>LS504175.1:1186265-1219381 GCA_900490845.1 Pristionchus japonicus | reverse complement strand
GAAAGCAACCTGCGCTGCCTAACCTTCTAGGCTAACGTGTGAGGCGATTACGCCAAAAACCAACCTGCGCTGCCTTACCTTCTATGCTAACGTGTGAGGCGGTCACGCCGAAAGCAACCTGCGCTGCCTAACCTTCTAGGCTAACGTGTGAGGCGGTCACGCCGAAAGCAACCTGCGCTGCCTAACCTTCTAGGCTAACGTGTGAGGCGATTACGCCGAAAGCAACCTGCGCTGCCTAACCTTCTAGGCTAACGTGTGAGGCGATTACGCCAAAAACCAACCTGCGCTGTCGTACCTTCTAGGCTAACGTGTGAGGCGCATTGCCTAACCTGCTTGGCTTAACGTGTGAGGTGATTACGACGTAACCCATCATGCCACTCGGCCTAGAAAATGGAAATATCCTAATGCATATCCTCGGCTTTAGATCAAACTCGGCGTTGAACGTAGCAACCGAAGGTTGCTAGTTGGACAAAAATTTGTCCACAAATCATTTCTTTTGAGTTGGACAAAAATTTGTCCACAATTCATTTCTTTCGAGATGGACAAAAATTTGTCCACAATTCATTTCAAATTGGACAAAAATTTGTCCACAAATCATTTCTTTTGAGTTGGACAAAAATTTGTCCATAAATCATTTATTTTGAGTTGGACAAAAATTTGTCCACAAATCATTTCAAATTGGACAAACATTTGCCCACCATTCATTTCTTTTGAGTTGGACAAACATTTGTTCACAATTCATTTCTTTTGAGTTGGACAAAAATTTGTCCACAAATCATTTCTTTTGAGTTGGACAAAAATTTGTCCACAATTCATTTCTTTTGAGTTGGACAAAAATTTGTCCACCATTCATTTCAAATTGGACAAAAATTTGTCCACAATTCATTTCTTTTGAGTTGGACAAAAATTTGTCCACCATTCATTTCAAATTGGACAAAAATTTGTCCACAATTCATTTCTTTTGAGTTAGAGAGAGAAAGAGAGAAATTTGAGAAATTTGTCCAAAACCATTTCTTTGAGTTGGACAAAAATTTGTCCACAATTCATTTCTTTTGAGTTGGACAAAAATTTGTCCACCATTTATTTCAAATTGGACAAAAATTTGTCCACAATTCATTTCTTTTGAGTTAGAGAGAGAAAGAGAGAAATTTGAGAAATTTGTCCAAAACCATTTCTTTGAGTTGGACAAAAATTTGTCCACAATTCATTTCTTTTGAGTTGGACAAAAATTCGTTCAAAACCATTTCTTTTGAGTTGGACAAAAATTTGTCCACAATTCATTTCTTTTGAGATGGACAAAAATTTGTCCACAAATCATTTCAAATTGGACAAACATTTGTTCACAATTCATTTTTTTTGAGTTGGACAAAAATTTGTCAACAAATCATTTCTTTTGAGTTGGACAAAAATATGTCCACAAATCATTCCTTTTGAGTTGGATAAAAATTTGTTTGTCCACAATTCGTTTCTTTTGAGTTAGACAAAAATTTGTCCACAATTCGTTTCTTTTGAGTTGGACAAAAATTTGTCCACAAATCATTTCTTTTGAGTTGTACAAAAATTTTTCCACAAATCATTTCTTTTGAGTTGGACAAAAATTTGTCCACAATTCATTTCTTTCGAGTTGGACAAAAATTTGTCCACAAATCATTTCAAATTGGACAAAAATTTGTCCACAAATCATTTCTTTTGAGTTGGACAAAAATTTGTCCACAATTCATTTCTTTCGAGATGGACAAAAATTTGTCCACAATTCATTTCAAATTGGACAAAAATTTGTCCACAAATCATTTCTTTTGAGTTGGACAAAAATTTGTCCATAAATCATTTCAAATTGGACAAAACTTTGTCCACCATTCATTTCTTTTGAGTTGGACAAACATTTGTTCACAATTCATTTCTTTTGAGTTGGACAAAAAATTTGTCCACAAATCATTTCTTTTGAGTTGGACAAAAATTTGTCCACAAATCATTTGTTTTGAGTTGGACAAAAATTTGTCCACAATTCATTTCAAATTGGACAAAAATTTGTCCACAAATCATTTCTTTTGAGTTGGACAAAAATTTGTCCACAAATCATTTCAAATTGGACAAAACTTTGTCCACCATTCATTTCTTTTGAGTTGGACAAACATTTGTTCACAATTCATTTCTTTTGAGTTGGACAAAAAATTTGTCCACAAATCATTTCTTTTGAGTTGGACAAAAATTTGTCCACAAATCATTTGTTTTGAGTTGGACAAAAATTTGTCCACAATTCATTTCTTTTGAGTTGGACAAAAATTTGTCCACAAATCATTTCTTTTGAGTTGGACAAAAATTTGTCCACCATTCATTTCAAATTGGACAAAAATTTGTCCAAAATTCATTTCTTTTGAGTTGGACAAAAATTTGTCCACCATTCATTTCAAATTGGACAAAAATTTGTCCACAATTCATTTCTTTTGAGCTAGAGAGAGAAAGAGAGAAATTTGAGAAATTTGTCCAAAACCATTTCTTTTGAGTTGGACAAAAATTTGTCCACAATTCATTTCTTTTGAGTTGGACAAAAATTTGTCCACCATTCATTTCTTTTGAGTTGTACAAAAATTTGTCCACAATTCATTTCTTTTGAGTTGGACAAAAATTTGCCCACAATTCATTTCTTTTGAGCTAGAGAGAGAAAGAGAGAAATTTGAGAAATTTGTCCAAAACCATTTCTTTTGAGTTGGACAAAAATTTGTCCACAATTCTTTTCTTTTGAGTTGGACAAAAATTTGTCCACAAATCATTTCTTTTGAGTTGGACAAAAATTCGTCCCCAATTCATTTCAAATTGGACAAAAATTTGTCCACAAATCATTCCTTTTGAGTTGGATAAAAATTTGTTTGTCCACAATTCGTTTCTTTTGAGTTGGACAAAAATTTGTCCACAAATGAATTCTTTTGATTTGGACAAAAAGTTGTCCACAAATCATTTCTTTTGAGTTAGACAAAAATTTGTCCACAATTCGTTTCTTTTGAGTTGGACAAAAATTTGTCCACAAATCATTTCTTTTGAGTTGGACAAAAATTTGTCCACAAATCATTTCTTTTGAGTTGGACAAAAATATGTCCACAAATCAATTCTTTCGAGTTGGACAAAAATTTGTCCACAAACCGTTTCCTTTGAACTGGACAAAAACTTGTCCAAAACCATTTCTTTTGAACTGGACAAAAATTTGTCCAAAACCATTTCTTTTGAACTGGACAAAAATTTGTCCTAAACCATTTCTTTTGAACTGGACAAAAATTTGTCCAAAACCATTTCTTTTGAACTGGACAAAAATTTGTCTAAAACAAAATACCATTAAACCAGCGCAATCTTGAACCAGAGTACAATGCTCACATCTTGGGATCGCATCTGTAGCTCCCCTGAGTGTTTCTGCATTGGTAGAGGGCTCCGCAGTCGTGTGTTCCGAGGTTGCACTCGTCCACGTCTGAATTACACGCTTTGCCGTTATTGCATCTGTATTTCGAACCGAACAGGATTCGATCGTTAGTCAGTCACTCTTTCTTTCCTCGCTGTAATCAACACCCAAACTTCAAAATGAACGAAACGCCTGACAACTGCAACAGACGAACAGAAAGGAGGATCGGATGACAAACGGATGTTGAAAGCAAGGGAAGAAACGTAAAACGTAAGAAACGTAAACGGAAGTTAGAAACGTAGTTTACGATCATGCTTATCAAAATTATGGACTACCGTAACGAATCGTCGTCCTCACCACTGCACTCTTCGGTCTCTGAATCGAGAGCGTATCCAGTTCCACACGAGAGAGTTCGAATGCATTTGTATGATCCGGGAGTGTTGAGACATCGTTGAGATGCGAGACAATCGTCCATTAGAAGGAGACACTCGTCTACGTCTGAGTGAGAGGAAGCGGTTAGAAGGGTTAGTGTGTATCTATTAGGAGGTCATTCATCAAGTTATACGGAGATTATTAGCAAACTCACAGTGTAATTGATGTAAGAAGCGGGTGCATTCCATGCGTGTTCATCCCTACCAGTGCATCGTCCTCCCTCTGCTCTCCATCCGACAGGACAGGCAATTCCATCACTCTGAATCCTCCTTGAATCTTCCGGTCTGAGATCTCTCGTGACGTCATCATCTAGTATCTTGACTCTCCTATTCACTCCAGTCTTCCTTATCCTCCCTCCTCTCTGAATACTCCTTCCCGTATCTCTCATCTTCTCAGGCGGGGGAGGAGTGGAGAGAAGAGCGGGAGTGAGTCTCTCCTTGCAGAAGTACCCTCCATGGGAGTTGATGCAGTCTTCGTGCACTGGATCACATGGAGAGAGGGCGGCCAGACACTCGTTGCGGTCTAAAGGAGAGAGGAAAGTGCGAGAGAAGCAAGAGGAAGGGATCAATGAGCTGCGAGAGCATCAGAAATTGGACTAGGAAGCAGTGCGAAGCGGAAGGGAAAGTCACTCGGAGCGAGTGCATAGGCGGAGAGAGTGGAAGGGCGAGAGACTCACCGACACAAGAGAAACCATCAGCAGCCAGGTCGAAGCCGTTTCTGAATGACCCTTGTTTGATCAGCTTTTTGACGCCTACTGATTTGAAAAGAACCGGGAGAAGTTAGAAATTGGCTTGATGTTCAGAAGCAATGATCCCTCACCTGCAGGAGCACTCAACAGTATCTCCTCCTCTATCATTGCAGAGATGTTCGCACTTGGAAGAAGAGCATCGATCACCGTGGAAGATCGAGGAATCAGAGGAGGTGCGGGAGGTCTCTGGAAGGATTGTGTGATTCGAGACCCTGATGAATACCTAGAATAGGAAAGGCTCACTGTGAATATTAGATGCGGAAGGAAGGGTGTCGTCTCCTTCCATTTCGATCGAAGTTGCGCAGCATTTGTTGAAGGATCTGGAGTATGTTTCTTTCTTGGATCACGAGATTGACGGAATTTTTCGAATGACGGAAGCAGATTCTAAATTCAATTTGAAATCATTTTCGAACCTGAGACACGAAGACGCAAATCCATTGGGGGGATGGCATGGTTCGTTCCTTCTCACAAGTTCCTTCGCGAGAAGACAACAGTCACAACATTCCTGAGAGATCAAAGATCAACTCTATCCTTCCCTTTCCTCTCACCTTCCTCAATCCTCCTCCAAGTGCATTGATGTTCATTGGGCAGGATTGCTCTGATTTCGCAGCGATTGTTCCCTGCGATGTTCATAGTCAAACTCGACACAGATGCTTCTCTACTTCCACCCTCTCTCTCTCTCCTGTCATTTCCTCTTATCTCATTCTGCTCAAGTAAAAGTGTCATTTTGACGAGTTCTTCAATAGATAAGCTGGAATTTCAGGCACTCAGATCCGGTGACAAGCAACGATATACATCACAATAAGCAGCACCGATAGAGCCGAATGTATTCATCAATAGAATGAGAACCTGATCGCATGCATCATCGAGAAGTGCTCGTAGACAGCAGATAGAGGCTGATCGACTGCACGCGAGAGTCGTCCCCTCACTCTTGATGCCACTGGAATGAATGAGAAACTAAACAAAATTGAAAGAACTCTAGCAAAAACTCCAACTTGTACTCTACATGAAAATCCCATGATAATGCGGAGTAGAACATAACAGCGTTTTTGAATTGGGAAACAGATCGTTGAGAGCGCAACTAATAAGAAACTACCTGCAGGTTTGTGTTTGTGAGAAGTGTCGAGCACCTCCGGAGCAGCAACGAGAGAGTTCAGCCGATTCTGAAAAAAAGAGACTGAATTAACGATGTTGAAGGCAAAAGAGTGCGTTCAATCAAACGAATTCAACAAACCTCCAGCGAGAATCAATGCAGCAAGCAGTAATAGAAATCGGATCAGGAGCTGACCCATATCTGAAGACGATTACGGTATATCGGTTCGAGACCAGCAAAATCGATACTACTGGAAGACACGAGTACAGAAAGGAATGAAGGAAGGGATGAAAAGGAGACGCGAAGGGCCGAAAAGGTGAGAAGATAAGAAGAGAATGGAGAGAGACTATAGAAGACGAAATGGAGAAGAGAGGGCAAAAAGAGAGAGAGAGAGAAGAGAAGGAGGCATGGATTGAATTGCAACTGTGAGATGATGAGTGACACGAATGAGGATGAAGTAGAAGGGGAAGGGGAGGAGGTGAGGGTGAGGGGGTGAAGGGAAGGGAAACTTGATCACACTCAGAATAACCTCGAAGGATGACTGAGATCATGCGATTGTTGTCACGACGAGGGATCGGAAGATGAGTGCAAGAGAGATGAGCGTCGTGGAGAAGAGTTTACGGATTACAGCGAAGGGATATGGGGGACGATTTTTCTTCAAGAACGATTCTGTGCTCTAATGTGGCCATACGATTATGATGTCTTATCATTCGCCGTAGTACTCGGCTTAAAGTAGAGAAGCCTCTCTGAATGGTCAGCTGTCTCTTTGCCCTCCGGCATCCTTATCTCTCTCTTTCAACTACCCAATACGTACTATTCTCCCTCCCGAAGGATGTTTACTCTCTTACGCAATGGAAGGAGGAAAGAATGAGAAATGGATTGATACCGATGATGATACGAAACAGAGGAGGAAGAGAAGGAGAAGGCATGGAAGAGACTGAGGGAACGTGTGATGGGAGAGATGAGGGGAGGACTGACTCATGGACAATGAATCCTTCTGAACGACCACTCAGAAGGGAGGGAACGACAGGAATGACTCGACTCTTCCCGTGTTAATGGAAGAGGGAGGACTCATAAACAAGTGAGGGAAGAGAGTTGAGAGAGAGAGAGAGAAAAGGAAGGAGAGAGATCAGATGGCGGATGCAACTGCGTGACACTATTGTTCCTCCATTTGTTGTTGAACAGCGTGTTCTTAAGTCGATTATGAATCCATGTACAACTGTCTATGACGCACATTTATCGTCAGGAACTCTTACTGAAATGTGATGAGAACACCCGGGAGAATGGGAAAGTTACACGTACAGTTGTGAATACCTCGAGAATATGGGAAAATACCACTGAATAATTAATCCTAATATTCCTAGATGAGTCATAGTCAGATATGGGTTGCACGACCAGGGAAATGGCTGGGATGGAATATTGAGTGCATGGGAGCATGGAGAGAAGTGGCCGATCTCTTATTCGATCTTCGAGGTTGGAAGAAGGGAGAGGGTTCACACGGGATGGAGACTGCTTTGTGGAGACGATAACGAGACTGAAAAATATATTTTAACATTAATTAACGTGCACAATATGTTTCATCCTCTCAGCCATTACCAGGGAAACACAACCCATTTTCCTGAATATTTACATGAAATGGGCTTGCCTTGTAGTCCCTCTCAGCCCAATTATCGAGTGGAGAAGCCTCTTCCAGAATATCGTAGATTCGTCCGAGGTACTCGTACTGAGAAGAATGATTGTTTTATGAGTAAGGGAAACAATGGAACCTGAGTCCTTTGTAGATTCCATTGATACAACTTGCAGATGAGAAGAAGAAGGGAAAGAATGGAGAGAACGAGAACGATCGGAACGATGGCGAATGGGGTATATTCTAGAAATTGTTTTGAATTTCGATCAATAGATTAAATTTCAAAAAGAATTTTTACTTCCTTTCTCTCAAAAATATCAAGATCGAATCGCGGAAACAGCTGATTTTTCTATTTCAATCCTAAAATAATCAATCTCCTAGTAACGTGACTAAAAAAGCCCACCAGGTGATGTGTAGGATAACGTTGGCATATCTATCATATCAGAGTGAAGCGACTAATGGTGGGAGGAGGATTAAGTGAGAATGAAGAGGATAAGAGAGAGGAGGAAGAAGGAGGTGTCATCCACACACTTGAGGCCAATTTAGAGTAAAAACTCATGAAGAAAATTGGATAAGAAAAAGAGATGTTTTGTTCGTAATAGGGAACGCAAGACTCCACTGAAAAGGGAATGAAAGGGAACGGTCTTGCAGAGTAAATGAGATTTGTGCAGCGTGGAAGAAGGGAGAAACAACCAAAGGCAAATACTTCAGAGATTTACAGCATTCTTGAGAAGGCGACGTTAGTTTCTTTCGGTAGCTGGTACACCACAAAACATCTTTAGACAGATTATTATGGTTACTTTATTTCTAAGTAAGCTGAGCAACCAATGCTGCTATTTCACCTTTGAGAGAACCTTCGGTGGCGATAATCCTCCTCATACTCGATGCATTGAAATTTTGTATTCGAGGAGGCTCGAGCATGGAAGTCTTGAAGGGAAGAGCCATCCTTCCAACGGAGAGAAGAGTTGGACGAGACAGCGCGATCTGTGAAGGAAGAAGGAGAGTCAGAGGATGGAGAGTTGAGTGCAATGTAGGCGCAGTAATCTCTGCTGCGTCAGGAGCGAGTTTATGCGAAATCATAGACTAACTCTCTTACCATCGAAGAATTTGCGAGTGTGTGAACAGACGAAGGAAAACACTGAGAGAGAGATTCGATGGTGAACTTACGAGATAACGAAGGATGACAAGAACTGTGATCTACTCTACAGTCTGTATACTACAGAGATGTCTAAATCGGGATTCTCAGTGGATGCCAAAAAGGGAGATTCACATGATCAAACGACGATTGTAGTCAAGAATGAGAGGGAATCCAATCGGATTTCTGGTAGTGGAAGAGAGAGACGGGGAAGAATAACTGAGTTACCCTCCACTTCCCTTCCCCCTCCCCCCTCCCTCCTCCCCTCCCTTCTTTCTCTCTCTGTAGGAGGGAGGAAACAGTCGATGTCCTTCCCTTCCACGCAGATGTTTTCTGCGGAGAAGAGGGGGACAACGGTTGTCGGGCGGAGAATGGAAGAGGAAGAGAAGGAGCCCGATTCAGACTATTACGCATGTGAGAGAAGGACGGAAATAGAGAAGGGGTTAGACTAGATACAATGAGTTTCCTACAAACAGTAGGTGGCAGACCCTCAGATACTCGCATACTTCGTCCCTAGAATGGAGCCAATTGAAGGGAAGAAGAAAGGGGAAGAGGGGGAATCTCGGGTTGTCTGAAGGAGGGAAACTTTCCCACGGTCGAATGAATGAATGCAGAATAAGAGGAAAAGGACTGGAAGAGAACGAAATAGAGCGGAAGAAGAAATCATGATGGAGGATGAAGAAGAGAAGAAGGAAGGGCACTCAAATGATTAGATGAAGAAGAATGGACTGCATCATCAATACGAAAAAGAAGAAGAAAGGAGCACTCTATCTAACAGGAATAATAGAGGGAAAACAAAAGGAATAGAGAGAGAGAAAGGAAGTGAGTTGGAACCTTGGGTGAGAATAGAGGAAGAGAACTTCCTTCTTCGATTGTGGAAGAAGAGAATCTTCATTGTGGTACCAGTCTCTTTCTGAGATGGTTCAAAGGAGGGAAAGGAAGGAAAATGGTCGTTGAAGACACTGAGAAGGAAGAGAAGGAAGAGAATGGGACAATGAAGAAGAGGAAGAGAGGGAGGGAATTAGATGGACTCATGATAGTAACTAATGAAGGAGAGTAGTCGAGAAGTGGTCTCTTCATTCAATGTACTCTCTTGTATTCTCTGAATGGGGCGAGAAGTGAATGGATGGATGAGGGAGAGAGAAGGGGGGGAATGGTCGAAGAGGACTCATTATGAATGCAGAGGGGAAGACAGAAGAGATGGGTGGTAGAGGAGGGAATTATGATGAGAAGAGTTCAGAAAAATAGCTTGAGTTTGGAGTGTTCGAAGGAATGAAATGGGATGGAATATTCATAGAAAGAGTTCCATTTATCTCCCTAGAGAGCTCTACTTGAGAGGAAATCAAATTAGGAGAAAAGGGAATTTGTATCCGTTCTAATACCAATTTGTAGCCGTTTATTTCTCAGAGCGCCCACGCCCCTTTGAGTCGTTTTCAAAGATAGACAAGATAGACGGCACATTCTCCGACTATACTGAATAGATCAGATCGTCGACTCCATACATTATCATCATCATATCGTAACTCATTAGCTTCATCAGTCTATTCAGGAAACAATGTACATACACGTAACAATCAAAGTGATAACATCAAATGAAGTCATGAGCGAGTGATCGATTATTCATCTAATCAATGAAGATATTCGAATCGAGAGGAGTCACCGTAATTGAATGAGGTTGAGATCAGAAAGAAATTAGCTTTGATCTTTACGATTGTCGATTCAAATTGACGAGTAATAATAGTCGTTCGTAGAGGAATTCGAGGGCTTGCTGGAAAGAAAGAAGGGATGATTAACGAAAGATCAAAGAGCACTTACTCTATTCGGGAAGGCACTGCATTTCTTCCTGTGGAATGCATCCAGAATCTGAAGAAAGTAGGTTATTCTGAGTTCATCCGTCCTCTCTCACCTGAATCACATCGAGGACAGCGTGCTGCTCCAATTGGCAAGCGAGAGCAGTGAGGGCACAGAAGAGATAGGGACGACACACGGAAAGAGACGATAACTGAAGAGTGGAGTGGAATATTGGAGTGAATGGATGTGCCACTGACCTCAGCATTCGTAATCTTCCCATTGGGAATGAGAGAGGGAGGAGGAAGAGGAGAAGCTCGAATGGGGCAGGAAGAAACTACGAGGAGAGGAGAAGATGAGGAACACACTCGTGATGACTGAAACACATTTTTTCAAACAATTTAATTAAATCGTTTAAATTTTGGGTTGCTGAAATCTCACTTGAATTCTCTCCAATTCACTCCACGTCGAAGAATCCATTGCTCGTTCTGAGAGATGGAGAAGATTCACGGAGAGCTGAATAAGAGGAAGACTATTGGTGATTGGAGAATGGAAGCAAGCACCTCTTCATCGTTACTGGATAGATTCACTTTGTTGTCTTCTTCATACGTGATAGTGATCTCATCGATTTGTTCATCCAATCGAGTCCAGAATAACTGAAGAATATTACGTTCAAGTGCAAAAGGGATTTCTTCAAAACTAACATTTTCCTCCATCTCAGGATGGATGACTACGATAGTCTCGCATCCATATTCCCACACTGTTCTCCATAGATCGGGGCATTCTCGGAGATGGAATACGACGATGAATTCGTCCAATCGATGGAATCCCTGAAAGGAAATACGCTTCATTTCTAATATGAACAACCGAAATACTAACCGAAAGAATAACAGGCTTGTTAGTGTATGGAGTGCATCGACTGTCGTGGTTGCATCTGGAACAGAAAGAGTTATCCCTATCTAAATCGATCTCTTCTCACCTGCATATATCATCGTATTGCGTCTGCAATCTCATCTTTCCATTGAACGATTCTTCCACGAGGAATTGGACGTATCTGAATGACACAGCTCCTTTACTCATCTCCCATCACATTCCTTACCGTGGGAAGATATTGACAGGCACTCGAGTAATTCCGTGACGAGCCATCTGTCGAACCACTTCGTGACAGAAGATGAATTGCTCCTGAATGGAAAGCATTGAAATTGAAAAAGGAAAATATTTTCAAAAAGCTATGCAGCAATCTTGAACTTACCAATGTCTGAACAGTCTTCTCTCTTTGTCTTCGAATGTGCACAAGATGAGCTGCAAAGGAGTGATTAGTCCAAAGCAGTTCTTAGTCAACTCACCAGCCATATTGAGTGATCGACTGCTCAACAATCTCTTTCTCATCGAATCAATCAGAATGAATGACCCCGATCGACCCACTCCAGCACTGGAATTCAATCGATTTTTGAATTACAAAGCCTCTCTATAAAACCTGCAATGGACCAGCACAGGTCCAGTAGAGTGGATATCAGCAATGAAATGGAGGAAAGAGAGAAGGGGAAAGACAGAGGAAGGAACTCCGTGGTCTGGCCATGATGAGAAGTGAACGTGGTGGATACGACGATCCGTCTGTGAACAGAGAGGAATTAGGGGTTTTCAACTTACCACAGTCAACTGGATGAACAGAAGCACAAACTCACTGGAGGCACACTCTTTGCGATTTTAAGTGATAGAATTCGATGGACGAAGTGAGCATTCGTTGATTGGGAAAGAAGAGACACCTGAGATCATACTAGTTCATAAATTGATCTTTGATCTCTGCTCACTTGATAGTTTCCATGCTGTTGTGGTTGATTCGTTGCAGAAGGCCAGTACTGATCGCATTTACGCTGAATGGATTTAATTTTTATTCTTTTCGAGTTTTTCAAATTATCTTACCTTTCCATCTTCGACAAGATTCGTAATCACAACGACGACGTTTATCCTCTCTTGCCACACCATCGACCAGAAATGGCCGAAGGTCGAAGGGAGAGGAGCTTGCGTAGCGATGTATGCGTGGGGAGTGTCGCAGCTCTGAACATTTGCATCAGATTCTATGTAGATGATTGCCGCAGAAGAGAGTTCGAATGATCAAAGATTCTCTCACATCAACATAATTCGCATTGATGTAGTCGCTTCCTCCTTCAGTCTCTTGTATTCGAACCCTCGATGATTCCGTTGCAGTGATGTTCGCGTATCTGGAAGAGATCTCTTCCATCTCCATCAATCATCTCTCCTCCCTCACCTATCCCTATTAGGTTCTCCTCCTTCACTCGGCGTTCCTCCATCTGTTTCTGTCTCCGTCAACTCGTTGATTCGCTGAAGAGGTCAAAGATCAGTCATCATCAAGAATAGAAGTTCTTACATCGAATAGCATGGAGTACTTCAGATTATTGTTCCTCGATAGATCCTCGCACATTCCGTAGAATAACTCAACCGGCACTTCTTCCATTCCCTCGGTGTCTGAAATAGAAAATCAATTCGGAACTTTCTGAGATTCGTTTTATTTCGGGAGCGCTATTCCTAGAGTACCAAAGCATTATTAGAACCCCATTCGAATTCTACGCATTTCTCATTCTGCTTCATTCACAAGTCACTTCGCTACCGCCTGACTGGTCTTCAATAGAAGTATCAAAAACAAACCATAAACAAGAGGAGAGAGTTCTTCTACAAGCACATTCTTCTCCCTTTGCTTCTTGTGCATCAACTTCTTCAGATCGAGACATTTCCTATTTTTGATTTATGAATTTACGATCTCCCTTTCATCCCTTTACCTCTTCAGAAGATAAGCGACGAAGCAAGAGAAAAGAAGGAAGAGAAGAACGAGAATTAGAATGAAGATGAAAGCAAATCGACCTGAGACGGATAAATATCTTGAGGTTGTCAAGAATGTATAGAATTGAGGTTGAAAAGATGATTCACTCACCACTCGCGGGTCCAGAAGTCAATGGTAGACATCTCGCTTCAGTTGAACAGATTGAGGACATGAGCATGCATCCATCTAAAAAAAGTGAATAGAATTGAAAGAACAGATCATGTATTGAACGAGTGTAGATGCTAACATACCCTTGATCATGAACTCATGAGGGATCGAATGGTTGGATGCCAACAACACTGTCTTGTTGATCTTTGATCTTTGGAGTGTTGTCAAATGAACGATGTATCGAGACTTGTGAGAAAGATGGCTGACAGATATCTGAAAAGAACGTTTTATTTTTCAATATTATTGACGATGGTTTCCTTACATTCTCTAGCGTTGTGTTGAACAATTCGATATCAGTTTTATTCCTGACAGTGAGAGTGTAGATCAGATCCGGATTCGATTTCTCTCCTGCAAAAAATGAATGCAAAACTTTCTTCCAGATCTAAAATACCATGACTCCATCCGATCTTCACTCGCAGAGGAGAACATTCAATGGAGACATTTGAAATCTCGCGAATAGCAGGAACTGCAAGAAAATATTCACGAAGGTTTGTAAAGCGTCATCTAACTCACTGTTCACATCGGTGGTTGCATAACTTTCTCCACTCTTCTCTCCCTCTCCTTTACTCGTCGATGCACTAACTCGAAAAGCATAACGAGTGTTCGGTCCTGATAATAGAAAACATTAGACGTGTTATAGAACATCAAATCGAAGAATAAAACATACTCAAACCCGTGATCGTGGCATGAAATCCTCTTCCTTTCTGATGTTCCTGCAATCACTTCCATTAATTCTGATAATCTCTCTAGATGAACTACCTCAGTGACAGAATGCACTGCCGTTGACCATTTCTCACTCGATTCCATTCGTCGATAGTGAATTGAGTAATGAACGAGTTTGCCTAAAATTTCCGCGTATTCACGCCAATTAGAAGCACAATTTACTGACACGATACAAGAAACCTTTAATAGCTTTATATCACCTCTCGTGTTGCTTGGTTTCCTCCAATGGACTCGAACAGAAGACTGTCCCAGATCAACATGGAGAGTCGGAGGAGGAGGAGCAGATGGAACTGAAGAAGAATGTTGAATTATTATCAGCAGATCACTTTCCTCACCTCCTTCCTCAGTCGTTACAGCAATCTTCTTCGGAGGGGAGAGACCATGAGTGAATGCGGTTTGAACGGAGACTGAATAGAATGTAGAGGGGAGAAGATCACAGATCTCGACCCATTCTGGTGTTGATAAAGGAGAGAGAACGGAAGGAGGAAGGGATGAAGAGGGAGAGGTGATACTGGAAGGAGACCAATGAACATCGATTGATTAGTTGATCACTCACTTCTTCTCAATGGTCTCATTACTATTCAGAACAGAAACCTCGACTCTGTAGAAGAGAAGTTCACCTGAAGAAAGTTTTCATAAATTCGTGCTCAATGAACATTCTGAATAGCGATGCAAAATCAATACGCACCATATTTTTGCTCCGGTGGTTTCATGAGCATTTTGATGCATGAATCAGTGGAAGTGTGCGTTTCCATTTCAGTTGGAAAGATTGGAGCTGAAACCAATCAATGTCCTTAGGTTTCAATGGAATACGCGAAACGTTATCAATTTTTGGCCGAAACTTATTTCCTATACGTCGGATGTCGTTCGTCAATTCTCTACCAATTCAAACGAATAAAACTGTTTCGAATGAAAAAAAGATTGGAATCTCCATTCAATCGCTTTTTTCAATCGGTGTCAAATACTCACGAGATCCCTTGGTCGTCACAATGGTCTCTGGCCCGAATGGACTCTCTCCCGCTACATTCTCTGCTCGAACTGAAATGAATTGTCTTCTCTATCTTTCAAGTATCACAATCGCATAAACCGAACGTTCCTCGAAGTGTAGAAACGATTGAATCATACCAGAAAATGCGTATCTTGAGTGTGGACTGAGATTATCGACAATGACGGAAGTTGCATTGGAGAGAGCAGGAATCACGAAGCGAGATCCGTCCATTAGACCCCTGAATTGATTTATTCACTGATATTCGTATTTCTGCGATAATTTAGTCAGCCCTTTAAAGTAGTCTTTTTTTCTGCATCTTCTCAATCTCATTCACTTCTTCCTCCCTTCTTCTTCTGTCATCCTCAGTATCTTCACTCAGGTTTTCTCACGCGGACAAAAAAGGAGATCGTGCGAAGGAGAAAGGGGAAGAATAGACGGGAGAATGATCCAATTTGAGAATGGAGAGAGGAGACGATGAATGAACAGTGAATTCGATGAAGAAATAGGTGTGAAATGAAATTGTACGAACGCCTTTTCACAAAGAGCATTGCGAAACTTCAATAGTTCAATCATCAAGTAGTTTCTCTTTTCGTCCTCTTCCCCTCTTTCCAAACTCTCGTCTTCCATTTTCTCATCTCTGACCTCACAAGTACGGCGTATCTGAGAATGGGTCGATGAGCTCTGGCAGTTGGATGATTCCACGAGAGAGTGACCGATGAATTCGTGATCCCTCTTATCTCCGGTTGATGAGGAGCAACGGGAGTAACTGCAATGAGAACTCTCTTTCTCTTCTCTCGATTCAGAATCCCTCAATCATTCGTTCGTTCTCCACTCCATTCACTACAAGTGCGGATATGGACAATTATAGACTCTCTTGAAGAATGACGAACGAAGTGCCCGATTCACTCGTTCCCTCCCTCGATCTCCCTTGATCTCTCCCCTTACTCCCTCCGACTACAGTCCTCCTTCCTCCATCCGTGACCTACTCTTCCTTCCTCCTAACAGTCTCATGGTCGACTGCTCTCCTCTATCGAGGGTGACATATTGCGCAGTCCCTCCTAGATTAATCGGCCACCCCTCAGACTGAATAATAAATGCCCCCTCCTACTCTATCTTTCACAATATGAACGCCCGATTGACTCTCTTCTCTCTAACTCTCTCCATTTCACACCCTCTCTTCTCTTCTCTAATCAATGGACGAAGGGGCGACAATTAGGAGAGAGATTCCGATGGAAGGAAGGAAGAGACTAATTTGCATGACTGATTACGAGAAGAGAGAGAAGAGTATTGATGGTGTAGAAAGATCATCTCGAATCATCATCTCCAAGATGCTATCTCCCCTTCACTCCATTCTCTCTCGTCAACCCATTCATCCGTTCTTCAATACAGTCAATATGACACATTGTGAACCGTTTGCCGCAACTTGCGGAAAGTTGCCGCAACTTTTGGCAAAACCATGATTGCGGATCGGAGACTGCATGAATCAAGCTGAAACTTGAAGTGAATTCTTGTTTTGCATGCCCGGTCAAACTGACATTCTCAAAAATTTAAATTAATCCTGCTCTTTGATCTTTAACAAACACGCGAAAGAAATCACTACTTGATGCGCAACCGGGATACGGTAGCCGTGCATCCGGACGCGCTCGTGTACTCGTGAACTTTCTATTTAAATTTACAACTGATTGGGTTTCCTCGTTTATAAATAGCCTTTTTAATTGAATTTAATGATAAAAACATCACTGACGTTGCTCTCATACCAGGGCGATGCCGCGCCGAGCGCCGCGGTCATGTCGCGATGACTTAAAATGGAAAGTTCACTAGTACACGAGCGCATCCGGATGCACGGCTACCGTATCCCGGTTGCGCATCAAATAGTGATTTCTTTCGCGTGTTTGATAAAGATCAAAGAGCAGGATCAATTTTAATTTTTTGAGAATGTCAGTTTGACCGGGCATGCAAAACAAGAATTCACTTCAAGTTTCAGCTTGATTCATGCAGTCTCCGGTCCGCAATCGTGGTTTTGCCAAAAGTTGCGGCAACTTTCCGCAATTTGCGGCAAACGGTTCACAATGTGTCATATTGACTGTAGCTCTCAAGAGTGCGAAGTAAAGTCAATGAAGCATGGAAATGGCAACACTTTCATTCCCTTCCGTTTCCAACCCGTTCGGAATCTAGACAATGTGAGGAGGTAAGACCCACCCATCACATTCAATTCTACAGTACTCGTAGAGAGATCGAGTGAGAAGAGAGGGTCTGTTTCCAGTCGACACTTGTATGAACCTGGAATCGATACTTTTAATCATACACTTTCAATGTACCTAAGCCCGTAGGATAATTGCATACCCGAATGTTCTGGTCTCAACTCCTTAATCTTGAGAGTATAGAATGGATGGCCGAAGGAGAGCGCTTCTTCAGTGACCCACCACTCTCGAGACGAATCCTCCATCTGACCCTGCAGTCAACCATTTCGTTTCATTTTCTTCCTGTTTTTGCAGTATTTCACGTCTAATTATACTTTCATCTCTTCTTCTTCTCTTTACTCTTCAATGCAATCCGATCTTCTATTCTCGTGATCCCGAAAGGAATCCTCATCTCCATCAGGGGTCATTCCCATGCATCCTCCCCCCTCCTCCCCCTCCCCCCTCCCCTCCTCTCCTCCCTCTCTCTCTCTCTCTACCTCAATTCACTCCTTCTCCGATTTCATTCTTCTCTCTCCTTTTAGTCCACCCTCTCTTTCCTCTCAAAGAAGGACAATCTATTTATTCACGCCTATCGTGTCAGTCTATTCTGTCCACTTCATCCACAAGTCTTCCTTCTTTCGCCATGAATTCCCTGTAGGATGAGAATCCGTCGAAGAAGAAGGGAAATGGATGAAGAAGATCTGGAGATGGTCTACGCCTTCATCTTCATTCAACGCCTTCCTTCAAACTTCTTCTCCTCAACTTCAGTGTTCTCCCTCTGAACAGCCCTCATCCTCGGTCATTCTAATGAGTCAATCAGAGAGTGTGGAGGCTCTTCCCTCTCCCTCTCTTTCCCTCAATAGAAGAGTACTTTAGATGGAAGGAGAGGATGAGTGAATCAACAGTAGAAACACTTCCGATTGAAGAGAGAGAAGAAGAAGGAAGAGAGAGACTAGAGTGACCACTCCATTCCCGCACGTTGATAAGAGGACTTCTTCCATCTCCATCTTTCTTCTCGTCTCTCAGATAATGGGAAAGATAGCGTGAATCTCTCTCCAGATGGTCTCTTCCCTTCTCTCTTCTAGTGATAAATGGACGAAACATGGAAATGTCTATGAAGTCATTCGAGACGAGAGAGTGTATCCAATCGAGAGAGCCTCTCTCTAATAGATATGCTCCTTCTTCTCTCTTCTAAGCTTTCCAACCAGCTGCCGTTCTATTGCCTCTCTTCAATCTTCAACGAATATTATGCCCTCCAATATGGAGATAGCTCCTTCTCCTTCTCAATGGCTCATAAACAGTCTTCGGGAGGGGCAAAAGGACACCTCAAGAGAGGGAAAGGGATCCCTTTCACACTCCGACTAATGTATGGACCTCCAAGGGGGGGGGGGGCAAAGGTCCCGGATTAAAACTAGAGTTTCCAAATGAGTACTTAGAATTCTACGAAACTTCTTCAGTTTTTGCAGCGAGCCTAGAAAGAGAAGGGGAAGTCTTGATGACAGACTGTTCGGGTAAGGTCAGTCTGGTTGCATAATGGGGAGTCTGAATGGAGGAGAGAGAGGGAGGGACTAAGCTGCATGGACACGCTTGAACGCCTTCGATGCTCAAATAGAAGAGGATGTGAAGGGAGGAGAGAGAGGGGAGGGGTCTCTCCTGGGAAGGAGTGCACGCATCGAATGAACCATGGGAATTCACGATCACTCCAATATCTCATGAACTTCCCGTGCACTGGTCACATCACTTCCCTTCCTCAGCTCCTAAAATACATCTCGCATCAGCACATCATCCCTAATTTCCTACATCTTCTCACACATCGTTCTAATTTCCTGATGCAGCAATAAATCTAGATACAAGAATAATGAATGATTCCTTCTTGGGTACAATATAAGCGCTTACTAAACATCTCCGATTCACAAGTGGTCACTCACTCCCGGAAGAGAACAGGAAGGTATCCCTTCCTCTCTTTCTTCCCCTTCGAATTCCCTCCCTTCTCCTTAGATGATCTCTTCCCATTTGACGACTGGCAATACTCACTCCGCCCTCTAATTGTCTCTCTCTCTCTCTCTCTCATTCACTCCATATGGGAAGATTGGATTGACAGAAGGTGGAGAAGCATCCACTCAAAGATTAACTGTCTCTTCCCTCTCTATCGGATACTGTATCTCTCCCCCTGAATCCCTTTGGGACCGATGGAAGTCATCCCTCCGAGTATTCCTCTACTCGTCTATTCATATGCAATCTCTCTATTGTCATCGTAGGAATCGGAATGGGAAGAGAACGGAGGGGAGAAGAGAAGAAGAAGGAGGGAGAAGGGGAATTAGTTGATCTACCCTCTTCCCTTTTTAGTCAGAACGACTTCTCTCAAGACAGACGGCCTTCTCTCCATACTCACTCCTTCTTTCATAACACTCCTCTCTCTATCTCATGACCTACCCTTCTCACTTCTCTCTCTACAGTAAGCTTGCTCAGGTGCTTAAACCTTCCTTCTCTCAATCTCCCCTCAGGCTGTTTACTCTTTACTACTCTATTGTTTCTGGAGGTCGCTCTCGTTTTGTCCTCTCTTCTCCCCTTCCAAACTCTGCGGGAAAGGACCCAAAAATGGAGAGAGAGACACTCCAATTATCCAATCAGCACACCTTCCATTCAGAAAGAAGGGCAAGAAAGGTCATTGATGAAGTGAAAGAATGAATCGAAGAAAGATATCGAAGGGGAATCTATGTTCTTGAAAGCCGAGCTTCTCTTTTCCACCTCTGGCTCTCGAATAAGTGCGTTCTATTTGGAAAAGAGAAGAGGAGGAAAACGAAGGATTGGATGGAACACGAGAAGTCGACTAAACTTCCTTCTGAAGGAGAGAGAGAAATGATGAGAATGATGAGACTTCCTCACTTCTTCCCCCCACTTCCCCATTATGGATGATGCATTGAAAGGAGAGGAGGAAGAGATACAAATGAGAAAACTGTGATGAGAGGAGGAGGAACAGACTCGTGTACGAGAGAGATACAAACAAAATGATGCAAACCTATGAACAAGACAAAATTGTGAAACACAGCCTGCCATCTTCAGATCTGCTTCTCAATACAAAATACAAACCTGCTGAAAACTGGCAACGAGCGTGTCATCATGGTACCAATCGAGTCGTCGAACCTGAGAGATTCCATACACCCAAGGAGGAATGATCGACCCGTACCAATTGTGGACTGACGAAGTCTGGTGCCATGTGAGTGCGAATGAAGATCTCTGCTGGACGACAAGCTATCTCCACTCCTGTTCCATTCTACAAGGTTTACAACTTTATTATTCATGAAAATACAGCTGCGAATCCGAAACACTAGTGAGCCAACACACCTGTGCATGCAAAGCGTCCGTCCGTAGATCGAGCAGACAGATCAATACTATCAGAGGGTACAGTAACCACCCCATTACTAATCAATAAAGGTAGATCACAATAGCTTCATTCCAGTGTGAGGTGTCGGACAGACGAAACCTCCGATTCAGAAGGGATGGCGAGATGGAGGGGAGAGGGAGGAGGAGGGGACTCTAAAGAGGGGGGGGGGGGGTCTAGAAGGGGCGTGACCTATTCTTCCCCTCTTCGCGCAAAGAGAGATGCCATTTGCATGTGGAAGTAGTGAGAAGTGCGGTCGAGATTAGGGTAGATCACGCTCTCGCCGCTTCCCTCACTCTCTCGATGTAGAGATTGAATGGGAGATGAAGGGAAGGGAAGGAGGTCGATTAAGAATGAGATAATCACCCTGCAGTCACTTGCTTTTCCCCTGTAGTTCACTACAGTAATTGGGCAGCTATATTTGTAAGGAGTAACTCGCCGAATGATGCGATCGAAAGTGCCAGCCGCAGAAAAGGAAGAGAAACATTAACAAAAGCAGCATCCCTGACACGACCCTTTGTATCCCGTGCAACTGAACACACACAAGCATTCATCGTCATACAAATTTATCGTGTACGATTCATGGAAACAAGGAAATGAATAACTTATATAATGCACTTACATCAGTGGCGAAGAGAGGGTACTTCAGATAAAATCGAAATTGAAAAGAGGGCGATATAGATACAAGGAATCATGAGAGTAGAAGTTGACAATGAACGGAGAAACAACTGATTGACTAAGATTGGTTTACGACTGGATGGGAAGAGATAGAAGAGTGATGGTCTATTTAATGGGTGGTTTACTGATCTACTCTAGGGAAATAGATGGAGGGAGTCAACAATAACATGAGAACAGAGAGATAAAGGTTATGCTATCGAGAAGAATAAGAAGTGGTCACGATACGAGGAACGAGTAATAATATGAAAAGAGATCTACAATACAATCAATAGATAGAATGGAAGAGGACAGTTCAAGCAGTCTCAGCAGACACAGCTTCGACAGGGACTTCATCTGTGGTAGAAGGAGCAGTCTCCTCTCCCTCTCCACTCTCCTCCGATTCCTCCACTCCTTCTCCATCCTCGTCACCACCAACCTGCAGAGGAGTAGTTCACAGACAGTCCTTCACCCTCCCCCCCTCCCCCCCTCCCCTCCTACTCCTCCTCTCTCACCTGATCAGCGAGCATCAATTCTCCTCCATCGATGGCCATTGGCTCGTCTTCCTCTTCCGTCTTCGATGTCTGCAATTGATAGGATCAGTAAATGGAAGTAGCATCATCATCATCGCCTCACTATCCATTTCTCTCCATCTGACGCAGTACCTTATCACTCACTCCATTCTCCTTCTTATCCTCCTTCTTCTCGTCTCCCTTCACTTCTTCCTTCTTCTTCTCCTTCTTCGGCAGAGTCTTCTCTGCCACTCCGATGATCCTGCAATCGAGTCATCATCAATCTCATTTCAATCACTGCATGGATATCACTCACTTTCTAGCCAGATCCTTCATATCACTCACTCCACTCTTCATCAGAGACACTTCATCCTGGGCTAGCTGCAAAAGATTCATTACCATCCACACATAGACCTCCCTCTCTTTTCTCCCCATCTACCTCAGTGATACTTCTCTCTCGTCTGCAAGTCTGCATAGCATTGTCCTCTCTCTCATCTAACTCAATTGCGCAACAACTTCCCTCCTTTCCTCTCTCTCTCCCTCCCTCTTTAGTGTCCATCAGTCCATAATCCCCTTCTATATCATCTCTCCTTCTTCTCCATTTCCCCTCTACGTGTCTGCCCACTTTCAGTCCTACCAATCCAATTGTTGTCGTTGCTTAGACTGGGCGAGAAATGGAGGAAGAATGGAATAGCCATGCATATCCCTCTCGATGATTACACCTTCCCTTCCTGCCTATCCGACAATCCAATCAGCCTACTGTTTTCCCCTTCCTAAACATCGTCTATTCAAGGAGAGGGGGAGACTGGAGGTGACCCTACTGAGAGTGAATGCGGTAGCTGACTAAACAGCCCAGATTAGCACCTGTCTCCCTTCACTCTTCCCCCTCCCCCTCTCCTTCATTCTCCATTCACTCTCGGGACGGCACTTCTCTACTCTTTGATTATACCCTTTAGTCGCACTACTCCGTCCCCACCCTTCAATGCAGACTGACTAGTCACTATACAAACATTCATTCACTTCGAATTAATAAATTACCTATACTCTAGTTAGCAGATGAACCAATTCACAACGAGAATATTCAGTTGAAAAGGCAACTTAAGATACCGAATCCCGAATACTGTCTCTCCTCACCTTGAGTGTCTTCTCAGTCTCCCTCAATCTCTTCTGATACTTATCAACATCTTCGTCCAGTCGTTTCTTCTTCTTCTCAATTGCGTCCTTCGCATCACGAATATTCTCTGCAATGATCAGGATGATCCAATTTTCAAACGATGGATAATAATGAAGTGCATACTGAGACTAGTCTCCAACTCCTTCATCTTGGCGGCAGCTCCATCCTTCTCAGCCTCCAATCTCTTCACTGCGAGCATCTTCTGACGCACGTTTATGATGACGCCGTCTATCAACACGAGGTCGTTGTGCAGCACCGCCTCAATCACACAACCTATTTTGTAATGACAAATATATTGCATACCTCTCCATTCTCGATGGGCGGATCATCCTCTGACGGCTTGTACATGTATCCGTATCCTCTAGACAACTCCTCCACGGTCGGACCTCCCTCGATCTCACTCGGAATGTATCTGAAATATAGTTGACATCATTCACAAGGTTCAACGCGAACCAATAGACAAATTAATCAATATCCAGTCCACTTACCGTGTCTCTCCATCGGGATCGACGAGTGAATCAGTGAGATATCGATAATTGATCTTCGCTCCTGATCCACTCAACTTCTTCGCCAACTTCTGAATTTGTCCTCTGGGAATTCCGAGATCAGAAGTGCAGAGAATCTCATCGAGATCTCGTTCGTGGATGTAACTGCAATATCAGCATTTCCAAATATGCCATTGTAAATCAACAGTCGATCAGAAAGAAAGTAAATTGAACTGACCCGCAGAGATTCTGATCGAAGTAAGCGAATGCCTCCCACAGATCTCTCTTCACAACCACCGATCGAAGTTCCACTTTCTCCGTCTTCTTCGTCGTTTCCTTCTCCTTCTCTTTCTCCTTCTCCTCCTTCTTCTTATCCTCTTCCTGAGAAAAGTATACTTTTTATCACACAGCTGTTCACAGTCACTCACCTTCTCTTCTCCCTCCTTCTTCTCCCCCTCAGCTTCTTCCTTCTTTCCCTCCTTCGCCTCTTCTCTCTTCTTCCTCTCTACTTCCTTATCTGCAGCCATCACAACAGCAGCATACACTCTGAATGCGTACGTTCTCTCGAGGACGTCACGGAGAGCCTCTGCGAAGAGATGCATCTGGAAGACGAGGGATTTAGAATGGAATGAACGACTACATGGCATGGTCTTCCTTGATTCCTCAACTCACCTCAAACTGGCTCTCCTTGTTATCGGCCTCTCTGTAATCGAGGAGAGAGGCGAGTGATGCAACCTGCAATATATTTGGTCAATTTTCTGAAAATAAAAGGGAAAAGAGTTCATATGAAACTTGTCTACTCCTCGAATCGGCAACACACCTTGCAATCGAACTTTCCACTCTTCGCAGTCTTCGATGGGAACACGAGCACTCTCGGCTCCTTCGGGAACACGAAGTGCTTCTCCAGAGACGCCTTACGCTCCTTACGCTCCTCAATCCACAATATTGAAACATAAATTTCCAGGAAAATTGAACCTTCTCAGCCTTCTCAGCAGCCTTCTTCTTCTCTTCCTCTTCCTTCTTCTTCTGCTCCTCCGTCTTTTCCTGCAATATACATGGTTTGATCTCACAACGTTTTACCCGAATATCGCAGTGATTCGAATAACTGACATCCTTCTTCTCCTCGACCTTCTCGATCTCTTCCACCTTCTTCTCAACCACTGGCTCGTCCTTCGTCTCCTCCTTGTTCTTTTCCTTATCGAGAGCCTCCTGAGAACCACATTATTGTTTATACAATCAAAATATAGCTTGATAGTTCGATCTCCACTCTTCCAACCTGGAGTCTCTGAGCGAGGAGGGTCTTTATTCCCTTCGTCTCCAGTCCACGAGCCTCCAATTCCACCTTCAGTTCAGCCACCTGCAACAAATTCGTGTAATTATACATTTTGATCATCCAATGCACAAAAATACATTGAATGTAGACTGATCAATCACCTTCATAGCCTTGACATCCAACTCAGAGTAGTGAGTGGGTTCTCCTTCTGCCCTCTCTCCCTTCACGGGACTCTCCATCTCGGTGTCTCCAGATTCGGATACCATAGATTCATCCTGAATATGGGAATGGTCAGTATGCTACAGTGGCACCAGAAGAGTGTTCCCGTACCTTGATATCAGTCTTCTCCTCCTCCTTCACTTCTTCCTTCACGACAGCAGCCTCGACTGCAGCAGCTGCAGCTGCCTCCGATTCCTTCTTCGCCCTCTCCTAAACGATTCTATATTATTAAACAGTAATCAATATATTTCCAACTCTTCCGAGACACACAAATTCATCTGATGGAAAACCATTTTGAATGTGAATTATGGCTATTTCACTCTACATGTTCCCCAAAATCGAGTATACAACGAACCAAACTACACGTAAACCCTAGCGTCTTACCTGATGACGATACTATTCTCATAAAAACACAATGATCTCAAATGATCACGGAATGAACCGTGAAAGAGGGGGAAATGGAAATAAGAAAGCATTGACCACGGTTAGTCTACTTCACTCTGGGAGTACTGTAATGACAACATGCACAAGACACGAATAGGAATGAAAAGTGAGAGAAAAGAAGGAGAATGTGAGGAGTGAGAGGGTGAGTGCAGGTGTGGAGAAGGCATTGCATACACGAGTGACAGCCATGAATCAATCAATACTCAATATCATCTACCGTATCTCACAGTATCTCACTAGTACCTCCTCGATTGCAGCACGCGTCGCCTCCTCATCGATATTCTGCTGCTTCTGCTGCAACTGCTCCTTGAGAACAGTCTCCATCACTTTGATGCTCTCGTCATCCGGCACGATTCCAGTAGTATCGGGAAGGAGAAGAGTCACTCTATCGACTCGGGAACGATCCGAGCGGTAGTAGCGCACCTGGACGAGCTGATACCTGCGAGAGAGAAACAGAGAGTAGATGGATGACTAACGAGAGTAGGGAGAGAGATTGGCAAGTCTCGAGATGGGAAGGGAAGTACGAATCCGTGGTTGATTGCATCCTTTCGACCCCGTCCCTACTCAATCACTGCCAATGAATACTGCTGGAATGGAAACGAGAGAGAGGAGGATCAATCGATAATCATCATGAGTAGTGACAAGCATTCCTGCTGCTACTCCAGATTCTTCCAGTCGTCAGAATGAGAATGAAATTGAGAGAGAATGACAAGTGTGGACAGGGAAATTGTTCTTTCGTCGCCGCGAGTTGATTTATTGATTCTTTCGTTGCGGGTACACACTACGACTAAACCATTTCCAATCCTAACGTCCCTATCTTTGACCTACCATTTCAGTTTTTGGCGGAGGTTGCTGGCGGGTGGAGGGAAGAATCAAGAATAACAATGGAAGAGACGTACCATGCAGATACATTGGAGAGATCGATTCCAGTTAGAGTGCGAGTAGTTCGTATGGCAGTCTTGATCATAGTGGGAAGAGCAGTCGGGTCGGGTCCATCCAGAGAGGGAGACCATGCTCCTCCGATACCCATCACTTCCTTTCCTCTGCCAATGAACATGAATCAGTTGAGTTTGACAATGAAAGTGCCCTTTTCGGCAATTACACACCTGGATCCAACCAGTAGATGGATGTTCTTGTTGATGGATACGGGTTCGACGGTGTCATCAGTCGATCCATCGGGCTGCAATCCCCACGTCTTCTTCTGCAGTTCAGTCTTGTCAGCGTGAGCGAGGAGTGCCACCTGAACAACCCAAAGTGTTTTCCTCCTTTTCTCACACACTGAATAAACAGGCATAGTATAGTATTTGTGATTGGTGATTGATTCCTTCTTCTTCCCACCTTGACTACGAATCTGGAATCGGCATCCGTCACTTCCACATTCTCGAGTTCACTCTCGGGAATATCGACGTCCTTGTGAAAGACGTGATACTGAACGGAAGTCGAGAAATCGAGAGGAGAATCAGCCGGAATTTGAGATGCCTGTAATGAAACACTATACTTCAAACAACAACGAATATTTTTCTGAATTCGCAAACAAAAAAATAGAAGAAAAAATATAATTGATTACCCAATCGATGGCGACATCGACAAAGTCAGAAGGCACGTAGAGATGCGTGTATCTCTTCTTCAGTGCAGACGCTTGAATGGCCGATCTGCATTATGAATCATCATTCCACTATTCATGTCGAATAGACGGCCATCGTTTACTCACCCAGTGAATATCTGCTTGGGAGTGTTGACCACATATCTAGGGATGATTCTGGCCCTTCTCCTGGGAGGGGAAGCACTGTCCTTCTTCTCCTTCTTATCGACAGCGGGAGTTCTCTCGTGAGGAGTGCCCGATCCGGCAGGAGATCGTTCTCTCTTTCTGCTCACATGGGGAGAAGGCTGACGACGAGGAGGAGAACGACGAGCTGCCGGAGATCTGAAAGGGAGAGAAGAATGAGGGGAGTCATCGAGAGAGATAAAGTACCTTCTGGGAGAGGGAGATCTTCTCCTTGGAGGGGGAGATCTTCTGGGAGGACTGGATCTTCTCGGGGGAGGAGAGCGTCTAGGAGGCGATCTTCTTCTAGGGGAAGGTGCCCGATTGTTGTGAGTATTGGCAGTCTGTGGTCCCCATCGAGATCCAGCTCCTCCTCCCTGACCTCCACCACCATTAGGTTGAGTGGGAGCGGGCATCGATTGGACGGGAGGTCTCATCATATTGGTAGGGGAGGGACCAGAAGGGGCAGGGCCTCCTCCTCCTCCTCCTGCAGTATCTCCCAGAATCTGCACTCGATGGGCATTCCATTTGAAGGGCATATTCGGATTGAAGGAAGCTTCCACCATCACTCGATCGCCCACTCGGGGAAGAGCACCACGAATCACACTGCAAATTATTCATTTCATTAAAATTAAAACGATGATTCATTTCGTCATGGGCAACCAATTACTCATAATTTCGAAATTATATTTTCATCCGCCATTTAAAAAAACGTGATGTGGAATCTTACCTGTGCTGGAAGAAGACATCGTCATCAACAAATCCATAATTATCGTGCATCTTAGTGACGACTCCAACGAATGTACGCTGGTTCTTCTGCTGGGATTGCTGTGCAGCTGCGGCAGTGGCAGCGACTGCTCCCTGCTGCTGATGCTGCTGCTAAAATATATTTATAAGAGAGTTGAAGAAGAAAAACAAGGAAGCGGATCAAAAACCCTATAGGAAGGAGTAGCTAGAAAGATACTTGGAACTGAGACATCTTGGCAGCATTCGCGGCATTGGCGGCATTTAGCTGCGCCTGCTGTGCCATCATTCCCATAGTTCCCATTCCCATCGTGTTTTGCTGAAAATAGCAGTGTGTTACAAAATTAACCCCAGTTTGATACGCCAATACAACATAATATAATAAACACTATTCACCTGGAAAGCAGCTTGGTTAACAAGCGGCATTCCCATCATGCCCATCGGATTGGCCATTCCGAATGGCTGACCACTCGCGACGCCAGGGAACTGGCCAGTGCCGAATGGTGCAGCGATCGGTGCTAAAAATAAATATTGTACGAACGAGTTGAAGCCCAATTGACCATTACAATGGTGACGGATTTGAACGTACCGGGCGGACGGCCCCATGCAGGCGGTTTCGGTCCATTACCGAACTGAGACATTTCTTGCTCGAGAGTGTAATCGATGTAACACACTCTGAAACAGAATAAATTGAAAATACAAGATTGAAATAAAAACGACGACAAGCGAACGCGAACACTAACTTCAAAACAACCGACGATCGACCAGATGAGAACTGGCTCGCCACTAAACTCGCAACCTCGTACGCTATTTTTCGCTCTCTCCCATATGCACAGACTCTCGTGGAAGATTACGGTAGGCAATCGTGGAGTGACTCTCGCCACGAGACCCGCGTGTCGCGTCTATTGTGCGGTTTTGTGTTTTACCGAGCAGTTTTCCTGAGCGTGCAAGGACCTAAAACACAGGTCAAATCAGGCTTGTTGTTTCCACTTTGTTTGTTATTTTTGTTCGCTTTGTTGTCGCCGATTTAATTCATAGTTTGTTCAAATTGATTGACAGATGTGAGTATTGCATGATTCAGGACAATGCTCAAGTCGTTCTCCGCTCTGTCGCTTGCTACTCGTGGAGCGTCTCTTGCCACGCACGGAAAGCCGATGTTTGTCTTGACCATCGCTCTCAGATTTGTCCACGTGTACATCTGAATTTCTATGTTGTCTATGTTGCTATGTTTTCAGTATCGCAGTGTCCAAGATCGGACCGTACTCACTGTTCTTGAAGGAGAATGCGTCTAAGCATTCTGGCAAGATCACCAAGACCTCGATTGCTGATTTCGCCAATGAAACCGCAGCCAAATGGAAGGGCTTGTCTGAGCCCGAGAAGAAGGTTAGCTTTGTTCTTTTCATATCATCAAACACGTTTTGTATAGCACGCTTGTCACGAGAGAATCGAGCTAGAATGACAATTCTTGGGAATGGAGCGAAAATCACAGAATGGGTTAGGATCGGTTTTCGGCACTTCTAGGCATGCCCTAGCATCCCCCAAAGTCCCATTGTGCTGGGATCATTCTGGGGCTCCATGCACCGGGTCAAATACCTGGTGCCTCAACTTTGATCGCGATTATCTCGGTCCCCTTGCGTTTCTATGAAAAAATGTCCTAAGTATAATCACCATTCATTTTTTGAGCTCTATCGATCTTCACAATCTAGAAGTCATGAAAGTGCCTCTGAACAGCGCTACACTTCAAGATGAATAACTCAAAAATTTAGGAAAAGGGGGCGCTCTTCTTTCAATATGTTGTGCTCCTCATTGAGAGCTTTCGAATGGTTTTTTGATGAAGAAAAAATAGTTACCTTCACGGAAGTTAAGCCAGTTAACGTTTTTGACTTGATTTGAAGTCATTTCATACCGCACCGCGCGCTCGGAATGGAGTGAAAGATATCATTCTCACAGTGGCTATACTTAGGACATTTTTCATAGAAACGCAAGGGGACCGAGATAATCGCGATCAAAGTTGAGGCACCAGGTATTCGACCCGGTGCATGGAGCACCAGAATGATCCCAGCACAATGGGACTTTGGGGGGATGCTAGAGCATGCCTAGAAGTGTCCAAAACCGATGCTAACTTATTCTGTGATTTTCGCTCCATTCCCATGGTCAGCTCGGTTCTCTCGTGACAGGCGTGATAGTCCGGGACGGTTCAACCGTATCGCAATAATCGTATTTCAGTTAAATATACTCTGACATAAAAGTATCATTACAGTCGTATGCTAAACGCGCCAAAGAGATCAATGACAAGGCTATTGCCGCTTTCCTGAAGAAACCCGAGGTATTCACTCTATTCATTATGAATCTATTGCTGATGCTGATATTTTCTGTCGGTGTGTGATGCGTCTTCAACATATGGGAAGTTGTAATCATTGTAGAGTGAGCAGCAGATGCTGGAGACAGCAGCTCGTGATGCGAAGGAGAAACTTGCGAAGAAGAGAGAGAGGAGAGAAAGACGCGAGAATTGGGAGAAGACTGGTCATCCGAAGAAACCCACCAGTGCCTACAACCTCTTCATCAAAGAGAAGTGGGTACTTTTATTGATTTTACATTAATGTGTATCAAATGAATTGATAAATTTCAGAATGGCGGGAGCTAAGCCTACCAACAAAGAGGAGGCCACGTCTCGTATTACGGCTTTGGCGAAGGTAGGAATATTACTGATCGAGAAGTAGATTAGTGAATATTCAGGAGTGGAGTGGACTGGCCGATTCTGTCAAGGCCAAGTACGTGAAAGTGGCGGATGCAGAGGCTGCCACCTACAAGATCGAATTGGAGAAGTGGAGGAAGTCTAATCCTGAGAAGATTCTCGCTGCTATGAAGGATGCAACCCCTTCGAAAGCCGCAACCCCTATGAAGGCTGCGACTCCCAAGAAGGCCATGTAGAATGTCCCCTTCCATTTTATTGTCTCCAATTCACCTTTACGTACTCGATCTCGTCACTAGTTGTAATCTCGCCCATATCCCGACACCGAACTTGCTGTAGATATTCCCGATTGAAAGTTTGACACGTTGTGTAACTGCCTACCTCTCTCACACTTCTTCTCGAGTAGAATCTGTATAAAGTGTGCAATCAAGGGTTCTTTCTCTACTTGTGCTACCCATGCGTTTATATCGCTGGAAATATCTGTTCGATATCGAATCTCACTGCCCTACTGCATGTCAGGTTAATCTCGCTTTTAAGAAGGGAGAATCTGTGGTACAGTGTCGTTATTCCACCGTATTCAACACTTACTTACGCGTGGAATATGCAAAAAAGCCTAAATCCACGTGTCATAGATGAAAGCGATTTCCCGATCTTTCTGCGCGTTCTTTTTTGCACACACCACTGTTTATGCCGCCGCACCGTCATATCTTTCTCACTCTCCGCTTTCCATCCATCGATTCCATCCATTGTGCAGGATGAAGCTGGCTATCGCGTGTGCCCTCTTCGGGCTCGTCGTCTTCTCTTCCATCGTGGAAGCACAGGAGAAGAAACTGCAGATTGGAGTGAAGAAGAGAGCTGAGAAATGCGAGATGAAGAGCAAGTGAGTCCATCCCCCCTCCCTCTCTCTCAGTCAGTCTCATCCCATCTCATTGCAGGAAGGGCGACACGATGCACATGCACTACACGGGAACTCTCGAGGATGGAACCAAGTTCGACTCTTCTCGCGATAGAGACCAGCCATTCACTTTCACCCTCGGAATGGGACAGGTACATTATTGCTTGCAGCATTACCACGTGGTTTATCTGATGTCCTTCTTCTTCAGGTGATCAAGGGATGGGACCAGGGACTGCTCAACATGTGTGAGGGAGAGCAGAGAAGACTCACCATCCCCGCCCATCTCGGATACGGAGAGAGAGGAGCTCCCCCCAAGATCCCCGGTAAGCACTCTTTTTCGAGGGGTACTGTAGTAACCACATATCGTATGACAATGTGTGTAGTTCCATAAGGAATAATAAGTGCTCTGAAGGTATAGTCATGTTTCCGTAACGGGACTAAGGTCAATGGTTGTTGAGATGGCGTGGGGAATCAGATTACCCTATGAGAAAGGAAGAGAGGGATTGTGAGAATGGAGAAGAGAAGGGGTTTGACGAGGTAAGCGGATTACATGTAGAGGGAGAGGGGAGACATGAGAGGAGGAGTCAATTGGAGAGATAGAAGAAGAGACAGACGGTCAGTAGTCGAGATCCTCTCTCAAAGTTCCAGTGATTTATTGACATTTTTGTTCCCAAATCGCTGCTACACGTTGCGCATAGGTTCTATAGCGTCATTTACTGCGTAGGGTACATTCTAACGGGTTTCACTGATATTATCTTCCCGTTCCTCTTCTATTCGTTCATTCTTCCAGGCGGTGCCACTCTCAAGTTCGACGTTGAGCTTCTCAAGATCGAGAGAACTGGAGAACTGTAAATGTCTCCATCCCGCCTCCCAACTGCTCCATTCCTACTCTTACTCGATGACTGTCATCGAATGAGAATAGGAATGGAGTGAGTCTCTCCACATGTTATTCCTCCCTCCTCATCTCTATTCACCTCTGTCTCTGTCTAAATCTCTTCCAGATGTTGTTTCAGTACCTCCACTCTAATCAATAAGTTAATGTGCCTATAGCAATCGATTTTTTTCATCTGTGATACCTCTTGAGATAAAGTGAGCAAGTATTTATTGTGATCGATCATACTCTGACCATTGACTTCTCGTCTTCCAGATCAATGGAGAGTCAGTTGTCATTGTGTCCAGTGAGAGAGCAGGTATCAGCACCTATTATCATACCTTGCACCTCATTTGAATATGCACCCTGTTGCAACTATCGAATGCCTCATCTCCACTCACTGTCCCTGTCTCTTCTCTCACTCCTCTCGTCTCTTTTCACTCATCTAAGGACCTTCTGAATGCGTATGCGCGTATCCCACCCATCTCCATTTCCAGTATAGCCTTCAGTCCATCTCTTTCTCTTCTTCTTTCATTCACTCCACGTTTATCCCATCCCTTTCTGAGAACATCTCAGCATGGTAAACGGCCATTACTGCGCGTATTACTGATTTGCAGATAATCTATATATATATATTTATGCGATTTCACGAGGAGAAACGCGGTACAATAGGAAATATTAATATTAAGTTCAATGAAACATCGTAGAATAGCAGGTAATGAGGGGATGTGGGGTCACTCAGGGAAACTGGTCAGTATTCCGGATTTTACTACTAGCCTTGCCGCTCTGGGGAAGAAACTGTGGTGTCTGTAGTTAGAGGGGGAGACACTGTTTGTGAAGTTGATGCCGTTTCTAGTGAAGTAGTAACAAAAGTGGTGTGGTTTTCGTTTCGAGATTTTG
>LS504175.1:1130287-1180086 GCA_900490845.1 Pristionchus japonicus | reverse complement strand
CTCCTCTCCCCCTCTCTCTACTCCACCAGCTGGACAGTTCCTCTGTGTGGAGGGGGAGCTTCCTCTCTCTCCGATCTCATTCCTCTCATTTCAGACTCCCTCTCTCCCTCTTCTCCGACCCTCCTCTGGTCCCGTCTGGAAGTGCCTGAGGGGAGGAAGGGACAACATGGTTGCGGGTCTGAATCGAAGAGGCGGCGGAGGAGGTTCGTTGGAAGATTGCCAAGGCTCTCTTTTAAGGCTAGATGAGGAAAGAACAATGAAGAGGAAGAATCATTAACGAGAGCAGGGAGTCATCGATTCATATAGGGGAATTACTGGGGCAGAGATGGCGCTGTTATTGTTTACTTGTGGGTTGTTATTTCTGAAAATATTAATATTAATAACACTGCAGGCGCGACAGGCGATCGGTCGGCGCTGTCGGAATTGGCCTCCGCCATGGTGGGAATGGCACATACGGGTGAGTGGATGGGAGATGAGATGGGGGAGATTGCATTGGATCCCGGGGAGAAAGGTCACTGAGCAACTACGTGAAAAAGATTCAGTTTGTAATTACGATCGGGACGGGAAATGATGAGTCAACCAATTGTTTATTCGTTACTGCGTGAGAAATGACCAAGTTTTGTTAGCAAGCGCTCACTAATCGTGGAATAGAAGTGAGAGAGTGAAGGAATGATCGGGGGTGATCTTAGTTGTGAGACTATCTAGATTGTAAGATAGGTAGGCGTGAAAAGGCACTATTTCGTTGTCGCGACATTTTCTTAGAGTGAGTGAGAGTGAGAAGAGGGTATATTTGAGTGCAAAGAAAGAGGAGATGAATGAGTGAGAGAGAGTGGAGGGATCAGAGAGAGGGAGAGAGAGGAAGGGAAAGAGAGTAGAAGTGTGATTGATAACGAGACGGCGTCTAGCTTTTTATCCCTCTCTCCTACCTATTTTCCACTTGTGTCATTTGATTGACGACGTTCTTCCCACTTTATTCGCTTGTTCCATTCCTCGTTCTACCTATTCCTCCGTGATTCGATGAGTAACTGGACTGATTCAGTCGCAGTCTAGAAGGGAGGAAGGAGTCCTTGCTGCACGAGCTGCAAATGCCGCATACGGCCAGTGCTGCTGCAAGTGCCGTGTATCAAGTGGCCAGTAAGGAAGGGAGAAGGGGGACGGGGAGGGTAGAGGAGAGTAGAGTTGTTTTCGTGCTAGGAAAGGTCAACAAATCGTAAGTGAGAGCAGAAAGTGATTCATTTCGTGATCGTCTCATTTGAAATGTTATTCTTTTCAGCCGCAGCACCGACTCAATTAGATCCGAAGGTGCTATTCACTGAATTGGAGGGAGGAAGTTGGGAACACGCCCATACTCCCCTTGCACTCGATGGAAGCCCGTATAGGAATGAGGTGAGATGATTGGAAACTTCTTCATTTGTATTGACAGTTCTAGACTTACTTTCCTTTGGCGGAGTCTGAGAGATCATTGATGTCACTAGAAGAGAGGGAGTAATCAAGGGATTGAGAAGGGATTAGATCGGTGTGGATGAACGAAGAAGGGAGAGGAGAAGAACTCCATTGTTACTCTGATCGACCAACTTTGATCTGTTCCCAATGAGGAAACTGTCAGTTTGTATTAGGGTAAGAAGTGGGAGAGAAGATTAAAAAATATAGAATGAGATGAAATGGCGTAAATCAATTGAAACACTCCCATTGATGTGATAGTGTATTACTTTCCTCATTCCAGGGAGGAGAGACATTTCTGATCGTCGCATGTCGAAATGGATACGTAGAATGCGTGGATAAATTGTTGAAGGGAAGTGTGGATGTGGACGATACTGATTCGGTGAGTTGATGCTTCCCTTCCTTTCCAAAAGTTCTTGTTTCGATCAATCAGGAGTATCTCATAAAGTATCTGTCATCGCCCTTTCGCGCTCCCTCTTTTTATCCTCACGAAGCAGATCATTGCACATTTTTGTGACTGATAAGTTCGATTGTTGCGTTTGTGTGAGAGTGAGGGAAAGGAGGAGAGTGGTAGAGAAAGAGAGGAAAAGGAGAGAATGATCAGTGACTAGAGGGCGAATGTCCAGGATAGGGAAGGAGGTTGTCCAGAATAGAATCAGCCAGGAATAGAGAGGGAAGAGTGACGAGAGAGGGCCATCATTCTGATAGGGAGGGAAGCTTTGATCGTGGTGGTCATTGGTTTGTACGTATCAAGATTGAATAGAATGAAACCGATCTCTTTCCTTTGTCGATGTAACTGAAATGGAATTAGCAAATCTATTGAATTGCAGGAAGGATGGTCAGCTCTTCTTGTCGCAGCCTTCGAAGGACACGCAGAGGTTGTGGGACAGCTGATTGAAGCTGGTGAGTGAGGGGAAAGATGATCTTTGATCTTTGATCTATGTAAATTTGAGACCCAAAAGGTAAATCTGCTTCAGGCGCGACGGTAGATCAACCCGATCTGATGGGATGGAGTCCCCTCATGTGGGCCGTCTACAAGAACCATCTCGAGTGCGTCAGGGTACTCATTCAGGTTTGTTTTGTTTGAATTGTATAAATACAATTGTTGCTAAGAATATTGCTCTACTAGAAAATCTTTCTTTTTGTATGATACTGGTATGCCTGAAATCACTTGGGTTGTCCGCTCTCACAGAGCTGAAATTCCTCACTATCCCCTTCCATTCTCTCTCACAAGTTGAAAAATGTGAACAGAATTCACATGCAATCCCAAACATGTTTTTGTGAACTGACTATTTTATGTATATTTTTAATACAGAACCATGCGCACGTGAATCTGATCGACGAAGAGGACGGACTCACTCCACTCATTGTCGCTGCTGGAAGAGGATTCACGGAGATCGTCCAGATGCTCGTCGAGGCTGAGGCACAAGTGAGGAGGAGGAGGGAGAAGAGTGGGATGATGAGACAGTGATTGCATCATCACTACGTAATATGTTTCACAGGTGAACTCGCTGGACAAATTTGGGTCAACATCTCTGATCTGGGCAGCGAGGAAGGGTCATCTGCCTGTAGTGCAGCAGTTGTTGAATGGAGGAGCTGAATTGGATGTGCAGGGAATGGTTAGTGGGATGGGGATGGGGATGGGGGTGGAGGATGAGTAGAGGAATCGAGAGTGATTTGTGGTCGGTAGTTATGGAATATGATCATTTGAATGAATTATTCAACTGGTAAATCTAGTGACTTTGTATGCTACTCGAAACACGAAATGTCTCACTGTGATGATACTCTCTCATTGCAGCATTCCTCGACTGCTCTCATGTTGGCGACGAAGGGAAACTATGCAGATGTAGTGGATATCCTCCTGTCGAGAGACGCCAATACTAATGCTGTCGATAATGTGAGTGCTTTCTGTATAGGTAACAGCTTCTCGGCTCACTGGAAGGATTTGAATTACTTTTCGCTTTCATGGGAACTAGAAGAACTGAGACAACTCGAACCAGATGTGTAGCCATGATTCGTCTTCCATTCCAGAATGGTCTCTCTGCCCTCGGAATAGCGGCGAGAGAAGGATACGCGACTATCTGTGAGGCACTCATCAATTCGGGAGCTTTCGTCAATCAATCCGACAGGTACTGTAGATCCACTATTTTCGAATTAGATTTCTTCTCTTCATTTCGAATTTGGGTTTTGAATATTATCATGCGTTATTTCAATGAGAATGCTTTTGAATTCCGATTGGTTCCTTCCCTTCCAGATACGGCAACTGCATCCTCGCATCGGCCGTTCGATCTGGCAATGCGAATATCGTCAAGATGCTACTCGATAAGTATGCGGATGTGAACTCGAGAGACTCGGTTAGTTGAGGAGTAAATGAGAATTAGAGAATTGGTGGATGAAAGCTATTTTCCTTACTCTTGATACAATGTGTGATCATATGGTGACATTGTTGTGGGATGGTTAATTGTTGGTAGTGATCCTTCGACAACAATAATATCGATCTTCCTCCTTCAGGAGAGTCGAACAGCCCTCCATCTGGCGATCGATAAGGGATTCATGGATATCGTCATGCTGTTATTGGAGAAGAAACCGAATCTCGAATTGAAGAATAAGGTGAGACAGAGAATATATGATGAGGTTAAGAAGTAGAATGATTATCGATTGGAAAAAGTTATGAAGCCATTCTCCAGGACGGTGAGACGGCTCTTCTGCGTGCAGTCAAGAGTAGACACGTCGCACTCTGCCAATTGCTAGTCAATGCAGGTACGGTAGAAAGTGGAGGGAGTACTGTGTTAGAACTATATCGATTATATCGATGAGCATTTCAGGCGCGAAGATCTCTGGTACGGACAATAACGGAGACAACACTCTCCATCTTGCATTGAGAGCGAGAAGCAAGAGACTCACTCAGACTCTCCTCGTCAATCCGGGAGACTCGCGACTGCTCTATCGGTGAGTAGATTCATAGATGAAGAAAGATGGGAGAAGTGTTGCTTGAATCTCTGTCCTTTCCAGACCGAACAAGATTGGGCAGACTCCATACTCGATCGATCAGATGAATCCATCGCCCATTCTACCCCATATCTTTGGTGAGCTTCTTGGTTCCTTTTCCATGGAATAGTATTGATTTGTCGATCAATGTCGGCATGTGCCGAAAGTAGGACATCCCTTCAACTGTTCATTTCTTCGCAGGTCCAATCGATGCGGAGAATCAGATGGAGTCAATTCTGGGATACGACGTCTACTCCAATGTATTGGCTGATATGGTAAGCGGAATTAGGTCTCACCTCATTTCTCTCCCCTCATACAAAATGTCATCACGTAACATTTTTATAATAGATAATCGCTGCGGAATTCTACAGTGATTAATTGCAGGTGTGCGAGCCCAGTCTGACTCTTCCTCTCACAATGGGACTATATGCCAAATGGGGGAGTGGAAAGAGTCAGCTGCTGAGCAAACTCAGGGTTAGTTCGTGATCATAAACTGTAGAATGCGATACTGTAGATGTACCGCAATCCACCTCATCTCAGGAATCGATGAACTCGTTCTCTCGGTCGTGGAAGGACTCGCTCAGGCTGCAGTGGTGAGCTAATTATCGATTTTCGAATCGTGAAATCGATATTCGCAGGTCATGGCGCTTCCTCGTATATCTCTTTGTCGTCGTTCTTCTCATTACTCTTCCGATTGCTACGGTAAGTGATAACGGGGAAGGGAGTACGGTATTCAATCGATAGTCTCTCTCTCCCTTCAGCTCTGCTCTATCGCCAACATCAAAGCCCTCACCATCACTATCTTCTGTATCGGTCTCGCAGTCTACGTCGGATTGGCTTTCCTCTATGGTTAGTGTGATCTGTCAGTCAATCGATACATTAGAGTACTGTTCTGAATTCATTAGAGTGAGTACTGTAGTATGACTCGATTGATCTCTTCTCCTTCTCAGGCGCAGTCTACTACGGGTACGAACTGAAAGGATGGATGGGAGCGACTGCATCTGCTGCCAATCAAATGGCTTTGTTTAAAGCAAAGGTGAGAGAGATTGATCTTTGATCTATGATGAGCCGTAGGAACTCTCTAGGCTCTTCTCCTCTTCAATGTTCTCACTTCGTATGCCCCTCTCAAGGATGATGTGGACAATGATACGTACAGTAATCCGGTTAGGTCAGTGATTTATTCGATTAATTGTTCCTTCTGTTCATGAGTTTCTAATCCGAAATAACCGTTATTGAATGTACCGTAATTCAGTTTTCTCTTCGCCGATTACCATCGTCTTTCTTCGATTGGAGGAGAGCAAGCACTTGCTAAGATCGTGTCCACTCTATTCGAAGCAGCAGAAGAACACTATGGAGTACTGCCTGTGAGATGGTTCTCCGCCTTCCATCGACAGAGAGGTCGGTTACAAGGGTAGTGAAATGCTTATTCTTATATCAGAATCTTAAAATGATTTATTTTTGAAGTTTTGAGTTGAAAATTGTTGTAAATCTGGAAGAATTGATGATGAATCACGTGAATCGATTAATTTCCAGCTCAACAAGGTCGTCTTCGTGCTTTCTGTGGAGTGCCGATAATCCTCTCAGCTACCGTAATCGTTCTTCTCTTCGTTTCGGGATGCATCCTCATGATCTTCTTCCTATTGCACTCTGTTGATACACCAGTTCAAAAGACTGAATCTACGGTGGCCCCAAATAATTGGCCGCATGACTCTCTCGGGTGAGTGATGAATCAATCTTTGAGTCTATCTATCCTTCAATTCCAGTCTGCTCATTTCTTCGTGTGTCTGTTTCGGTCTCTTCCTCTTTCTCTCCATCTATCCCGTTATGATCGCTGCTGTCTATGCTGTCAATAATATGCCCAAGAGGTGAGAGAAGAGAAAGAGGGCGAACGATGACTAACTCTTCCTTCAGTCGTCTAAACCGCGCTGCCCGTCAGATCCACAAGCTCAGAGTCGAGGGATTCATGCAGAAACTGCAGAATGGTAAGGTATCTCCTGATCTTTGATCTCTGACCGTCTTCTCTCTCTTCAGAAGTTGATCTCCTTGCTGATCTCATCCACACTCTCGATGGATTCACTTCCTCCCAGACGAGATTGGTTGTGGTGGTGGATGGATTGGACAATTGTGAACAGGATAAAATGGTGAGCCGAGATTGAATGGAGACGTTGAAATGACCATTGAATCTCAGGTGTCAACTCTGGATTCATTGGAACTGCTTTTCTCAGCTCGCAAGAATCGTCCCTTCATCGTAATCATCGCTGTTGACCCGCATATTATCATATCTGCACTCAACCATAATATGTGAGTGGATAGTTCCATTTGATGCTCAGTTTTGCAATTCACATGACTCTTTTCTATCTCTCGTCTTGCAATTATAGATACGAAGTTGGGATATGAGGGCCAAAGAAAACTTAATTGGAAACCTTGGAAAGTACGCTCAATGCGATTTCTCATTCAGGCACTCTGCCCTCTCTGGCACTGAACTCACGGGTCATGACTATCTCAAGAACATCGTCAATATGCCTTTCTACCTCCACAATTCGGCCCTTCGTCAGTTGCAAAATAATCTGAAGGTGAGAAAGAATGAGGAGGTCGAAGTAAATTCATCGGATTGCAGGAGAAGCGGGAGAGTCTGGCAGATTGGAAGGAGCGATTCCGTCGACAGGACACTTTCCACGGATCCCATCTGTCGTTGAGGTAAGACGAGAGATCGAGAGGAATCTCATAGTGATCTCTGCTTCCTTCAGGGACGCGGATCTTCCCTCACGAGGGGCGCAGTCTCGAAGGATGACGATGGTTGTGGGGACGAGGAGTCTGAATGAGCAGCTACTCTCTGATGACTACTTCTCCAATCTCAATCCTAGAGCTGTGAGTGGGAGGACGGGGGGAGATATGAGGCATGATTGATTGATCTTTGATCTTTCTCAGGTCCGTCGCATCGTGAATGCACTGGCTCTCACGGGAAGATTGATGAGGGCGTTTGAAGTTGAATTCTCGTGGCTCTCACTCGGACATTGGGTGAGTAGACTTCTACTTACTTCTTGTCTCACTGACGATTTTACATCTTATCGAGAATTATCAGGGTAGTAAACTCCTCCCATTCAGATTTCGCTGTGCGAGCAATGGCCATCTCGAATGTGTTGGCTGATTGAAACTGCGCTTGCATGCAATCAACCAAATCTCACTCTCGCTGAGGTGTACCATCAGGTGAGAGACAAGATGATCTTTGATCTTACAAGGATGAGTGAGAATGAGAACGAATATTTCAGATGGCATCTCGAATTCCGAAGAAGGACGATCTAATGGGATTGGATAGGAATCCTGAGAACTTTGAGGTGAGAATTATCATCTCTATTTTGAAGCATCCATTTCCCTACTTGTGGCTTCAGGGTTTCCTCGAGTCTCCAGCAGTGCCCTCTTCCGAGATTCTCACAGTTGCTCACGTGAGGAGATTCGTCCCTTGCACTTCCAATCTCGATCCGTATCTGAGGAAACAGATCAGAGGTGAGTGATACTTTGAAATGTCCCTTTTTTACACAGCATCTACTAGTTCAGCAATAAATCGCCAATTATTCGTTCAACGGTCAATAATGATTGCAGATCGTCGTGATTCTCTTGGCGAGGATTCCTTCAAACCTCCTCCTCCATTCACTCTTCCACCCAATGCGAAGTACCTCTTCCATGTGAGTTTAATCATCTCTAGATTCGAAGCTAGCGTTCATAATGTTCTTTTCAGGACGAGACAGTGTGGGATTTCGTGGATACTCCCCTGGTAGAGATGAGGATCGAAGAGATCTGTGGACTACTTCGGTTCGTTGAGAGCCGCGATCCGATTCCTTTTAATCCCTCTTCTTTTCAGTCGTCTGGACATCTCTCAGCCTCGACTCGATCAGATCGTCTCCAAATTCCAATCGATGAATCTGAATGGACTCGTACTCACGACGTGCGGAATGGAGGATTTGAAGCAGGCTTTGATGGTGAGGAGAGAGAAAAAGAAGACGAGGGGAAGGAGAGAAGCTAGTATAATACTATGAGTATTCGCAGGTGAATCTGGGCGATTGGACGATGATCAAGATGCTGATTGACACACTGAAGGCATTCGGAACGAGTGTACCCGGTTAGTCGAGAGGAGGTGAAGACTCTGAGTCATCAATCCATTCAAGGTTCTCGTGAGAATCGTCGTCGTAAGATGACTGTGTTGTCTCTGAGAGAAGAGGAGGAGAATGAATTGGATGGAGAGGAAGAGTACGATCTCACACTCGGAGCCAGTCCAGCACCGGATATTAGGATTGATCCGGGAAGTAGAAAGTGAGTTGTCCACCTTTCTCCTTCATTAAATCAATATCTCTGATCCTCATCAGGAACACGATAATCGAACCGGCGACAGAACACAATTGGCTGATGCAGTCTCTGCAAGAATTGGATGAGACGGATGAACCGAGAGAAGTGGTGAGGGAGACAGTTTACCGATTACGGTAACGGTGAAAATCGATTGAAATTGCAGGAAGATCTCTCAGACGGGGTACGGTAAAGTTTACGGTAGCTTCTTGCTGGTAGTGAATGGTCCCTCCCCTCATCACTCCTCTCTCCTTGATCTCTCCTATCGATCGATGTCGTGAAGCTATACACTAACAATTTCCAACCATCCCACGAAACAAATTAATCGAATGATCCCCTTCTTCCCCTCTCCTCCCTCTCTTACTATGCCTTTTTGCGGTTCGGCACAATTGTGGTCTCCTCGCAGAGTGAAATGGATTGGCTCCAGCTTGGGTCGATATTGTCTGCTTAGCTTAGTTTGTGGGCGGAGCTTGCGTGATTGATTGGAGGAATGGAGTAATGAGGTTCCCTCTTGCAGGTTCGATCGAAGACTTCGTCTGTTCGATTCGACGATGAAGTGGAGGCCCATTCTGAGGACTCGACTGAATCTCGATTCGGATCGAGAGAGAATCTACTCGAGACTCCCCCCTCTCCCACTCAACTTGAACCAAGGTACGGTAGATGGAGTACGGTAGAAAGATTATGGTAGTCACACCACAGAATGGTAGTAGATCACTGTATGAGTTCCACCACGATAATATTGATAGATAGATGCAATTGATTATTTTAGAGAAAGATCAACTTACATGTCACAGTCTTTCTATCGAAAGATGCCACGGTAAGCACGATTGGTAGCGAGTTGCATGGTATCGATTGAATGAATACCGTAACCGAGCCAGAGCATACCGTAATCAGATTGAGATCGAGATGTGACCCCATTCGTTAATCAATGTGTGTGTAATCGTAACATGTCAATTCGTGAGCGAATCCCAACAATAGAGAGAATGCAAACGGCTGATGAGAAGGGTAACGCGTGAAGTTGAGATGAAAGATGGAGTGTGTTGAATGGGAAGAATGGAGAGAGAATGAAGTTGATTACAGGGCGGAATTGATGAGAAGAGCACAGGGAAGCAGCATTCACTCGATGGCATCCGAGGGAGGAGAGAGTCTGCTATCCAATGAGGTAAGTCCAGTCATTCTCATCCTCTGATCGAACCACTCTTCCTCTCAGGACCATCAATTGACGGTTCGTCAACGGCAAGAGGGAGAAGAGGAAGGACCAGAGAAGAAGAGTACTCTTGCCAATCTATTTAGAGGACAGTGATGGAGTAGTCATGATGCAATCGAGTAACATTAACCTTTTTCGTATATAGTTTTCATTTTGATTTTAACATCGATTAGACCTGAATGTATGTTTATCCGCAAGCTTTATGCAGTGGTTTCAACTAGCCGCTTTTTGACTGACCATGATGACTCATTTACCTAATTTAGCAATGTAATTGTCTTTTTATCATTGAAATCTTTCATAATTCCGACCACTAGTCAGTACAGTCTCCGTATCACACACTGATCATATCATACTGATTCATTCTGGGCTCAGCTCTCGGTAGATTGTGGTAGTTCTCCCGAGTTATTTGATCAAAACAGTGACAACCTCCCGAGTTATGCTCCCTACTAGTGAAGTATTTTGCTCATTTAGACAGCATCTATAGGCCAATTATTGTACGATTTCATTCCATTTCTGTGATTTCTGAGAAGATATCCTGTGACTGTTTCCACTTCAAGTCTTCATTATTCTCTCTACGAGAGACGAGAAACAATAAACGTTTCGTGATACGGACTTGATCCACAACAATAAATGGAACAACACTCGATACTACTGAAACGAGGGAAAAGGAGGCAGATGTCCCCATCTCCGTCCACTCTCCTCGGACCTCCATTGACCTCCCTGGATACAAGGGGTTCTCCATAGCAACGGCCGTTCGAATGAGCCTTCCTTCTCCTTTTCTCCGCATCAATTTGCAATGCGTTTCTTCCTATTCCCTCTTCTATTCCTACTTGATTCTTCACTTGAATCAGACGAGATCTGTTATCCTTCCGTCTTCCTCCACTCTAAAAACTCCCTTCCATCCACTGCTCCCCTCTGCCTGGTAGTAAAGAATGGTCAGTTACTGCTATTTATCGGTGTAGTTTCAAGTTGATTCTTTCAGATAGATCAATCTCTGAATTTTCCCCTCCAATTCCAATACAGAATGGAGATCAATGGGATTCTTTCGTAAGAGAGAACAATCTGGTTACTGATAGAGAGACTGAGGCATGACAATAGCAACTTTCAATACTTAATCTTTCGTTATCTCAAGTCGCTCTCGCCTAATTTGATCTATCGTCTTTCTTCCTCTGGCCAAGTCTATCCATGGCAACTGCCGTACTCCATTCAATCCGAGAAATGCCAGGCATTGGCAAATGTTGGTGGGTGCTGACATGACCACGAATGCAGCAATGAGCAGAATGTTGTAGAGTTCAAAGTGCCTCTTACCATTGATTGTCAACCAATCACCGAGCTCACGCAAGAATTATGCCAGAGAAATCCACTATCTGCTATTGCCTTGGCTGCAGATGAATTTATTCTGGTACATGCGTAGGCCATCAAATTGAGCTGGATGCTCTGTTTCAGGAGGGAATGAATGCATCCGTATCCATGAACACTTCCAACTTCGATCTCTATCCTCCTGTTTGGAGAGATGGAAATTGTTTCAATGTTGTACTCAAAGTGAGTTTTCTCTTAGTTCTCGAAACATCCCTATAATCAGGCCCGTATCATCCTTTTTCTTACGAAGAAGGGCGATGAAATAGAATCAGTCACAATTGACCGATTGATCTACGGAGTTCTTAGCCCTTCCAACTTCTCTTCCACCATTCCAGAAATTGAGATTCAGTATGATCAATCGACTAGGCGGAAGGGAGATTCTGGTAAAATTTATTCACCTGAATTGCATTGCTAAATATCTCCATTTTCAGAAGAAACAGGTTTCGAAGAGGGTGATTTCGTGCTTCTCGGAGATGGTCAGAGTATCTGGAAGTTCGTTGAATATTCGTGAATTGTCCAATAAACATCTCTCAGATTACCATCGGGCCTCGATTGTCTCGGCCGATCAATAGTCAGATTCGAGCAGGCATTTGTATCTTCCTGCGTTGTTGGGTATGGCTGCTCCTTTGTGCGAAATGAAGTCTCAGTTCAGCTTTTCATCGTGTTCCGAGGCTCAGAACCGCGTGAACTCGCTCCTTTCCTCTCTTCCTTCCTCGATTCTCGATTCACCTTTCATCGACAACTCAACCAATCAGATCACTTTTGTGACACCAAGACAGCAGCCAATTGTGAGCATCATCTAGACTGACTATTCCAATTCTCCTCATCAGAGTCCACTAGATACCGGTTGCACTCTCACTTCGGGTGTTTCAATCATCATCACTCATTCACTATCCGGGCCAGTCCAATCTCCGAAACGGTTCGAATCTCTTCGATCCAATCGAATGAATCGACTCTCTCTTCAGAGTGATCACTTCTGCTCTCGTTTCTCATCAATTCTCGCATATTTCTTCCATTCCATCCAATTCAACTTCCGTCTTCATCTTCAGCCTCAAATTCGTTGATGTGACTCCAGGTGAATACAAGGGTGAATCATTATTCAATGCATTACCAATTCAGATCCCACTCACACCTTTTCATCTCCTCCCCGTATTGATCTTCGACTTCCAAATGATTTCTTCTATCCCTTCCTGTTTAATTCAGCAATCAGCTTTCAGGGATTTACATTGTCATCGCTGATAATCGTTTCTGTGATGAATTACTAACTGCCATTGTTGATTTGATTCTCATTTCGAATAATAGTAGTTTACAATAAGATCGCAATGCACTCGATTATTTTTTTGCTTCACATTATCACAAGCTCGTATTCTGTTTAAGCAGCAATCTTATCGTTCTTCTAGTCAAAACGTGTTTATAGCGACCTCATATCAGATATGTTTCAATGAAATGTTGAATCAGTCATCGCACGCAATTCCATTCATGGCAAGATCTCTTCGGACGTAAGATATACTATCGAGTAAGAGGAAAACATCGGTATTCTTTATCAAGGAAGTATCGGTACTGTGACATCATGCTCAATCTGGCCTATTTTCGGATGAGGCATTGGATGGGAGAGTAGAAGCACGGCTTGTAGCGCTTCGGCTGAAACTGAAGCATTAAAAGGATAAGACTTGAGTAAAGTATCACGATTCAAATATGAATACATGCACGTAAAGGGTTGCATCGTGCTGATTTTCCTTCAGTCTAATCTCTTGGACATCATTGAGCGCCCTTCTTCTCCTCACCTTCACTTGTTCCATCTCGAATAGATTCGGCCTCGGCTCCTCTCTATAGATTCGACCCGATGGAGAGATTCCCATATTGAATTCCTGTCTGAAATACAACAGAAACGATGCACTGGATCGAAACATTCGGCATGAGAAAAGTCAGCTGCTCAATCTAAAAAAATGTTGGATAAGCAAGTGCTGAAGCCTTGTATGGTCTATGGTCCATAGACTATGGAAGAGGAGGACTTGCGAGCATTCTCATCCACACTCTCATTCAACCCTACGATTTGTTTGTATTTCTCTCGTTTTGATGAATTCTTCATCCTATGAGCTACTTCCACTACCAAGGAACCTTTCGTATTCATTCAAAGAGAATTAATCCCCTCAACACAATCATCCGATCTCTCTCTCCTTTCCCACCCACACTTCTTCCCTTCATGAACTTTTCATTGGTGCCCAAACAAGCTTAAATTTCTAATCAGGCTTCCGAAGGTGAAATATTATCCTATTTTCGTGCGAAAAGAATCAGAGATGTGTGCTCCGGAAGGGATTGAAACATCACTTCGACATTTCATATATACAGTATTCCAGTGGAAGATCAAAGAGTACCTCGGTCCATCGTAGAATCGAGAGATGAAAAAGGATTGAGTGGATCCAATGAGAAGAAGGAGAAGGAGAAGAGAGGGACTAACCATGATGGGACGATGAGACAAAGTGAGGACTGTCTATACTCCTCCCTCCACTCTCATTTCCATCCCTTGACTCCGCCCCCTTTTGAATCTCGAGACAGAAGATCTCATTGAAGAGAAGAGAAAGACTGAGGAGAAGGTCACTCATCAAGGAGGAACAGAAGATTCGAGAAGATTCAATTGAGATGTCTATCTACCACACAGTCGGGATGCGAGGTCGGTATCTGTATTACGTCGATCTCATCCCCTCCCTCCCTCTCATTTCGCGGAGGAGAAAGGGTGAGATGCAAATGATGCAGTGCAGTGCACCATACATTGTCCCCAAGAGTCAGGCAGTCCATTCAAGCAACAATCTTTATCATAAGGTCAGCAGAGATGAATTGTACAGAGAAGCGACTGCGAGCGAGAATCGATGATGGGCACTCTCTCAATTCCACACGATCTCTCGCCAGTTAGAGATCATGCGGAATGAAGAGAGTAGCAAGTGGGGAGATCAAATCGAGGGAATGAGATGGGGGTACAGGAATCTTCGTCTACTTCCTTCTGAACATGCACTGAATGGGAGAGTAGAAGCACGGTTTGAGTCTCTTCGTCTGGAATGAAGGAGATGGTTATAGTCGACTCGGACAGTCAGTTCACAGAACGAGTTGATCCACTCTTCGTGGTCTCTCTCCGTTCTCCTCCTTTTACCTTCTGCACCATCTGAGTTCCCTCATCTCCATTCATTCCCGTCTCTTCACCATGCAGAGCTGCGGCTGATTCGTATGTGTTCCTGAATAAGAGAGAGGTCCATTCAACCGAGACAATTCAATTCCGTCGGACGCTTTGATCTCATCCCATGTATGATTCCCCTATTGTCAAAGTTGTGCAAATTCAGTGCGAAGTTTTAGAAATCCCTCCAAGATCCTTTCACTCGAGACCGAATTTTTCCACGAGGATTGGTTAGGATAAAGAAGTTGAAAACCATTGAGAGTGTGAAAACGGACTAGGAAGATCTCTTTCGTATTGATGAAGTGAAAGATTGTTGAGATTGGGAGCAAGCGATCAACGGAGCACTAGAGATAATTGATAGCCTTACGAGGGCAATTCTCTCCCCATCGAAAATTGATTCGTTCCACTAATGGTTACGCGGAGAACATTCGTGACTATTTTAAGTCAGTTTCGTGTCAAGAATGCATTCCACTATGTCACTATCAGCCTACATTAGTTCCATCTATCTATAAACATTAAATCTTTCTTGAGATATCTGGAATTTTCCTATCAAAAACGAGATCCGTCAAAATCTTCAGCGTTTCTGTTCAATCACTCTAACCTGGGTGCATAGTAGTAGTTTCCGAGATAGAAGCAATGGCCGATGGAAGCAATGCAGAGAAGAAGGAGGACGAGTCTCATCTCGAAGTGTAAGGAATGATATCTTCCTTCCCTTTTCCATCCCTTCTAACGTCTTGGCCTAGCTCCGCCCCTCCCTCGGACTCCGCCCACTCGTACACTTTTCATCTATTGTAGTTACCTTTTGTCCCATTGTGATCATTTCATAGATATCTTCAACTTCCCTGTCTAGACTATTCATAGGATGTCCGATGTCTCTAATGTCTCTTGTCAATCTGATTCATCCGCATCACTCGAAATATTTATCGAAATAACTGCGACTTTATAACAGATTCTTAGGGTGTTGGCAAAGAAAGAATGGATCATACAGTAAGAGGTGGAGCAATAATAGATAATCGTAATCTAGTTACACAATGGGATACGGTAGATCATAGCACCTGAAAGAGGGCGCGTATCTTGTGCTGCAAGTGAATCAAAACCATTTGAGAAGAGAAGAATATTAGGATGATTTACAAACAGATATAACATCTATTGTTGCAAGGGACTGTATGTGTCACTTAGTACGGATAAAATCAGATTCACATGAAGGGAGGGGGAGGGGTATGGAAGGGGGAGGGGGAAGGAGGGGAAGAGTACAGACGGGATGGAAGCAGCGGTCGATAGTTGCATAGTGCAGAGGAGTGTGCAATACGAGGAGTGAGAAGGAGAATGAATTGATAAGCTAAGTGTGATATTGGAAGAAGGCGCGTAACGGGGGAGAGAAGGGAGTACATACAACTCATTCACAGATAAGTCTATAGATGGAGAACATAATCTTTGATCTCATCGATTCTAGAGGAGAGAGAATGACGGGACTACAATGCAGACATAGGCAGAAGAACCGATGAGGAAGGGAGAAGAGAGAACTCTCCAATCGGAAGGGGATCAGAGAGCATTCGAAATATAGGAAGAGTGCTAGTTTGAAAGGGGAAGTACTGTAGAAAGATGTGATGGGTCAAGGGATTACGGTAGTTCAAGGCTCAAACACGATAAATACATCGTCAAGAGTGTAATAGTTAGGAAAGATAAAAATGTAAATGAAACGGTCTTTTTGAGTTTTGCAAGGATGTAAAAGTGTGGTGGGTTTTGAGTGGGGGCAAAAGGCAATGTTTCTGATATGGGCAGATCAATGGGAGGGAAGGGTTTCAGACAAAGGGGAGAAGGAGTTACGGGCAGATAAAATTAGGCTTCTAAACTTGATCGAACCGGAGATTGAATTGATTGAGGGGAGGGGATTTACAGGATGACACACTTCTTCTTCTTCGGCTTCTGGGGAGGGCAGAGGACGGCACGAATGGCCTCGTCGAATACCTGAGATCATTTCCATCAATTGAATCACAACATAATAGGTTCATACACCAGACTAGTGGCTAAAGGTTGCACGAAAGGTTGAAAGAAGTACGAGGGAGGAAACAAATATTTTCACTACGCTTCCATTTTCGCTTTCGTATTATTGCTGGAAAAAAAGAAATTGGTACTCCGATTGTTGGCTGTCCCGTGGTTCCATCACTCTGTCAACAGTATTCCTACCACACGACTTTTTGCTCGATTCGCATCTATTTCTGCCTCATCTAACGTGGTGGAGAAGGGGCAGAGAATCCAATCAGAGCTCAGCCGCTTCTTCCATCTAAGCCACTTTCAATGGAGACATTGAGAGGGTTACGGTATCTTCCCAATCCAGACTGAGTCCCTCCTTCTCTCACCTGCTTGAGTCCTCTCTGAGTGAGGGCGGAGCACTCGAGATACTTGACTGCTCTGATCTCTTTGGCCATTGCGAGTCCCTGTGTCTGACTGATCGGAGTGAGACGACGTTCCCTGCAATTAGTAGTCCAGTTAGGAGAAGAACGGAAACGTGGTAGACAGACAACAACAACGAGCGAGAGGATACGTGGAATTTTCGTTCCTTCGGACTACGCAACAAATAATACACAACCACCATTCAGAGAACCGAACTACAGATACAAAGGAGCTACTCATGAAATATGAGTCTGTGCTGCGTATTGGTAGTCCTTCCCATTTAGAGTAAGTGACTATACATGTGACGTAAGAAACCCATTCCACGATATTCTACCGTACCCCTATCCCTCTCCTCTTCTCTTCTCACCTCAATCGTGCAACAGTCTCTGGATCGTCTCTCAGATCAGTCTTCGTTCCCACGAGAATAATGGGAGTATTGGGACAGTGATGGGACACTTCCGGGAACCTGCAAATAGTTGATTCATCCATCTCCTTCTTTATCACGTTTCAGGTGCTCTTTCCCACATTTTCGTTAATCTTTACAGGAAAAGTAGAGTTGCTAATGGACTAAATGTAAGTCGTATTCCGGAGAGCAACCTCGTAACATTTTCTATGAATAACCATCAAATTCCAGCTCCTTTATCAAATCTTGCACGAATCAGCTTCCTATTCTCATCGCCTAATTCGACGAGACCCGGAATTAACTTCAGAGAGCGACAATCTTTTTACCCCTTCCACTTCCTCTTTCTCTTATCTCTATCTCGAATCAGACTGTTTCAATTACATTACGTCGTTCGTTCACGGATTAAAACACACTTCGCCAATCTTATTTCTGCCATAACTAATGTGAACTATGGTAGCAAATGAACAGCGAAGTGTTGGTTTCATCTATTTCCAAATGAGGATTGGAAGAGACCAAAGTCCGTGACTCTCCCACTGGTCGCGTGTCTTCCGTGTGATTCCCCACTCTCAGAGAATAGAATCCATCTCTATTAGAAGACACTGCTTCCCTCTTTCGACCTCTCCCACACACACTTACAAGGTCTGACCACAGAAGACTGCAGAGAAACAAAAGGGTGAAGGATAAGAACAGACCTTCCCTTCCCAATGCATTAGTGTTTCATCTCATTATCTCCCTCCAGTCTGTTTTTCCTTACTCAGGGACCTTCCCTATCTTTAGAGTGCTTTCTATTCTCGATGCTTCAACAAATGTCAACGATTCACCATGCCATTGGAAAGGGAAAATGGACTGTGATTCAGTTGTCCAAACTTCATTGAATCTTCTTGAGTGGAGGAGAGGAGGGCTCAGAAATTACCCGTCTCTCTTCAACTTCACTCGATTTGGTCAATCAAGCGATGGGACGAGGGAATGATGTGATATCAGAAAGGAGAAAAAGGAGCAAGAGATTGGAGATCGAATCGCAATCACGAGTAGGCATGGATTTGTCCATTTTATAGACGAGAGGAAGGAAAAGACGTGATATATTCCTCCCCACTAGGGACCCACACAAAATTACTGTATCCTCTCCCCTTCCCTCCATACAAACCACGCAGCTGAAATTAGCAAGAATTTAGAATGTCAAAAAATGTATGCCCTTCCTAGTCTGCAACTGTAGGATTTTCCGCATAGAAAGTGTTAGAGGATAGATCACATACCACTTGGCTCGAACATTCTCGAACGAGGCAGGATTGACGAGAGAGAAGCAAACGAGGAACACGTCAGTCTGAGGGTAGGAGAGAGGTCGAAGACGATCGTAATCCTCCTGACCTGCAATCAGGAACAGCCATTAGATAGTATTCGTTATTGATAATTATGAAATGGACACGCGTAAATGAAGACGCAAGCGCCCACGCGCTTTATGCAAAACCGCAACAGTGGCCAAAGGTTGCATAAATTAAGATAACAAGCCACGGTGGCCGAGCGGTTAAGGCGTGTGCCTTATGATCACATGGAGGTAACTCCTCGCGGGTTCGAATCCCGCCCGTGGCATATCTTTTGCAAACATTTTATTTCTACTTTTGCGGTTGCTTTTCAAAGTTTTTTGAACTTCTTTCAGTCAATATTGATTGATTTATGTGAACAAACGTAATAGAATGGTGCAAAACGCCGATTGTGTATCATGCGGGTTCAAATCTGGAATCCGACAATATTTTTGCCCTTTCGAAATTCGGTTCTATGAATTTTGAAAAGTAACAGAGAAAAGAAGAAAAAGATGAGGCAATGAGACCGATAAGCATTGCATCAAAGAGATAAAAGAGAAAAGGTACTGACCAGCAGTATCCCACAGTCCGAGATTGATCGGTCGTCCATCGATCATCACATTGGCAGAGTAATTATCGAAGACCTGAACATAAATGATATCTCCAGTCTAAATTAAATCCATTTAGACTGGTACTATTCCATATTACACAGAAAGTGAATGGGAGAGAATCCAATTTCACTTCATTATATCGACTCACCGTGGGAATGTACTCTCCAGGGAAGGCATTCGTCGTATACGAGATGAGTAGACACGTCTTACCGACGGCTCCGTCTCCCACCACGACACACTTGATTGCCTGCATCCTTGAGAGAGACTACGGTATATCGACCCCTCGATCGATCGGGTCCCCACTGGTGCAGGTACTATAATAGAGTATTGATCAAAGAACAGAAGGACAAATGGGAAGGGACTGTAGAGATACGGATCCTCATGGGACCATCACCGACAAGAACGGTGTAATCGGAGAGAGAAAGAGCATGCACATTTCAAAATGTTTATCGTACATAATGCATATAGCCGGGAACAATGGACAATAGCATAGATCTGAGTGTATCGAATTCTAAGAATGGCTTTGAAAGTATTTTTTACAACAAATAAGCGCAAATGCTCAAAATAGGAACCGAAGTGGTTAGTATCGATTGGAAGGAACGAGTCGAGTCGGGCCGTAGAGTGGACACAAAGTGCGATGGAGGAAGAATCATAAAATAGTGGGGAAGAGGGAAGATGAGGGGACTGAAACCGGGGAGGGAGAGGGAACGGATTCGGTGTAGTATTAAACCTTGACGATAATGATAGAAAGTGTGCGAAGGAAGAAAGCAGAGATAAGAAGGGATTTCAATTTGATAAGCATCTATCATCGATGGATCCAATCGAGTCGATATTGGGAAAAGCTGGATCAGCATCCTTCATACACTTCAGTCTGCTAGACAGAGTGAGAGAGTGTGGAGAATGAAGAGAGGAAAGAGAGGCAGAGAAGAGGCGAGCAGAGGGAAACCAGTGAGAAGGGAGAAACTACTGTGATATTACTGTATCCACTAGCATAGCAAATGAGCATAGTGTATCTTACAAACTACTTGTATCGAAAGAAGAATGACCTACGAATGTTGTGGGCATAGAAGTGTGACCTTACTCGTCATTCACAGAAATGGATAATAAATTTGGCTATGGAAAGGCAAACAGCTACGAACCTTGCTGAGAAATTACACATTATGATACTGGAATGGCTTCAATCAGCTAGAATCACGGCACAAATCAAATCAATCTAGAAGGGATACCGTACTCCTTAGGTGGCCAATCCAAGAGCAATTCTGCACTTTCGCATTGTTGCTCGATGGACAAACTGCTTGCGAGAGATATCACGAATGTATCGGAGATACTCGGAAGATGGAAGGGAACCATTCTAAACAGTCCAATATCAATTTATAGAAACAAGACGAAAAGAGAAAAAGTGAGCAAACCTTGAGTGCTTCTCCCATCACATAATACGCATCATCACAAGCGAGATCAGAGGCATACGCATCCAGAAGTTGACGCTCCTGGAGGAATAATCATTCCAAAACAATATAACCATTCAGATGTCTGCTAACAACGAGTACTCCAGTAATTTTCTCTTTATTTTCTCAAACAAACAGTAATATTCAATATTTCATAAAAAAAACTAAATAAAAATAGAAACAGACCAGAGGAGTGCTTGCATCGATGGCTTCATCGATACTCGGCTCATCTCCAGTGGAAACTTCGGCAAGAGCCTTATCCAGTTCACTCTTCTTTGACTGAAACCAATAATCAAAAGCTATAACGCAAAAATGTGCACCGTATCCAATTAGGGGTATAAAGAGAACATGTAAGGCGAATAGTATTACGTTTACAAATAATGAAGAAAAACTAAGATAAATAAGCAGAGTTCATACCGAATATCCGTCGATCATTCCATCCAATTCCTTCGATTGTTTTTCGAGTGTCTCTATCGCAACTCGAAGTCGTTGCTGACCAGCCTACAACAATCCATTATCATTTCTCATTAAACAAATTACTACTAATTTATCTCCACATCACTCGTCAATTTACAATAATCTAAACCTACTAACCTTGAGTTCAGCCTGGGTCTGTCTCATCGACGCCATCTCTGCGTACGTCGTTCCTGCAAATATTTCTTTTGAACATCCACATTTTAAATCAAAGTTAGAACTGAAAAGGGAATCAAACGAAGCAAAGTACATTTTGACACTCACCTAGTTTATCTCTCAATCGATTCCTCAACTTCTCCTCGACTGCAGATATCAACGATGATCGAATTGCGTCAGATGGAGGAGGAGGAACGGGAGGAGCCGGTCGACTGAGATCAAGACGTTCTCTATACTCATACAAAACACGATCGAGACGTGTTTAGTGACGTCCCTTTCGGATTCTTTTGCAATGATTCACCCACCATCTACATAGAACATAGAATAAGAAACGTAAGTGATCGAACTAACGTTGGTTGAGACTGTGGATTGTATCCGGATCCCATGGCAGGATAAGGAGTGGGGAAGGCGGACGACGTCGGATAGGGAGTCGCCCCTGCTCCCGTCGGGTACGGTGTCGCGTTCGCCCCTGCAATCCATCGATTAGCTTTCGATTCATCTAATCATGCCGATGTACCTCCTGGTTGCACTGGATACGGGGTGGGATCCATGGGATAGGGAGTGGGCATGGCCGGATGAGTGTACGATGCGGCTGGCTGAAACACCCATTTGAGAGATGAATTGGAAGGAAATGGGAGAAATATTACCTGAGAAGAAGTGGAAGAAGTGGAGCCTCCAGCTGGTCGGGCGAAGAGAGGACAACGATCTTGGAAGATCATTACCATCATCTGCAAATAGTATATTAAAACTTATAAGAAAGAAAAAGGGATGTATAAGGCTGTTGCATCGACGACATGATTATTATCCATCAAATCCTATGTTTTTAACGAAACACGATGCGGCTAAGTACCATCGAAAATGAGAATGAATAACGGACGATGAGCTCATCTTACTCACACTCGATCGAATCGACATGATCGATGATTCAGAATTATCTTATCACATTGAAGAGGAATGATCATCGTTACCTGAATGAGTCCGTACAGATCGTATCCAGGGAATCTCCATTCATTCAGATACGGAAGGAACACTCGACCTTGCTTGTTCACGTGTTCGCTCTCCTGGAAGAACAAAGATATCGAAATCTAGCGAAAAAAAAAGAGTCGGCATTCCGCTAATCGATACAATTCAGCGACTCCATTCTACAAAAAATTGATCGGCAGGCGTCGGATCGATAACAGTATAATATTCGAGGAAAATACAAACCTTGATGACCATAGTAGCAGTGGGGACGACATTGCAAATGGGCGCATAGTATGGATGACTGTCCCAGAGGTAGATCGAGATAGGAATATTGTAAACGGAGCCCTCAAAATAGTGAATTAGATCAGTTACTGGCGATGATTCATCCATTCTATATCGTAACTTTCGTCAATGGAGAACTTTGCAAACCTTGTACTGAACGGGAATCGTTCCGTACATTTTGAAAGCTTGGCGCTTCTTTCCATCGGGGAACATATACAGTTCACAATCAGATTTGAGATCCTTATAAACCCGCATGACAGCCATCACATCTCCTTTCGCCGAATCCACATACTGCAGAGATAAACTAACTGATCGCAAGTGTTTTAAAAGCAAATACCTTTGAATTTGCTGCCCGTAAGTCACGAACGATTTTGTGTTCGTCCACTCCACTCATACTGGAAAGGCAAAATGATTCCGAATAGGGAAATGTACAACATTCAAGGATAAAATCACTAGTCATCGCGAAAAAGGAGGGTAATCATTGTGAAAGCGAGTCAAAACGTGCTCAACTGTGACTAACGTGAATAAATCGATATCCCAAACTATAGAAACGGATTTGGAAGTTAGAATAGGGTAATGGCTAATGAGTGAAATCTCGGACAAGAGGGGAGTGAGCGAGGGAATGTGAACTGATGAGTCAGAGAGTGAGAGAGGGGTCGAGCGCCCCTGTCTATTGATTGACCACAGGAGAGGGCTATACAAACAGTGAGATTAGGGCAGAGCCAGTCGCGCGCACTCTGACAATCACAGATAACACCCTCAAATGGCTACTGAATGGTCAAAGAACGGTAAACATCAACATTTCTTACAAGTAACAACAGCACTCGAAATTTCCGAAGGGGCGAACAAGATGTGTTGAAACCCGGCCCCCGGCTCCGGCTCTGACCCTCCCCTTGAGCAAGGCGCCATTTTGGTGTGCTCGCCTCGGGCGACTGGGGTTGACTCTACTCTCTTCTTGCTTGTTTTTAGGGACATTTCGCTCCATCCTTACATACTTTTCTACCAGTTCTGTGACCGGCTCTCATCCCTATCTCTAATTTGGATCTGAGTCATCGATTTCCTAACCGGTAGCACGCTTTTTGCATCGATAACTCGAGTAACTACCGTTCTTTGGCACTGTCTCTATACTGTAACTGTAAAATCATGTCTTTCGTCTTTATTTAATGATCTGCAACTGTTCTCGCTCTGATATTTGTCCAGCTGATCACAATCGTTCCTCTTTTTGTCTGTTTGCGCTCGACTAACTCGCAAGGCCATTCTAATCAGAGGTAATTGACACGAGATCAAGTGTATTTGCAGGGTAGATGGACCTCTAGTCGAGACGGAGCATGTTCCCCTTCCTCGCCCCCTTCTCATACGATCTCAAATCGTATAGGATCGTAGGCAGCAGTAGACATGTCGAGCTGCAACACTGGATTAGTTTCCCCGTAGCTGAAGAATTGAGGAGTTCGTCTTCAAATTCGCTCAAGAACTCGGAGTCGATAACCCCATCTCCCCCTCCGTCACGAACATCATGTTCTACTCCGAGATCCCGATCCGATTCTCGTCGATCAACTCCTCTTCCCGTTCCCGATGTTCCTGTCGTCAAACGGAATCGAGGATTCGAGACTTCCTCTGCAATGAAAGTGAGTACTCGACTGAATGGTGTGATGTGCTTGATCAACTAACCCTTTTGTATCCGATTTGCTCTGAACTCTCATGCTCCTGTCGTTGTGTCCCCCTCTGTTCTCACTGTCGTGATGGTGTACCCTTGTGAGGGGGAGGAATTCCATCTCGATTCAGAAGTCGAACCACAAGCATGGCTCGTCTCACTCCTCTCACCATAGTCATTGTCCATCGCTAACTCTCCGATCCGAGTTCTCTAACACGGATACTTCCTCCACTCCCTTCTCGGTTTGGGTTCACCCTCGTTCTTCTCAATCGAACTACCGTAATCCGTACTTGATTCAGGAACTCTTCGGTGGCGGACCCGACTTCACAGAATGGGAGCGAAAGAAGAAAGAGCAGGCGAACCAACCACCCGAAGAGGTACTCTTATCAGCTGTCACTAGGATATTTTCGATGTGCTCAATTGAGGTGACAACGGGCTCTCGTCGTTTCGGGAGGAAGAATCTGTTCGAGAAAGAGAGGATTCAGACATTCTCTGATCTTCCCTCCAATCAGAGTGACTCCATCTTCAGTAACATTCCTGACCATGATCGAGTGAGTAATTGGGAGTGTAGTGACCAGGAGAGGGGAGATGGATGTAATGGAATCCAAACAGAGTACCCTTCCCTCCTCGGCTCTCGTTTGAGAGCAGTAACTCGATATCACTCAACTGCTGCTCAGTCCCCTGAGGGCCACTCATGCGTTGACGTGTATTTTCCCTCTTCTATCGATTTCCTGTCTCTTCTCGGGTTACAGTAGTCAGATGTTACCGTAGTTATTGATCACTTCACTCAGATCTACGAGAAGTGTCACAAGAAGGTGCGCAAGCCGACCAGTCCAGAGGGAGAGTGCCAGCCGGGTCCCGAGAACTTCGAAGGAGCTGAAGATACGGTAGAGAGGTGAGCGAATCGATCGACTGATGGGTTAGTGTGTACTAATGGGGATAATCGAGTTAACTCGCGACCCGAGGCTAGCGATTCCCGATTAGGGTTGATTGGAGTGGGCAATGATGTTCATCGAGTAATGGGGGATTGTAGTTGACTCTGGTCTCTCGATTCTTGATAGTCAGATTACTGTATTCATTCTCTATTCATTGCAGCTCCGATCGGGAAGTGATCGTTGTAGAGGAGGAATTGAAGGAGAAACTGGGATTGGATAGGAAGTCATCGAGTGAGAAGAGTGGAGACGAAGAGAACACTCTCCATCAACCAGGACCCGAGATTGAAGAGGTGAATCTCCTTCTCTCTCTTGAGAGACTGACCTTGATACAGTACCGTTGCTAGGATAGACGAGAATAGACAGGTGTGCCCTCCCTCAATAGATGGGGAGAGGGAATTCATTAGGGGAGAATGCATGGGATGAGGGAGTATTGGCTCAATTAAACCCATCTACAGTATCTCTCATCTCTTGCTTTGTTAGTATAAGTACCACAATGTGGAGTAGATGTCTGTCTGTAGCATGAAGGAATAGGAAGTAGCTGCCATTCCGGAAAGAGAGACCCATCATTTGAATGAGAGAGAGAGACCACAGTGTCTCATCCCTCCCTCCCTTGTGTCCACCCTTTGACCTCTTCCTCTCTCTCTTCTCTCCCTCTCTTCCATCCTTCCTTCCAGTCTCTAACATGTCTCTATTCTCTCTCTCGTTACCCCAATCGATGCTCTCTCTGGTCTCTCTTCCACTCAGTAGCCCTTTTATCTCCCTTTGCCCATCCCTCGACTGACCCTTCCTCCCTCCCCTCCCTCCCCCCCTCCCCCCTCTCCCAATCCGAAGTCAGACGGAATAACCAGAGCCTCTATTTAGGAGAGTGAGGAGAGAGGCGAGAGTGCAGACGAGCAGAGTACTCGAGAGGAGAGAGGAGGAGGGACAGCGAACGCAGAGGAAGGAGCATCGGCTAGTGGAAGTGGAGAGGAGGAGATGTCCGTTCTCATCAAGGGAGCTCAGGTATGCCATTTTAAACTTAAAATAATGTGTAAAAATATGGAAAATGAAAGAGATTTGTAAGAAAATTTGAAAATCTTCGAAGGAGGTGATTTGAATTTTCAAATGTGTGTGAATTTAAATGTGAATCTGCAGGTCGTCAACGATGACAGCATCTTCGTGGCCGACGTTCTCGTCCAAGGAGGAGTCATCACGTATGTTGTTCCTTCTCATTTATTTGCATTCGAAGACCTCTTCTCGGATGTTTGTCTTGATCCTTCTCGTTGCTCTCTAGAATACATCTGTTTCTAAACGCTTTACTCTCGAATCTTTCAATTTGTGTTTCGCAAGTTTCACAAGAGGTTTCTGACGCATTGGCAATGCTTGGCGTTGAGAGCTTTGCCTAGCGATAGGAGACAAAAAGTAGAAAGAGGAGGCGGGATTGTGAAAGAAGGAGAGAGGACTCATTCAATGAATGGAAGTGCACTCTTGATTAGGTGTGAGAATGGAGGGAAGAAGAAGGGAGAAGGGGTCTCATCGGCTATTAAATGGAGTCCCAAGCCTGCCTTTCCCTTCTCTTTTTGATGAGAACTAGCAAAAAGAAATGCATTGAGAGATGAGATGGAGAATGGAGAAGAGAATGGAAGGAACACTGGCGAGTTTCGAGGTTGAGGGATGGGAGAGTCTTTAGGGATTGCAGGTTATACAACAATTTAGTTCCGCATTATCGCTTTTCCATTTGATCCTCTCATTCTGTGTGCCGGGTGTTCAATCTCGTCTAATCTCTTCTTTATTGGGTATTCCTCCCCCATTTCTCCCCTCTCTTCTCCCTCTTCGATTTCCCTCTTAATTCATGCTCTTCTTCCATCCTCTCGAGTCTCTTTCGCAAGTCCAATTCGGAGGCTGGCGTCACTCCTCCTTGTGAAATATAGAGGGATGAGAATTGGGGACTGTCCTCTCTACCCAGTTCTCTCCCTATGAGGCTAGAGAGAGCGAGATAGTACGTGGAAGTGAGAGAGCACAGACCAGATGGTTAATGATTGGGTGGCGGTCTGGAGGGAGGTAGGGTGACGGGACTGACAAACGTCCTGAGGGGACGAAGTCCGGTTTGGAGTGACAGAAGAGAACTCATCTCAGTTTGACACGAATGGACACTAAATGGAGACTGGAAAGGGAATGGGGGAACTATCCTTAGTGCCTCGTATACAAGGGAGGGAGGGGTTTGTCATCGTGTCCCTGTTTAGTGCGTGTCGATTGAGGGATCTAGCGCCATTTCGGCGTCGTTTGTGTAGAGAAGAAGAGGAAGAGAAGGAAGAGAAGAGAAGCCATTTGGAATGGATCGAGACAAAAAGAGAGTGGAGAGGAAATGAAATGGAAAAGGACGTGGAATGAAGTTAGAACAGTTGGGGGAATCTGGGATGTTGGAGGGGTCGGATATTGGAAAGATTAGTGTTAATTTGAAGCTAATTCGATTCATGAATCGCGAGTGCATTGTAATCTTTTTTTAGATAATATCTTTCCGGGGAATTTTCATTAGCTCTCCTAATCTTCAGAGCCGTCGCTCCATCCGTGGAATGTCCTCCGGGAGTTCGCATCGTCGACGGCGATGGGAAGATTCTGATGCCGGGAGGAATCGACGTGCACACTCACTTCACTGCACTCAATTCGGCCGATGATCTGGGAAGAGGAACGAAGGCTGCTGTCGCTGGAGGAACTGCTACGGTTAGTAGGGATTGGGATAGAAGGAAGAGGGGGAGACCTGTTGGTGAGGAAGTAGCTTCTACTCGGGACATGCATGTGTAATGAGATGAAGGAGGTAGAAGCAAAACAGTCCTTCTCGTGAACTGAAAAACGAAGTTTCTGGCTGGAGGGAATGCAGTTTCAAGGGAAGCTTGTAAATGTTCATCAGAGATAAGAAGATAAGAACACGTCAATCTCATTGTCAACAAATCTCCTCCTCTTTCAGGTAGTAGAAACAGCATGGCCTCGAGATGGAGAGGGACTATTGGATGCGATTAGAAGGATCAAGAAGGGAGTCGTGGAGGGGAATGAAGTCGTGTGCAACGTCGGAGTATCCGGTGTCATCCAGAAGTGGGATGAGACCACCAAGGTGAGTAGAGGATCAATTATTTTAGAGGCTTTCTCTGATTTTAACTGTAGACTGTCGTGCGTGAAATCTTATGAAAAGGGGAAGTAACAAAATTTCACCGGGGAGTTCAGGCTGTTACTTTCGAGTCTTTTTTTTCGCGACAAAATGCACCAGCATTTGCCTTGCACAAAATTAAAGACGTATTTCGGTTGAAGTAAAGTGAAATCTGAATTATGTGATTGCAGTCTCAAATGGAGCGAGCAGTGAAGGAAGAGAACGTGAACTCGTTCATCGTCGATGTCGATGAGGATGATCAATTGTATCAAGTGAGTTGTGGAAGATGACGGTTGTTCTCCCTAGTCGTTTCCCATCACTGACTCCTCTCTCCTCTCCTCAGGTCCTCTCATCAGCTCGATCCCTCGGAGTGCACGTGCGAGTCCTCCCTGAGAGGAAGTGCATCGTCAAACTACTTGAGGTGAATGAGTTGTATAGTTTTATTATTTTGATGGCATGAGCACTCAGAAAATCAGTGAAAAATGAGTAGAAAATATAAATACGCTAAATGAAACCCATTCCGTGCAGGCGAAGATGCTTGATCTGGGCATCACTGGCCCCGAGGGATTCCTTCAGTCGCGACCAGAGGAGTTGGAGGGGGAGAAAGTGACCTCTCTCGCCGTTCTCTCCAAACTCACCAATTGCCCCATCTCTGTCCTGCAGGTGAGGAATGAGATTCACGAATAAGTGATCAGACATTTCATTTTTCGACGGAGATTCGTGTGCAATTCCTTCAAACATTCTGATTGATTTCAGCTCTCGTCCGCGGAGGCTTCTCGTGCTCTTCAAGAGGGACGAGCCTCCTCCTCCCTCATTCACGCTGAGGTACGGTAGAATGGAGTAGGAAGTGATCACGAACTGACTCCAATTCACCCTCTCTGCAGGTAGCTACGGCAGCTCTGGCCACGGACGGTACTCACTACTTCAACAAGTGTGCAGCTCATGCAGCAGCCCATCTGACGGACGCCCCCTTGAGACCAGAGGCCGCCAGTGGAGCCGCCGTGATGCATGTACTCGCTAAGTGAGTACTGTGCTATCGACCTTTTGGGCTACTCACGTATCAAGAATTGACCGAGTGAGTATAACGATGCCCGTTCCAGTTGTCCCCTCTCCGTAGTGGCCTCTGGCCATCGTGCCATTCCCTCCTCTCAACGGACGAAGCAGAAGGATTTCACCAAGATGCCCCGAGGAGTGGCTGCGGCCGAAGAGAGAATGGCCGTGCTGTGGGAGAAGGTACGGTAGTCGGAAGGTGATCGACTATTGACTTCTCTTCTTGCAGGCAGTTCGGGGCGGTCGCATCGACGCGATGAGATTCGTCGCCCTCACGAGCAGTAATGCCGCCAAGATATTCAATCTGTATCCGAAGAAGGTGAGAGAAGGGGAGATGAACGGGATCGATCATCCATTGAGAAGCAAGATCAATCTAACATCTTTTAGAAACCGTGCGACCAGAATGTAACTGGCCAAACTTCTCATGAATCAATGATCCTTACAGGGTCGAATCGCAGTGGGAGCAGACGGAGATCTCGTGCTGTGGGATGTGACTGGCCCGAAGAGAACACTCGGAGTCAAGGGAGCGCAGAGTGCTGCGGATACCACGCCTTTCGAGGGTACGATCAATCTGATTCGCTCCTGCTGGAATGCCTACGTTTTGGATATGGTTATTTGAAGAAGAGTTATCCTAATCCCTTCCCTCCTTCAGGCATGAACGTGCACTCGCGGGCGGCAGTGACCATCGTGGGCGGTCGCGTCGTGTGGGCAGAAGGAGGAGTGCAGCCTGTCCAGATGGTGAGAGTGCACTTTATTAAGCTGGTGCTGAGTGTAGATTACTTGTTGCAAGCTTGAAGCAACAATGAAAAATTAAAGACTTTGGATAAGATGCGTTGTGTTTGAGGGCGGTAAGGAGGCGGCTACAGTGAAGGCTCGATTGGTAGTGGAGACGAGAGCGAATTCACCCTATCTCTATGGAGTCGTGCAGCAGAGGGAAAAGGTATGTGGACTATTGAATCATTGTATAGAATTAGCTCATCATAGTACGATGAAAAAAGTTTAGCAGTTTCAGTTTCTTTCAAATTGACAAAGATCCCTCGTGGTGCTGCTAAGAACTCAATCAGTTCCTACTCGGTTCTTTTCTCTCTTCTTTCCCCTATCTTCTTCTCTTTTGTCGTGTTTACGATCTCACGTTGATTGAACGTGGCCTGATAGGCAGATATAGTAGAGAGAGAGGTCAGTGAAAAGGAGAGGAGAAGAGAAAATGGAGGAAAGAAGAGTGATAGGAACAGTGCAAGAACTGTGAGAGAAGGGTAGACGGATACAGTTTGGTTGACCAAATGAAGTGATCATCGGATGTAAAAAGTCAATGGCTAGCATTGATAGAAGGATATCTTGCGATCTCTTATACAGCGATTTCTTGACACTAGATTAGAATCGAGTATAAGCTGATACAGTTACAAAAGTCAATGACTGGAGATCCGTGTTAGAATTGGTATATCACGTGTATCTTACTGTCTAAAGGTATCCCATTTTAGATTCCTCTGGAGAAGGTAGACAGAGAAACTCCATCGAATCACCAACAAGAGAACGGAAGTTCCACTTCTGGAATCAGTCGAGTGACTGTGAAGAACAAGAATCTCGAGAGCAATATCTCATTCGGAGGAGGTACGGTAGAAGAGAGACGAGTACGGTAACTGAAGGAGTACTGTATTGCAGATTCAACCCCACGAGGAAGCGCAGTTCGTACACGGAATCCACCCGGAGGACGGACGACCGGATTGTGGTAGATGGACGAGGAGGAGAGGAAGGAGGAGGGGGGGGGATGATGAGGAACAGCTGTTCATATCATCCATCCCTTCTCTCTCTGTAGATAGAGAGGTAGAGAGAGGCTAGCATCCCCTTTCCTCCCTCTCTCCCTTCTCTTCCCTTTCCCCACCCTGTTCCTCCATCCCAATTGATCCATCTCCATCCTCTGAATAGGCCTTCCAATTTGTACCCTCCCTTCCCTCCATCCAGTCTCTCCCCAATCTGTCACTCTTTCCTCCCGTTTTGCCCCTTTTCTCCCCCTGCTCATACGAAGATTCGTTCACTTCTTCTCTCACTCGTAAATGACCCGCCCCATTCTCGTTGCCTTCCCTTCCCTTCTCTTTCCTCCTACTCATTCTCTCTTTCTCGATAGAGAAGTTACTCTGTGATGGTTCGAGATGGGATTCCATCCCTTCTCCATTCAGACCAGAGACAGACTAGGCATTGTACCGTACCCATTCTGTACCATGCTTTTGTACGTTGTAATTTTCGTAGGTTGTGCTACATTCGTATAAGTAATAAGGTTATCAGTGCTAACATTCTTAGTCTAATAAGATTACTAACAAACCAAAGTAAGTATTGAGCTGCAAACAGTTGTAATTCTAAGTCATCCCTCGTTTCATCTTCGGTATTCATTGTCTGATCTACCATTCCAAATCGATGCCCAGTACCATAATATTGAATTCGAATGAGCTTGAGTACCCTCTATTCCCCAATTCCCCTCCCCTCTTATCACACAATCCGATTTGCATAACCACTGTTTCTCTCTCCAATTCACACACTATTTCATGCAGTCAAACTGTCGGTTTGGAGTGTCAATCGGAGTGGGAATCGAAGCATAATTCCATCTCTCTAAACGCACTTGTTATCTCTGTTTCACACTCGCAGCTTGTATTCCCCTCTTGTTCTCTGCATTCTTCTCTGCAGGATAAATGGATGGCTTCTATCCTCGAATGAGAGAGTGTTCCGGGTTGTGAAATGGTTGAAGTGAGCATCCGACTGACGTTGAGTACTTTATGTTCTGTCTTCGTCCTGGGAGTTCCGTTCTGGGACTATGGGTTCAACCATAGTGTAGTTTGTTAACTTTTCTTAATGGTTAATGATTGCCAGATGAATCTCATTCTTCCCTCATACCTCACTAATTCCTTCGTGCCGAGTGGCCGATTCTCTACTCATCTCATTTATCTACAATGTTCACTCTATTTATGAATCTCTTTGGTCCTTTCCTTCATCCTCCATCTCAATCTTCCGCCCAAAATGGCCCTCCATATCTTCTCAAATCTTCTCGATCTAAGAAATCAACTTCTCTGACTGATCTCGCGTCATCTGTATGATTCCTACCGTACCTCATCTACCGTATCCATTCTACCATACTCTCTCAGATGTCATCCTCCTCTCCTCCCCTTCTCATTCGAGGAGGAACTGTCGTCAACGATGATGAGATGCTCAAGGCTGACGTCCTTATCGAGAATGGGCTCATCAAGTGAGAGATTACGGTAGATATCGATCGTGAACTGGCTACAGTATCCCGTTGACAACGGTATTCTCAGAGCGGTGGGACCCAACCTGGAGGCTCCTTCTGGAACACAGATCGTCGATGCGACTGGGAAGTTGGTCATGCCTGGAGGCATCGATCCCCACACTCACATGCAGTTGCCATTCATGGGAGAGGTACGGTAGAAGATGGAGTACGGTAGAAATCAATCGATAACTGATTGAAGATCGCTGTCGATGACTTCGAGAAGGGCACACAGGCTGCTGTTGCTGGAGGAACCACCATGGTGAGGATTATTGTGGAAAAGAACCAATCGATAACTGGTGCCTTGCAGATTATCGATTTTGTTATCCCTACGAAGGACTCCACTCCACTCAAGGCGTACAAACAGTGGCGAGAATGGGCTGACCCCAAGGTGAGAACGAGCAAAATGTTGCGACCATGGTAGGGATCGAACCTACAATCTTCTGCTCCGTAGGCAGACGCGTTATCCATTGCGCCACACGGCCATGTCTAGGATGCCTCTAAGACGCACTGATCTCACAGGTGTGCTGCGACTATGCACTCTCGATGGCGATCACTACCTGGAATGAGAATGTGGCCAAGGAAATGGAGATCGTGACTGGAGATGAGTACGGTAGGGAGTTGCGTTGGGTCTGGCAGTGGGGCACACTCGTGATTGCAGGTATCAATTCATTCAAGTTCTTCCTCGCTTACAAAGGTGTCTTCATGGTGCGAGATGAGGAGTTCTACCAGGGAATGATCCAGTGTGCCAAGGTACGGTAGACTATCAATCGATATCTACTTATTTCACCATACCCTCATATCTTTCCAGGTGGGAGCTCTCGCTCGAGTGCACGCAGAGAATGGATCAGTGATTGAAGAGAAGGCGAAGGAGCTACTCGCAAAGGGAATCACTGGTCCCGAAGGACACACTCAGAGTAGACCAGAGGAGGTACGGTAGATGGATCGATCGTCAACTGACTACCGTAACCCTCCTCTTCTCAGTTGGAGGCGGAGGCAACGAATCGTGCGTGTGTGCTCGCATCTCAAGCCAATTGCCCTCTCTACGTAGTTCACGTGATGAGTAAGGGAGCTGCACGAGCAATCGCCCATCACAGACAGAAGGGTACGGTAGGACTACGGTAGATGAGGAATCAATCGATGATCCGTGCAGGAGCCGTCATCTTCGGAGAACCCATCGCTGCTGGTCTGGCTACGGACGGATCGCACTACTACAACAAGGTAATCGATAATCAACTAACACCTACCATGCTCCTCTCTCTTCCCCTCAGGATTGGCTGCACGCTGCTCGCTACGTGCTTTCCCCGCCCCTCTCTCGCGATAGCTCCACACCCAATGCACTCATGGATCTGCTAGCTGCGTGAGTATCAATATTAAACATGGCAAAATATTGCGACCATGGTAGGGATCGAACCTACAATCTTCTGCTCCGTAGGCAGACGCGTTATCCATTGCGTCACACGGCCATGTAACGAGCCCTCAAGAAGGTGGCACTAATCGTTAGGGTCATGGGTCATCCCACTAGAGACGGTTCTTGACCATCAAGTGTGATTCAGGGGCGAGCTACATCTCACTGCCACAGACAACTGCACTTTCAACTGTCGTCAGAAGTTGGCAGGGAAGGATGATTTCACGAAGATTCCCAATGGAGTCAACGGAGTCGAGGATAGAATGAGTGTCGTGTGGGAGAAGGTGAGAGAGAGGAGAGAAGAGGGATTGGATAGTGATGGTGCAATGACAGGGAGTTCACTCGGGAAAAATCGATCCCATGAGATTCGTCGCGATTACTTCCTCCGTAGCTGCCAAGATCTTCAACTGCTACCCGAGAAAGGTACGGTAGATGGGATCTAATCGATAACTACCGTATCCCGTTCAGGGCAGGATCGCGGTGGGATCGGACGGAGACGTGGTGGTGTGGAATCCCGAAGCAGCGAGGATCATCTCCAAGGACACTCACCATCACGCGGTACGGTAGGGGAGAGTATCGAGGACTGGCTTTAATAATTTCGAAATAAGCGATTCCGTTCAGGTGGACTTCAACATCTTCGAGGGAATGGAAGTGCACGGAGTGGCTGATGTGACCATCTCGAGAGGAAAAGTGAGAAGGAGAAGGAGGGGAAGAGTCTGAATCTGTCTCTCATTCAGATCGTATGGGAGAATGGTCAGCTGAAGACAGTGACTGGATCGGGTCGATTCATTCCTCTCAAACCGTGGTCTCCCACTGTATTCTCGACCATTGCTCAAAGGGCGAAGATGATCCAACCAAGAGGAGTGCAGAGGGAGGCACCCCAGGTGAGAGAGGGAAGGGAGGGGAGGGGAAGGGGGGCGGAGTCAAGGGGAAGCAATGCCTCGTATTGAGATGTGAAACGATGTGACGTAGAGAAGAAATGTTGTGATGTGAGTTGAGAAGGAGATATGGGTCATTCATTGTTGTGATTGCAGGAACTACCGAAGGAGATGGATAAACTGACTGTGCAAAACAAGCCAACTCGTACTACTCCTGGCGGCAATTCAAAGATTTCATTCTCGTAGATCCGATCCCTTCCTCATCTTTTAGCCCTTCTCTAGCCCCTCATTCTAACCATCTGTTGTGACTCTTCTTCCATTCGTATTGTATCATGCATCGCTTCCTAACAGGTCTCTTCCTCTGCCAAGCATAATCATTCGACCTCTCATCCCATTCCACTAACTAACCCATCACAGAACAGTCTTATTTACTGGTCAAATACTTGAGATAAAGAACTCGATTGCATTTTTGTCTATTTTTTTCCACACAAAGGCTACGGTAAAGCGCAGAAGAAAAAATAGGATGAATAAACTGAAGAGCCAGTTATATTTTATGCCAATGAAAGATACATATGCAAGACCGATTCAGCATACTATGAGATCAACAATATGAGACCTATTAAAAATACTGATCCGCCCAATTTGAATCGACGTAGAAATTAGTGCCATATTTGAGAATGTTGAAGACGATTTTGGTCGTGTATAGGACATCAAGTACTACACAGGTAACAGTTAAGAATAACTGGAAAGAGATTATATAGAAGGGAGAATGGGGAATGGAAAGGAATAACCTCTTGAAATATCTGGAATGGAGTCCAATTCACTAATTCCTCTACTGGAATGTCTCGATACGCATAATATTGAATGACACTCAGAAAGACGAATGCAAAGATTAATCCGATAAAGTCCATTGGAGAATGAGAGAGAGAGAGTGAGGAGAGGAGAAGAGTAACTACTATGACAACAGTGAATCCCATTGAGTATCCATCTCAAGTCATGGGGATACTCTATCTTCTTCTCTAATGAGTACTTCACTCCACAACGAGATCCACTGCGAAACATTACAAGAGGGATTTCATTTATCAGTTCGCATCATCTTCGATTATATTCTTATTCCAGTCCATAATCATTTGCACTGATCGAATCATGAGAAGATTGGCGAGAACGGCGTAGATTGAGCAAAGAAATATCTGAATTAAACACGAATTTCATGAACTGAAACGAATATTCTTACTTTACTGATGGCCATAACTCCTCTCCTTCTTGCAATCAAGATCTCTTTCGCAATTAGAAAAGCCATCATAATTGCGAAGACAAAGGAAAACGCAATCTCAATCACTCGAACAGCCTTGTCTTCAGATGGAGATAAGTTAGAAGGCATGAGGAATGAATGAATGAATGAATGAAACGAATATGAAGGAATTTGTGGCCGTTGATTTGTACTTTACGAGGAGGAGATTGAGACGGAAGAAGAAACAGATTGATATTATTAATAAGACGTCGTCATGGTGAAAAGAGAAGGTCGAAGAGATCTATTCTGCAGTGGATAATTGAAGCTCTCTCTAGACACGGAATGAGAGGGGAGAACCACTGAGACCCGTCGATCTATATTCCGCACCCTTTCTATGCCCTTTTCTCTCACCACTATGAGTCAGGCTAGAGCGGGTAAGATAGAGAGACAGCCTCTGCTGGAAAATAGACTGTATGAGTCAGGCTAGAGCGGGTAAGATAGAGAGACAGCCTCTGCTGGAAAATAGACTGCACAATGAAGAAACAAGACGGTTCCGACTGACTGCATTATTCTATATGTTTCCCTCTTGTTCATCCTTCATTCACTTGAGTAATCTCGCAACAATCTGACCTCCCTCCCTCTCCTCTCCCTCTCCCTCTCTCTCCTCCTCCTTCTCACCCACTTCTTCATCTCCTTCCACAGCTGTTCCCTCTACTGCACGAAAGAAGTTCTCCCCCTCTCTCTCTTCTAACTTGCACCATTCCCTCTCTCTCCTCCTTCATCTCTCTCATTCTCTCGAATATTCTCTTTTCCCACTGACCCTGCCTGGGGGCCAAGGCTCTTCTCCTTATTTCTCCTCGATCGTTCTTTACTTTCATTCACTCCGTTCATTCTCTTCATTCAACTTCTCTCCTTCCATTCTCAGGGCTGGTTCCTCTCTCCTCCCTCTCCCTCTCTCCTTCTCCTTAGATCCTCCTCTCTCCTCTTTCTCTCTTCTTCTCACGTAGGGTCACGACTCGCTCGTCTCTCAGTTCCACTATATAGACACCCTCTATCGGGGAGAGATCGAGCTTCCCCCTTACCGTGATCTACCCCTCCCCCCTCTCTTAGAGTACGGTAGAGTGATCGACTTGATCTCCATTATTATTAGAGTAGTGATAGTTGACCCAGATAGGGTGAGAAAGAGGGGGAAAGAATCTCTCTCGATTGATCCATTCATTGCGTAAGAAGGGATGTCCCTTTCTCTCGTTCTCTCTTGAGACAGAGCCTTACCTAATCCCGTTCCCTCCATCGATCGAGAATACAATTTGACTTTCTACTTCATTCATTCATCCAATCACCCTCTCTAGATGTAAACAATGCCTTCACACTCATTGACATTCACAGTAAATGCCATCTCACTCCTCATTTCACTGCTCTCTCTAGAGAGTGTTGATTACATCCTCTAGTAGGTCATTTCGTATCTCTATTCTCCATCTTTCGTTCCCTCTTTCCATCCAGTACAATTCCCACTAGATTAGGTGCAATAACCATAAATTGTACTCACAACATCACTAAATCACTTGAACTTGACTGGTTTCGTGCAACACAGCCAGCAATGCGTTCGATTCAATTATTCTGAATCTTTCCCCCATTCAACATCTTGAACTTTGTCATTTCAGATGAAACTCCTTCTAATAGCGTTAGTGATTCCCCTGGTAGGGGCGGATCTCTTCACAGCTATTGCTGATATGACCAAGGCAAGAATTTACTTCAATTTCGCACTCCATTTAAATGAATATGCAAAAACACAGAAGTCTAATTACATGCTAGAAAATAAAAAATTAATGAAAGCAAATAATTATTTGCATGGTTCAGATGCTTGGATCTGAAGCAGATGTCTCCGCTGAGATCGATCGATACATTGCCAGTGAACAGGAGAGATTGGAGAGACTCAAGAGGTACCGTATCCCTTCCCCTCGAGACCCATTACCGTAACCAGGAAGTCATCACAACAAAACTGTACGTGCAGAGTTGCGGGAGGGATGGAGAGAGGGGGATGTTAAATGGATCCGGATCTGTCCCTCTTAGGATCTCTCGTTGGTCAGACTCACTCGTAGATCGCACGTTCCTCCTTTTGTAATGGGAAGAGTGATGGGATGAGAGAGCGATCAGATGGGAAGGAGAAGGGAGAGGAGGAGGAGGAGGGAGGAGATGGAGGGAGAGAGGCCTAGATTGGATGTTAGAAGGGAGTAGAAGAATGTAAGAACTTCTCAGTTCCGCTCAATGAGTCCGTGCGTTTCTAGAATCTCTTTTGCGTTGGGAGTATCGAAATTAGCCAGAATCGGTTCCTCTCATAGGTGTAATCACTCTCTCTCCTCCAACTTCTCAAATAGGAAAATACGTGCATTGGCTGCTTCTGCATGAGTTTGCCACGTGTAACAACCGAATTATGGGAGTGAGAGTGATCAAGGACAATGAGAGAGAAGGGAGAGGAAGGAGAGAGGAAGAGATGGAGAGAGGAACTGGATCTGAGCTAGTCATGATGAAATGAATTGGAAGGAGAAGAGATTGGCACTGTTGATGTTGGGGAAGGGAATGGAGATGATGTAATGCAGTGAATAGAGACACTCACTTGCTTGGAGATACTTGCTTAGAAATGATCACTTCCAATAGAATTTCACACATAGACAGACTTCGAATAGACCTCCTAACTAGACGTTGATCTCTTCAGATTCGCAGAGGAGTACACAACTCGCAATGCAGAGGCTGCCGACGTCGGACCCGAATTCGTCACCAATCCAATCAATGCTTATCTACTCATTAAGAGATTGACCAGCGAATGGGGAGAGGTAAGGAAGAGGAGGAGTCCATGACATTCATGGGACAACAAATGGAGTATCCTCCTCTTCAGGTCGAGAAGATTATGAAACAGAACGAAGCTCCTCTCTTCCTCAAGAATATCACCCAGAGAAGAATCGAGAACGATGTACGGTACTTTACTGATTGATGATTGATGAATAGGTTAGACTCTAACGATATCCCATTGCAGATCAAATTCCCGAAGGAGGAAGATCTCTCTGGCGCTGCCACTGCACTGCTCAGACTGCAGGTACTGAATAGTATCGATTGGAGGAAGTCGATAATGAAGAGGCAGCCGTAACCCTCGATTCCATTCAGGACACGTACAAACTGGACACTCACGATCTGGCAGATGGAAAGATTCTGAGTGATAAAGTGGCTGAAGAGATGACTGCTCATGATTGTTTCGAAGTGAGTTCAGATGCTCTTCATCTCTGATTTCATCATCACTACTCAATCGTTCGCAGGTCGGTCGTTCTGCATACAACAATCGTGACTACTACCACACTCTGATGTGGATGCAAGAGGCCATCATCAAATTGGAGAAGGAAGAACCACAGACTGTCGAGGAGGCTGAGATACTTGAGTGAGAGCTCCCATTTCATTGAGAGGAGTGAATAATCTAATCTTTGATCTCTTCCAGATACCTCGCTTACTCTCTGTACCAACAAGGAAACGTTCGTCGGGCTCTTTCCCTCACTCAGAGACTCGTCAAGATTGCTCCCAATCATCCTCGTGCTAAGGTGATAAAGGCAAGGATGAGAGTTGAAGGAGAGAGAGATTAGATTGCATCTGATACGTAGAATCAGATTTGTACAGTGCTGATTCCATTGAAAGTACCCCTTTTCAGGGCAATGTCAAATGGTACGAGGATATGTTGGATGGGAAGGAGATGGAGGGAGAGATTCCTCCCGTAATCAACAAGAGAACGGACAACGACGGAATCCCCGAGAGAGATGCGTACGAGGCACTCTGCAGGTAGGTAGAGACTACTCCAAAGATTGAATCAGATCTCTATCGTTAGTCCTGACCTAACGATGTGACAATACAATGAATCGAATCCTCGAAATTCTCTGAAGAGATCTGTCGAGGGGAGATGAATAGGGTGTATCTGCAAGAACAGTGATCTTTTACTTTCAGAGGCGAGGCAGAGCCAATCGATCCCGAAGAGCAAAAGAAGCTGTACTGCTATCTCAAGGTAAGCAATCTCCTCTCTGTGTCTCCGGTGTTCCAAGAAGTTGCAGGAAGGAGAAGGAGTTGCTGATTGATCTTTGATCTCCTCCCTCCCTCTCTCTCCTCCCTAACCCTCTCCTCCTCATTCCAGCGTGATCGCCCCTTCCTCAAACTCGCCCCCATCAAAGTCGAGATTCTCCGTCACGATCCTCTCGCCGTTCTCTTCAAGGAAATCATCTCAGAACACGAAATCGCCGTAGTCAAGGATCTCGCCACTCCCAGGGTACGGTAGACGAGATCAATCGACAACTGATTGGGACTGAGAACTCCATCGTTGTAGTTGGAAAGGGCGTTGGTCCGAGACGGACACGGTAACTCGGAACCAGCTAGCTACCGTATAGCTAAGAGGTATCGTAGTCTGATCGATAGTCGATCGATGAGTGACAAGAGTGATTTGATCCCCTTCGTTCTGTGATCTATTCTGTCTCATTCCTGCATGTGTTCCAGCTCCGTCGTGCGACCGTTCAGAACTCTGTGACTGGTGAACTCGAGACTGCATCCTACCGTATCTCCAAGAGGTATACTGTACTTCTCTTCCTACCGTATCTCCCCTTATCTGTGATCCATCGTAGCTAGAGAGACACTCTGTTACAATCTGTTGCTTCTCTTCTGATTTGATTGAGTTGAAGATTCAACTCATCTTCTCAATTGACTCTTCGTTTCTTTCAGTGCATGGCTCAAGGGAGAAGAACATCCTGTGATCGAACGAATCAATCAGAGAATCGATCTCATGACCAATCTTGAAATGGAAACTGCTGAGGAATTGCAGGTATGAATCTTGATCTGACCCACTGAACCATCTACCGTATTCCAGATCGCCAACTACGGACTCGGTGGTCACTACGATCCTCACTACGATTTCGCTAGAGTGAGTCATTATTTTTTAAAGATGGAAGGAGAGCAAGCTGAATCTGGAGAAAACAAAGATCAGGAGAAAGATATAATAAGTGATTAATTGTCCACTGACAGAGATCGCGCGAAGAAATCCTTCGACAGTACGGGGATATTGGTAATCGGATGGCAACAGTTCTCTTTTATGTAAGTAACGAACTCGCTTATAGAAAGAAGAGAAGAACGCCTTCAAAAGTCTTGGAACTGGCAATCGAATTGCCACCGTCCTTTTCTATGTGAGTAACTTGCGCACGCTTTCTCTTTTTTTGTTTTCCGCGACACCGATTATGATTACGGTATCACTACCGTAGGCAAATCGGAGTCCGTCCCTTGGAGAGAATCGTTCCATGTGTGATCTACTCTCTTTCCCGAGTGACTCTTCGCTAACTCTCGCTAGGATACAAATCTAACTGCATGGTTCATTCCTTGAAATGGAGTTTGGTAGGGAAAGAGTTCTCTCTCTCTCAGATGAGTCAACCTGAGAGAGGAGGAGCTACTGTCTTCAACACTCTCGGAACTGCCGTCTTCCCTACCAAGTTGGATGCCCTCTTCTGGTGAGAGATCAACGGTTAGAGACTTAAAGACGAGAATCTCATTCCAGGTACAACCTCAAACGAAATGGGGAGGGAGATCTGCGCACCAGACATGCAGCCTGCCCTGTTCTTCTTGGGGTAAAATGGGTAAGTCAAGCAAACGTTACGACCATGGTAGGGATCGAACCTACAATCTTCTGCTCCGTAGGCAGACGCGTTATCCATTGCGCCACACGGCCATGTATGACCTCTCTTGGGATCTCGTACACTTGCAACTGATCAGTTAGAGTAGCGTTTCTCGCATAATCTCTACTCATTCATTGGCATATTCTCCTTTCAGGTATCTAACAAATGGATTCACGAGAAGGGTCAGGAATTCCGTCGTCCTTGTGGATTGACTGAAGATGCTTTCGAGAGATATGTAGGAGATCTCGAACACAACGAGTAAATCGAGACTAGACTGTAGTCTCGACAGTCTGATTCCCCTAGAATAAGTATCGTTTCTAGTATAACTTATGCCTTGTTTCTTCCTCCAGATGCCTTCTTCTCATCTCTTCTACGGTTATCGCTTACTATGTGGTTACTCGTTCTACTCTAATTGTATCATCACTGTGTTCGTTCTTGCCCAAAACTCAAAGAGTATAATAAATATATCCATCCATTGAGTGGCAGTCTCTACTTTACAGTCTCTAGCAGAGGTAAAATCAAGATCGATCAGATTGGAACATTTTATTCGTTCGACATCAATTCATTCTTCTCATTTCCTCCGCGTCTTAGCAGTCGCTCTTTATATTTGTTCTCAGATCTCAGGTCTGTTTTCCATTCCTCTTAACTCCATATTGCATCTAAATTTTGATCCTGAAAATAGAATTGAAAAGACAAAGAGAGACAATGAAGAAATAGTCGAGGAGGTTTTATAAGATTTAGAATGCATGTGAGAAAATTGTTGCTGCAAACAAAAGAAATATCTATGTGCCAATTATGTAATTTTCATACAGAATCATGCACGCCTTCAATGACCACGGCCCGTTACGACGTCCCATGAAAAGACCGCGACGCGTGGTTGCGAAATCTTGCGAAATCGCCGAGGTACCTTACCCGTCGCGCCTAGAGTGCGCGTTGTTTACTAAAGACCTGGCGGCGCCGTTGCGAAATGAGGGCGATCGATGCCATTTCGGGCTACCGTATCACTAAATTTGAACGGTAAAACGCCCGGGAAAGGCCCACGCGTCGCGGCAAAAAATGGGTCGCCTCCCTCTTTCGTAACGCGCCGTGTGACGAGGACACGCAGACTGCCACCGACGCCACGCCTCGTGAGATTTATCATGTTTTCACCTCTTTCATAGATATCATAAGCAAATGAGCAAACGTGACCAAGCACAAACAAGCTCTTTATTTTTCGAAATATAAAGATGGATTAGAACTCGTAGGGTCATTAATAATGCTTGTTATGGCTGAAGCTATTGTAATGTTCATTCGACCTGAAGTTCTGGTAATGTCTTGAGATTTGAAGGGGATAGCGTAACAATAATGGAGTGATACCCATGGACCCGAGGGTCTTCAGTGTAGCGTAGTGGTTAGAGCAGGAGTCAATCAACTCGATGGACTGTGGTTCGATTCCTACCCCGTCTATCCATCTTTTGCTGGTTCTAGATAGCATTCGGAAGGTTTTTAATTGCTCGTGTATAACTTAATTTTAGAATATAGCAATGTATCTATTTCTAGATGTAAAAAGGGTGATTATTTCCAGCTAGCAAGTCTCCCCTCCCCGCTGTCCCTGTGCCGAAGCTGCCAGTTTCTGATGGAAAGGAAACGTCTGTCGGTTGGTCTCTCATCTCACTTACAAAAACCCGTTACCATTCCTGATTGTTCAGTTCCCTGGTCGAAAGGCGAGAAGGTATACGGAATGGAATTCCGCCCGGAGAGGAATGGAATCTGCATACTTGTCAAGCGTGGAGATGCGAAGACCTGGATTCGTGCCTCTTCCTTCTCATTCAAGGCACCAGTTAGTTTCATTGCTATTATCGAAGACGAAAGAAACTTTTAAAATTGTTTGATAAGAAAGATGCCTGACAATCAACTTCCTTATCTCATTATTTTCCGAACATCTTCAAAAAGTATTTGGGAATCTCAACTTGTTCTACTTCGAGTAATCTGATTACAGGAAGGAATCAGGGCAATCAAGGAGGGTCTCTTCCACGTCTTCCTCTCCAAGAAGGATCACGAATTGATCGATTCAAAGATCATGGACTGGTTGTACGCCACCTACGGCGCGTCTCTTCCCTTCTGCTTACCCACGTCAGTTTCAATTCTTCATTCGAAATACTAGGTAATGGAGTAGATGACTCAAGAAATGAAAGAATTTAACTATGTTAATCGGTAATTGTCTCAATTTTTATTAGTGAATATGTGGAAATTAGGTCCTCTTTCAGAATTCAGTCGGAAGCCTTCGAAGTCAAGATCAGGAAGGAGATAGCAGAGGAGAAGAAAAAGAGTTAGTTTAATCTTATTTTATCATTACTGTTAATCACCTGTATTCAAATCAATGATGATCACTTACAATTGTCTTCAGAGAAGGAAGCAGCGAGATCGAGAGAGATCGCAGACAGGCAGCCTGTAACAGATGGAGAGGGACCCAGGGTTTGCACTTTCCTCGTCTATCTTTCTTCTTACTATATTATGAACATTAAAAATTAAACAAAATAGGTTTGTGAATTCTTCAGAAGGGCAGATCTCTGAGAAGAAAGGTGAAGAAGTCTCCATCTCCTGTTGCATCCTCCTCCCCTCGCAAGGATGGAAAGGTAATAGAGAAGCAGATGAGGGGAAGACTTGAACGATAGAATGAATGCATGCATAATGATGTGCAATGATATCTTACTAATATTATTATTGATTCTACTCTTTCTAGTCGAAGGGAGAGAAGGGAAAGGGGAAGACTCTCGAGAAGAAGAAGGAGATGAGTGGAATCAAGGTTGAGGTGAGTGGGAGGGAAAGGGAAAACGAGGGAGTGATGATAAGAGCGGAAGGGGGACTTCGATCAATTTCATTTGACGGGATCTTTTTTCAGAAGAAGGAAGAGAAGGAGGAAGAGAAGAAAACCGCTGAGAGTGGAACTACGACGAATTTGAACAGAAAACACTTTCTGGAGAAGAACAGAGGCTTCTTCAAGGTCAGAAATGCCTTTCCTCCATTATTTCCTTGCAATTTCCCTTTCATTACATTTTTGCATTTTCAGCAAATGGGTTACCTCGCGGACAATGAGAAGTCGGTCGTAGGCGCGGTCCCTGAACCGAAGAAGGAAGAGAAGAAGGAGGAGAATGGAGAGAAGAATAAGGAGAAGAATGAGAAGAATGAGAAGAAAGAGAAGAAAGAGAAGAAAGAGAAGAAAGAGAAGAAAGAGAAGAACGGGATTGAGGTTAGCAATGTGTGGGAGCATTAGTCTCATCATGAGTACAATTCCCCGTATACGAAGATAGATAAATAGCACGCTTTTGTTATGCTTTTAAAAAAAAAATCTGCATTAAGGTTGAAAATAACATATGGGTTTCGGTATTACGGTGCCTTCCTCCCCTCTTCCTCCCATCTTGCGATCCGCGAGGGTAGGGAGAGATGAATGAAAATGGACAGCGGATGCGCAAATCGAGAGAGAGGGGGGAAAGGGAATGAAAGGGAGAGGGAGAGAGATGCGAATTCACTCAAATCAGCGAATTCGCTCATTTCTCCCTCTTCCCCAGTGCATCCGCGGAATGATTGGGAGGGAGAGGAGGGCACCGTAATGCCGATACCGAATTCGCATGACTAATCTGCATGATTATTGATAGAATAACTTTTTCATTCAGAAGGAAGATCCGGGCAATTCGAAGAAATCAGACAAATCATCCACTAAGCCGAAGGTAATCAAGATATTGTATAACGTTTATTCGCAACGCCAAAAAGAGAGACATTTTCATAAATCTAAAATGTTCTGACCAGCGAAAAGTGAAAAAAGTTACCTTCGAATTCCGAACAGGCAACTTGAAATATATTTGCTAGTTACTTCAGATTGTGATACTGGGGATATTTTTTAAAGAAATAATGCCTAGTTAACTAATGTGTTGTGGTGTAGCATTTTTTCTTTCTCAGACTTCATTCTTTTCAGGATCCGGCTCGAGACCACACTCCCAGAAGGAAGACTAGAAAGGCGAAGAATTGAGACTGAGTAGTCACGTAGAGACATTCCTTTAGACAATAAATACATATGAGATTAGATTAGTATTTCTTACATTATCGGGCCACGATTCGACAACTATTTTGCATGAAATAACGCCCAAAATAATTGCTATTTTCTCTCGATTCAATTATTCTTTGCAAATTTACATGTTCATCTTATTTATCTCTTAATGAAAATATTCTCACACATTGCTAACCTCAATCCCGTTCTTCTCCTTCTTCTCTAAGCCTGCCCTGTTCTTCTTGGAGTAAAATGGGTAAGTCGAGCAAAAGTTGCGACCATGGTAGGGATCGAACTTACAATCTTCTGCTCCGTAGGCGTTATCTATTGCGCCACACGGCCATGAGATCTCGAACATTGCAACTGTTCAGTTAGAGTAGCGTTTCTCGCATAAACTTTCCTCATTCATTGGCTCATTTCCCTTTCAGGTATCTAACAAATGGATTCACGAGAAGGGTCAGGAATTCCGTCGTCCTTGTGGATTGACTGAAGATGCTTTCGAGAGATATGTAGGAGATCTCGAACACAACGAGTAAATCGAGACTAGACTGTAGTCGCGACAGTCTGCTCCCCCTAGAATAAGTATCGTTTCTAGTATAACTTATGCCTTGTTTCTTCCTCCAGATGCCTTCTTCTCATCTCTTCTACGGTTATCGCTTACTATGTGGTTACTCGTTCTACTCTAATTGTATCATCACTGTGTTCGTTCTTGCCCAAAACTCAAAGAGTATAATAAATGATCTATCCATTGAGTGGCAGTCTCTACTTTACAGTCTCTAGCAGTGGCTAAATCAAGATCGATCAGATTGGAACATTTTATTCGTTCGATCTCAATTCATTCTTCTCATTCTTCATCTGGCCTAGTGGTCGTTCCTCGCCCTTCTCCTCTCCTTACAGTTTAAGGTTTGACTTCAATTCCTCTCGAGCCCAGCTTACAGCTTAATTTTTAATATTACATCTGGAATAACAGTTGAGTAGAGAGATATGGGATGGTAATTGATAAGATCCGGTATACTTGTAAGATTCTTGGATGTGTTTATGTTCTCAGAGTCATGGAACTGCACGGGATTGCCTACCGTCCGGAGCTGAAGTGTGTCGGAGTGCTTGTGATCGTGGATGGAGAGAAGAAGTGGATTCCAGCCACTCCTTCCTACTACAAGACTCACGTTAGTTTCTATGCTTTCCTTGTCAGATTGATACTTTCGAGATGTCTTCGATTCCTGATAATCTGAATCTTTATCTGCACTACTGGAAAGAGTGTACGGTATGACTCTGAATACTGTAGTTTGTAATTCCAGGATCGAATCGAGTCGATTAAATCGGCTCTCTTCCAACTCTTCATGCAGAAGGAAGAGTATCAGCTCATCGATTACAGAGTGATGGACTGGCTCTACGAGACTTACGGTCCTGACCTCCCCTTCTGCCTCCCATCGTTAGTTTTGTTTTTTTTCATCACATTTCCAAATATATTGGGATATGCAATTGCTTAGATGCTGTAACCATGTACTATCCCATTGTTATTGATTACCTGAACCCATTTCTCAATTCGTTCCATTTTAAGGATTCAAAGGGATGCATACAACGTTAAGATTCGAGCGGAGATAGCTGCTGAGAAGAAGAAGAAAAGTTAGTACTATCGCATATTCTTATTCCTATTCATCACAGGTATTCAAATCAATAATAATTCATAATTGTATTCAGAGAAAGAGAAGCAGCACTCGTCCGCCCCTCCTCATCTGATGCATAATTAGGACGATAAATGTTACCTACCAGTCTATTTGAATTATATTTCGTAGATATCAGATAACAAATTTGTTCTGATGGAGATGAGAAAGAACGAGTTGATGAAGATGCGAACAGAGAATTTTATGTAAATAGTAACATTAATCCCAGTTACGTATCGATCAATGGGAACTCTTCATTTTAGTCTGTCTACTCATGATCCTTGGTCTTTTAAAGCACTCAATTGGCCCATTTTCGAAAACAAAGCTAACTGAACGAAAAACTCATTTGCTATACTGTTCACATTCATCTGTGATCGACTTGTGATTTCAAAGGTACAACTCATTTATCGAATTTACAGAACTTAGCATTAGTGATTTACATACAATATAGCAGGTTATTTCAATCATCTTCTCATTTCTCGGTCGATAATCTTCTTCTGCTCCGAGAGAGTGCTTCTCTGCAATGATTCACTTTTTCCCCGTATTTCATAAAGTAAGCCTACTTTATGCAGGCAAATTTTGAAGCGAGAACATCCAATCGACGAGGAGTCTGAATACATTTAATCATTCCAGATGGAGACAATTCACTCACCTCTTCCTCTCCATTCGCAGTCTTCTCTACTACCTTTCCATGCGTTGTCAATATCTAGAAGGAGCGGAATTGGATTGGATCACGGAGGGGAGGTTTACCCTCTCCCTTTCCCCCATTTCAGTCACCATTTCGACCCTTTGGAATTGGATGACAGAAAGCTAAAGGGTACTCAACTAACCTGTTCTTTATCTTTTTCTTTTTCTTTCTCTATATTTTCTTTCTTCTTCAGAATAGGAATGATTTCCTTCTCAAATTCTACTGCCAATATTTCCATTTTCTTCTCGAATCGTATCAATTTATCATCATCCGACAACTGTAATCACTTCTTCTTTTCCTCTCCCTTCTCTCTCCGTTCACTAACCTTCTCTTCGAAAACAGCTTCTTGAATTTCTTCGAATCGTCTTCTCTTAGGCGGAGGAATCATGCCTGCCAATGAATTATCATCATCATCTCTTTCCTTCTCCTTCACTAACTCTTTAATCCTCCTCTCAATGGTCGTTTCTCTCCACACTCCGTCCCTCTCTTCGACGGTTCACATCTATCAGACGAGAATGACAATTCTGCAATCAAGTTATATTCTCAAGAACACTATCATACACCCGTACCATTCAGACTCGCTATCGATCCGCTGGAGGAGGGTGTAGGGACTCCTGAAACGATGCAGATACAGAGTCAGTGTGGATACAGTATACCTGTTGTGCCTCCAGGCCGTTTGACAGAGACTCGAATTGGAAGAGGTATCTTAGAGGATGAAGAAGAGATTGACGTTGACGGACCTGAATACCCAAATTTAGTTGCCTTTTCATTTATAATTCAATTCACCTCTCGATGACACAGTTCCCACCATGTAACGAGGGAGATGAGGAGTTTCACCTAGAAAGATGATCAATCGATATATCGAAGAGTACGGTAGATGAGGCTCTATTCACTCCCATCACTCACCTATCTCTACTCCTCCTGATACTGTCGATCCAATTGAGAGGGAACTGGTACCTGTAATAGATTAAACCGATGGATCGATAATCGAAAAGCGAATACCGTACTCAGATCGGGAAGATCGGCGCTTGAGAGACGTCTCGTAGGGCGGTACGGTGTAGAACGAGGAAGAGATGGATCTGACCATGAAATTATTCAGTCTCTCGGTCGATAATTGATCGATACAATTGACTGAAGCGGTGGATGCTCTTCTTGTCCTAGCAGGGGCTTGTTGCAGTTGCGACCAACCTGTTATAGAATCATTAGTTATCACGGGTTTCCTGTAAGAGTGCAGGAAAACGAGGCTCGCTTGCTACAAAATGTAATTTTTGTCCCCGATTCCCATGAAACTTTGTTGGTAGGTACTATTGGAGGTCAAGAGAAGAATCATCTAGGTCATTTGGAAAAATTTGCATATTATCGATTTTTTTATCTACAACTTCAAATGCTCATATCTCAGTCCGTTTTTGAGCTACAGCGCCCAATTTTCGCAGGTTTATTCGTCTTTGTGACCTATTTTAAGGGGTAGCCATAACACATGTGAAAAATCGATATTTGCTAAGTTATCATCAAAAAACCGATTTTTGAAGCACAAAAATCGATTTTTCTCGAGTTTGCAACGAAAGACCACACGATTTTTATTTCAGAAACGGATTCTCCACACTCGATTACCCCTAGCTGCATATTTGTCATGACCCTACTCCGTGCATTTGAGCACCGGAATAAGAAGGAAA
>LS504175.1:1112403-1124200 GCA_900490845.1 Pristionchus japonicus | reverse complement strand
GGGATCACACCCTGCCTCCAGCAACGCTTTTGCAATTTTTTTTGCTCTTTTTGAGGTTACGGAGTGTCACGATCGTGACGCACTTTGACACGCCGTCCGTCACGAAACGTCACATGTAACGGACAGTTCGTGAACGGTGACGTTTCGTGACGGACGCCGTGACGGATCGTGACGAACTGCGTGACAGCGGATTCTAGAGGACGTTCCCCCTCCCTTCTCCTCCCCCACCTCATAAACTGAACCCTTACCATTCTCATTCGTTCCATCTGCAGAAGGATCGATATTCTCTGGAAAAACAATATTCCCTATTAAAAATAAACTGCACGCTTCATTATATCAAACATATACTTTTCTTACAGGTTCGAATGATAATCTTCTTCCCCCCTCCTCCCTCTCTCTCTTCATACCTTGAGATGATTTATCGGAGATGACGAAATTGGCGATGTTGACATCACCAGATGGATTTCCTAGAAAAGATAATCATATTCAAACGAGGGACTCAAGGGGCTCGTGTACCTTCTATTCCCTCTTTCTCTAGTTCCGATTTACTGACGACAATTCTGATTGGTCGGCCATAGAATTCCCATGGAGATATAGTATGAGCTCCTTCGAGAGAAATGAAGACACGACCTTGATACATGTATCTGAGAATGAGATCAAAGATCAATCCACACATCTCTCTATCCAACTCACTTCTTAGCAGCGAGTGTCTCGAGAGTCCAATCCTTGATCTGGATCTCTTCCAGTTCTCTCGCCCACACTTCAGCCCCTCAACACACATTGAATGACTAATGAACAGATAGATGAGCACTATCGAATGCTAGTCTGTCTCACTTTCTTCCTTCTCTTTCATAGCTCCCTTCCAAGTGGCAATGAACTCCTTCCGATAATCTTCGAGGAACGGACTCTGAATCATTCCATTCATTCCCTTTTCTCTTCTCCTTTCACTTACATTCTTCCTCCTCATCTCCCTCTCACTAACTCTCATCTCGAATTTCTCTTGCTTCTTTCCATCATACAATCGAATGGCTTCAACCTCACGAGGAAGCCCTCCAACCAGCATTGACCCGATATCCATCTGAGTGACGACTCATTCATTCTCTCCCTTCCATCCATTCTCTCACCTCTTCAGGCAGGAGATTCTGATTCTTCGGTCGTTTCTCCTTCTCTTTCTCTTCTCCCTCCTTTCGAACGAGCAAACCGAAGAGAGCAGCCTCAAGGAGACCATTACCACCCTTCCCCCTCCCCTCCTCCCCTCCCTCTCACTCACAGCTGTGGCCACTCCGTATTCATTGTTCGTCACACTCCGGGTCACTGCCTTCACCTTCAATGCAATCAATGAGGACTTCTTTCGAATAAATCGAAATGGTAGCCACAGGTATTCGCGACGAACCTTGAACTTGCTGTATCCATTGACCAATCTCTGCAATCGATTAGTCACGTTCTCACTCCACTTTCGATCTGGATTCAGCACCTGAAGTGAAGATGATCAAGGATGAAGTAAACAGCCATTTGATAATATCACCATTTCTACTTTTGATATCAATAAATGAGCAACCATAATGAGCGCATCCCAAAAGGCACGATTTGCATGATAAAATGAAGGTATAGATTTAGTTCAACTTAGTCCTCATTCCCCCCTCTTCTCACCGTCTTCTTTGGATAGATTCCAGCGAGTGAAATGGCCTGCACTTGCCATGGATGATACGCCAAGTCTTTCGCTCCCTTCGAACGATCTGGAGTGATTATCGATTAGCTATCGATTGTAAATGAAGGGCCCACCTGGATCCATCGAGACAAGGGAAGTCGAATCTGCCCATCTGGAATTAAATTAATTATAATTGAGCAATGAGCCAATTATATCGATGCTGCGTACACGATAAGTCCATCATCGATAAGCATAAGCTGCACCAATTTCTTGGACGAGTCATTTGGATCCGGCATCTGAAACTCAGTTTCAGACTCAGCAATAATTCGAAATTGACAAGGGAATGACAGAGAACTGACAATTCTGAGGATCCTGGCCCTTCCTAGAGTTTGATCATCGATGGGACACATCACATAGTAGAACTCAGTCAATTCATGGGGTTCCAGTCCAACCACTATCGCTCTGAGATGAGAATCGGATTGAGATGATGGGAATCCTTCCGTCTTCTACTCACGGTTCTCTCAACACGAGTTTATCTCTGATGTGATTGGTAATGCGAACGAAGATGAGAGAGGGAGAATGGGCAGCGACTACCTGTAGAAGGGAAGGAATGAGGAAGGGGGTGGAATATCTCACCGTCACTTCTGCCGTTGTGTGCATTGGGATACGGTTGATCTACAATGGGTATCGTTGAGACTTTAGACTTTGTTGGTTTATATGATACTTTCATCACAAATCACAAAATTATCATGTAGCAAGCATATGTTCATGTCGATCTTTTTCATCTTCGTACCTTGCAGACTCTCTTTATAGTTCCATCCTCCAGTTTCTCATCGAAGAATCCGTTCTGCAGCATTTCCTTCTCTTCAAATCTAATCAGCTTAGCCGGTTGTCCCTCAATTCAATCGGAATATTCACTAGTCCACTCTCAAAAGCGAACCTTCGCATGGATCCTTTTCGTTGAAAAGATAGGCGAGCTATCTCTTTGACGGAAGTCCATCTTCTATGACATGATTATCTAGCGAGGTCTGATGCCACTACAAATTCAGATATTCACCATTCGAGACGAGACGACTTTTTCATAGTCTTCCAATTAAAGATTACTTATTTATTGAAACGAACAATTTGAGTTGACCTCGCATATGCATTATCAAAAAGAAGTTGCGAAAAAACAATAAATTACATCGTAAATCGTTCTCTATACTTATAGGTATAGAATTTAAATGAATCTGATAGCTTACATCTATAAATCTACAATCCATTTCGCATTTCATACAAATGATACTCACATTGTGAGTTGGAACAATGGTAACGGTTCAATCTGCCACTAGACCAGAGGCCTCGAGTCAGATCTTACCCTTGCCAGGCGGGAAAATACATGTAGAAGATAGAAAAGACAACAAGAATGACTGCCAAAGGGAGTGGAATAAGTCAGAGATGGTAAAGTGACTTCTGTCCGTGTCGACTGCTTAGTTCTTGGCGGTGGAGAGGAAAGCGACGACGGCCGCAGCTCCCACCATTGCAATCGACGCGTTGAAGATCTGCATCCGATTGTTTAGGATAACAGGTCAAAGTGAATGACGTCGGATAATGAGCCTCAGGGTAAATGCAGCTAGGATAACATCGATAACAGCTTTCGAATACCATATAAAACAAAAGAAGAGATAAACGTACGGGGTTGAGGTTGGCGAGGAAGAAGAAGGCAAGGACGAAGAGGATGGAGATGAAGAGAGAATTGGTGATGAAGACTGCCAGATAGGTCGACTCCTCCTCAGCTACCTCATTGCGACGGTACAGGATACGCTCCTGCAATCATCTTTTGTTATTATGGCGACGGATTACGTAAATTAAACCAGAGATAAGAGTGTTCAAAATAGTGTTCACCTCCTTCTCCTTGGTGGAGATCTTCTTGTCTGCGTACTTCTTGTTGATCTCGCGAGTGACTGCCTCGGCACGCTTCATCACGATCCTAAACGAGAGATCACGTTATTTGTAGAATTGAAATGTCAAAATAGTTATGGAAATATTATTTTAAATCGAAAAGAAAGTGGAGAATGAAAACATACTTGTGCTTGAGAATGTACTTGAAGTTCTTCGAGGCGAAGGCGATTCCGTAGATGGAAGCACAAGAGACGATGAGAAGAGGAATCCACGTCTCATTCAGCTGAAATGCATCCATTTGGTCACGAATCTCTCTCCTTTCCAGGATTGAATTTAGAGGAAAATACATAGTTTTAGTAAATCAATATCGTAGCTAAACATTTTGGAAATGAACTAACATCCATATGGTTGATGCCGAGGAAGAGATAGACGGGGGCAGCGGTCGAGATGAGGGCATTCAGATAGAAGATGGCCTGTCTGAAACACCCCCATTGCAATGACCATTGCACAGTCAAAAGAATGTTTGATACCAACGATAACCGAATGTGGTATTGCTTGCATTAGAATAAATCGCTAGTAATAAAACGAAAAAGCACAAACCCCTTGGCGGAGACATTGTTGCTGTAGGAGTCGAGGAGAGCCTCGTCTTCCTTGGAGAACTTGGTGGTCTTGGACATGATTACCTCTGTGAAAGTTAAGATGGATTCAGTAACAACAAATAACAATGAAGAGGATTTGAAGAACAAAAGTTGCTAATGTAAGAGCTGGAAAGAGAAGAATCCTCGCAACGACACATTCAAACGCGAGCAGATGGAAAACTACAACGCAACCGCTTTGCGGGCGCAGTGCGACTACGGTAGTAGTTGGAGCTAGAGCAGACGGTATTTCATCCTTTTTATTTTATCGCAGTCAAAACTTCCGTTTTTTTTTCATTTCAGAGATCGAACTTATTTTCAAATCACAAATAATTTTACGCGTTTTATGATTGAGGGGAACAGTTCATTTCATGAATTAACCACAGAATAATCTGTTTATTCTGTCTATGTATTCTTATGTTCAATCTGTTTATTTCCTCTTTCTTCATTGAGATGGGAATTATTTTATCTGATGAACAATCACATTTTATGAGCGAAGGCACTGATTGTATGCATGGTAACCGTATGTCGAACACAGAGTATTTGATCAAAGAGGTTTGATCAATTAATCTGACTAGGTGGTCTCATGAAATGGTTCATTGACACAATGGGAGATGGTTTGGATGCAGCGAGAGAATCAATCATTGCCAATGACTTCTTCATCAATGCTTTCCTTTCTGCGTTCTTCTTTTCTACCTGAAATAATCAGTAATTGATCACATAACTCTCTTCCGTTTCTACCTTTGGCGCTGCAGTCTTCACTGGTGGTTGGAGGGTGTTCCCCGTATGCGACTGCTCGACTACCGTATCCTTTCCATTCCGTTCACTCTCACGACGACTAGAGGGACGACTCAGCTGCAGATATCGATTGAATGACGTAATCTCTGACTTCTCTCACATCTGTTATAGTTTCATCATCCGAATCAGATAAGAAGAGGTCGTCATTCACTTCTGAACAACCCTCCACAATTGGATGGCCGTCTACCGGAAGGGAGGAAGGGGCACTGTAATAAGGTGACTATAGACCACTGTTAGAACGACCAATCTCACTTCGGTTCTTCAAGTATTGAGTGCGTTTCTCTCTTTACTGGACTGCTCTTGGTCAATCTAGATACAGAGATAGGCTGAACAATGGTCGGAGCGAGTGAGACTGCGCCCCCTCCAGAGAAGAGAGAAGGAACTTCCACTCTGAGAGAGATCAAAGATCAAGAGATGAGAGGTTGATCTCTCACTGATTTCCATTCGCCTGTGCAATGAGTGTTTCCCCCATGTAGAGGTGGTTGAAGACAGGAGCAGAGGGAATCGATTCCAATGGGGAACTGAACTACTCGCTATTCGAAAGATCAAAGATCATTGATCCTCACGATGAATTGGTATTGACGGATGAGTGGAGTACTCGAGATGCGACTGCTTTCCCATTGGAGATCGACGTCTGACCATGACGATACGCAGCTGAATGGGTCGAGTTTCCACTCATTCTGAGAGGGAAGAGATACTCACATCTGAGGATGAGACTCGCTTGTTTCTGTCTCTGTCTCAATAGATTGTATTGCTTCTGAAGAAGAGCCATCTCTGATTTGGAAGTGCCTGATGGTTTAGAAGGAGAATCTGGAAAGGAATAGGATTCATTGTTCACTATTCAACAACGAACCAGCAGCGAGAGTTCCTCCATTCGATTCGTTGTCTCTCTCGTCTTCATGCAGAATATTCGTCACACTTTTCTGAACGAATTTCAGTAGATGATGGTCTATTCTGCAGTTTGATCTCACTTGGAATAGCTTGAAGGTTGAACTGAGTGGTTGGATGTTCCACGTGTATTTCTCTCGAAGCTCCGCCAATCCAGGATAGGGGAAGTTAGACATCGAATAGATTATCTGTATGAGGTCAAAGATCAATTGCAAAACGAAAAAAGAGGTAGTGGGGTGGGAACTAGGTGTGAATCGATAGGGCTTATCATCCTCACGCCCATTCTTATCATTCTTTTGAAAGAGAGAAGCACAAAGGGTCGAGGGGGTGCCTCCATTCCTCTTTCCTCACATGCAATAGTTGATCCTCTTCCTTCTCTCCCAATTCCGTCAATTCTCTACACAATTTCTCCATTAACGAGTAGAATTCATCAGCAGATTTAGTGAGTATAACTCTTCTGGAATGGTCACGTTCTCATTCAATTCCTCATCTCAATCCTTCTCACTTCCCAATCTTCGACCAGATTGCTACAGCAGTTCTCAGTAGAACTTCACTCCCTTCCAGCATTATCGCATCCCAGATACGGTAGACCTGAGCGATCGAGAACTAATTGGATCCTTCATTCGATTCCTACCGTACTCCTGGGCAGACAAGTCGCGAATAGAGTAAGAAACCAGTGCATAGAGAAGACATTCGTGAGACCCGGTTCGTATTCGTTGCCTGGAAGGAAATCTGCGTGCTCATTGAACTACAAATGGTCTATGCATCTCACACTCAGACACTTCATTTTCATGACACGATCATCATTCTCACAGTGCTCTTACCAGAATTGGCCCTAAGATTCTCTAGATGGGCGACAGTCTTGGGTAGTCTCTCCTTCATCAATTCCTTCAATACAGCCATATCAACGGAGAGAGCTCGAAGAGATTGATCGAAGTATCCACGAGGAAGGACTTGCTCGATTAGGAAGATCATTATCTGAATTGAAGGAGAGGAGAGAGAGAGAGAGAGATCAAAGAACAAACCTTCAGTGCTACATCTGTCTTGTATTCGACCACTTGCAGAATAAGAGCAGCGATAATATTGAACCCCTGGCAGTATCCAATCTGAATTCGAACGTATCTTTCCTCCAAACAAGGAAAAAACTGAACCTCCTTATTGTATCTTGCGTATCCGAGTAGAACTCTCTTTAATCTCACTCGATCTTCCTCTGAATCGAAACCAGGACAACCAGTTCGATGCACATCCTAGAGTACTTTCTTATTCATGAAAGAGTATTAGGATTGAATACCTTGATGATTTGACTGGTGAGGAAATGATCTTCTGGAAGAAGCTTCTCTGAGAAGGCACTCTTCACTATCTGGAAAGAGACAATGAGATCAAAGATCAATAGCAGACCAACCTCATCCCAATCGACCCCCAGAGAGTCAATGTGTTGGGTGGCAAGAGTGGACCAGAGCTGAAATTGGAGAATGTAGAGATCAAAGATCGACTACTCCTTACATTCTTCCTGAAGTGAGGTGGAACTCCTCCAGGCAGTCTGGCCACGGCCTTCATAGCATCTCTCCATTCACTGAATCCACTCTCAGTCGATGGAGGATCGATCGAGAATCGGAGTTGAGAGTCGATCCCTCAACGAACTCGAGCAGTCAGTATAATAACAAAGTTTGTGCGGTTTTCTAACTTGAAAAAACACACTTCATTGATGTTCCCCATCTCACCTAGAAATCCGCTTAGATTGGATCGAAGTCGTTGTGGAATGAGAAAAGACATGCGAAGACTGAAGGAGAAGAGGGACTAATCAGATCGACAGACATATAAACGAAGAAGCGAAAGAAGGAAAAGAGAAGGGGAAGAGGAAGGGGAAGGTGGGAGGGAAGACGGGAGGTCAGTGAAAGAGAAGCAGACAACTCAATTCCACTTGGACGATTCATCTGACAGAAAGGGAAAGATTCGGAACACTCAATCAACCAGAAAAAGAAGCCTTGCGAAATCAGAAATCCATGCTGAGACAAGGGGAGAGAAAGAGAGGGGGGAATTCACCCTCGGGCGGGTTTCATGAAAGGAGAAAGAGACTAACACCCGTAATAGACAGTGACGTCATCTAGTCATTCCTTTCTCGGATTGAAGGATTAATGGAAGAGATTGAGGAGGAGGAGAGTATGGAGACGCCTTTGGGAGGGAAAATAGAGTTGGTTGTGGGAAGAATGATTGAGTGGACTGGAGAAGAACGGCCGAGTTTAGAGTCAGAAAGAAAGCAACAGAGGAAAGAAAAGAAGACCAAAGTGAGACGTTGAAGTGGAAATATTGAGAGAAGAAGAGAAGAGAAGGAAGAGGGAAGGAGAGAGGGGGAGGGATGTGAGGGTGGAAGAAGACTCCACACTCAGTCGACCTCCCAAGATATCCCATGGGAGTCATCATCTTATCTTCTCCATTATTCCATCTTAGATGATAATGAGAGAGATCGATGACATACGAGAAGAAGAGGGATTGTGATAATGAGACTACGTCAATGACTACATCTTAGATATTGAATAGAAGAGGGAGAATAGGTCGAGTGAAGAGATTAGAGAGACCCCGTTGTGGTCACTTCAGTGACTGCTTTCAAGAGGAAGAAAGGAGGAAGAAGAGTGAGAAGAGCAAGGAGAAGAAACACTCATTGAGTATGCTGTAGAGAGTAAAAGATGCCGTCACATAGAGTAATTTCCCTTCATAGTTGGATCTTTGAGTGGAAGTTCCGTGGTTTTCTCTGACTCACGCGAGAGTAATCAAACGAGACTGCGTACCAATAAATAAGCTTGAGTGCTCTCTTATCCGATTATTGAGAGAAGCAAGGGGGACTAGAAATTTCATCGAAACTTGCAGGACTACGTGTTTACTCAGACTGTAGCTAGAAACTCGTATCTTCATCCGTTCTTCTACTCCTTTTCATTTCCCCTTCTCTTCCTACTCACTTCTCTTCTCCGATAGAGCCTGCAGCACAGCAGATACGATGTTGCACTGCGATCTGTAAGAGATCTCAATGGAATATCTGCTAGAGATCGAATAAGTGCATCAGAAACATCGGAAGTTCCGTTGATTCTTGTTGGGAGACTCTCAGATGGATGATTCTCACCTCAATTTGCTCTTCTCGTGTGCACACTTCTTCACTGCTCGAACCTGAATTGATGAATTATTACACGAGGAATGATTACTCAAAAATGTAGGAGACACGCTTTTACATAGACCAACCAAATGTCGATTGATCTCAGATATTTCATCCTGTAGAGAAGCTGCTCGATCTCGGAGTGCTTCGAGGGCTGAATGGAATGAATTGCAAAGATAAAAGGACAGCGCTGAGACTTGTGATTTTGACTCTCGATGAATTCGCGCTTGAAATAGTGCTCACTCATGGTGTTGAGTGTCTCTGCATTGATGGGAGCACTCCTCTCTCCACTTCCATCTGAGAGAGCTGAAGTGCATGAGTAGTGAGAGGAAGAGTAGGAAGAAGGAGAGGAACGTCTGGAATGGGAGGACATTATCTACTCTCTTATCTTCTATTTAAGAATCGCGAGTCTCTCCACTGCCATGACAACCCTCTCTCTCTCTCTCTAGATCCATTCGCATCTCATTGGATTCTGATCATGAATCACGTCCCATCAGTTTCTCTTTCCTTCTCTCTCATCCATCTCTTCCATCCTCAGCATTCCTTCTCTATTTCACAATGCTTGGCCATACAGAGAACAGCTGGTAGAGAGAAGGAGATTCATTTCCAGAGGATTGTGAAATAATTTTGATTCAAATGAAGATTATGCAGTAAAAGAGCTACGGAATGGTAGAGGAAGTAATAGTGAATTCCTCACTTTTCATCCTTTCCGAATGCGTACAATTCATTGAGTAGATCAGCCAATTTCTTCGTCTGTTCAGTCATTTCGAGAGTAGAGACAGGAACGGCTGAGGCAAGACTGAACGAGAATTACTTCTATCAGATTCAGCCTATCAAGTGATCATCTGAACTGGAAAGCCCATCCATCAATCTAGTAATACCGAACGGTTCCCTATAATCCCACCAATCGGATTATCGACGATAAAAGTGCTGGTCACTACACGAAATGGAAGTGACCAACCTGAGAGTTCTCGTTAGTGGTTTGCTCTTCTTCCTTCTCTCTTGGATCGAATTGGAAGACGAAGAAGGAAATGACTTCAATGGACCCTGAACTTGCCATTGTCGACACGTTGAATTCATAACACTGTTTACTGTCTCTCCATCAAATTCAACTCACAATTCCGTCGAGTGTTCCATCCAAATCGATTTCTTCCATTTCCTCGACTGAGATCGTAGTCGGAATTCCTCTCGATTGGAATAAGAAAACAGGTTGAGAAGCAGATCGTTGCTTGTATCTTTGACTGGAATGGAAGAGGAATCATAGAGAGAATCCATCGAATTCCTCAAGTGCTCTTTCAGACAATTGACAAGAGGGAGGGGAACGTACTGAACGAGAGGAGACGGCAGCTCATCCACACTCAAATCCATCCTGCAAATGAAGAGGATGAAGGATGATCAATGAGGAAAAAAGTGGTGAGTGCGATAAATATGGTTGAAATGCGACAGGTGAAAATAAAGGAGGAATGGAGAGACGGAGAGAGGACAGAGATATTCAAAGCTGGTCAAATCCACCAGAAGAATGGGAAGAGAAACACTGTTTCTCCCCGACAAAGAAGGGATGAATCAGATTCTTTCTTCTTCTAATCAGCGTTCAAGAATCATCCCGATTGCTTAGTAATGATGGAATTCTTACCTGTCATCTCTCACTAGAACTTCGTCGAATTCATCGTCCGATTCATCAATTATCGATTGATTCGGCATGGAAGATCAAAGGAAGGCAGTCGACTACTATCTCTTCTGTATTATGCTGCATCACAAGTCGTTTATTGTCGTATTTCAACGATCACTACTCTCCTCGATTGACACACTCTCTCGTCACTGGAGCATCTCTCTCGTCGTCCGCCACTCTCCTCCATTCACGTGATCTCTTTCCGTGGAGTCAATTCACTCTTCTTTCTCTTCCATTCTCGTTGAAATGGAGGAATGGTTTCGATGTGCAGAGAAGAAGCTGATTCAGTGGCACGAGGAAAGGATGAAGGAGATGAGTGGAGAGGGCAGTGAACTCGTGAGTATCTAGATAGAGAAGTCATTCACACCTGCATTTGTTTTAGCACTCTCTGAATATCATATTCAGTATCAGTATGCATCACCATCTCTACTTAGCAATCAATTAGCAGATGCGTGGTAAGAGATCTCATCATTTGTCGAACGAGATGAATGAACTACGAGTGTCTGAGTGTGTCATAGACGAGGACTCTGAACCAAATATGGAACCAAAGTGTGCGTTTTCCATGCCAATCAGTGCACGTCTTCTCTCTCTCTCTTCTCTTATCTCGTCAAGTGCCGTATTATTCTCTCCATCTTCTTCTTCTTCTAATCTTCTCAGACGGTTTCCCTCCTTCTTCTCTTCAATTCTCTTCCTCATTCGATCAGATTGTGACCACGGAGGGTCTTAGAACCGGGAAGGAAGGGAGGGAGAGAGAGAGGACGGGGGGGGGGATACCTGCGAGAAGAGCCAGAAATGGAGAAGAACCAACGGGAAGAAAGTGACAAACACACGCGATTCCGAGCGCTTTTTCTGCCATTTCACTCAGGTGAATGCAATAGGGAAGAGACGGAGTGCATGAATGGAAAGGACGATGGATGATCAGCATACATCTGATGAACTGTAGAACATCATCATGTGCATCTGAGCTGTGCATTGATCTCTCAATCGAAGTAGGTTACTTGTGATCAATTGCAGATCAATTGCAGATCAATTGCAGATCAATCAACTCGTTCAGTGGAACACTCCTGGCTACAGCATCGAATCCTCACGTGAATCATCCTCCAACTTGATTGAGTGACCTCCGTGTCAATAAA
>LS504175.1:1084202-1107655 GCA_900490845.1 Pristionchus japonicus | reverse complement strand
ATATGAGGCCGTTTGCCTAAGGATCGAGCAAGGGCTGGCACAGCCCAAAAATGAAAAATCTCTCGTAATTTGTGATTTGGGGTTATCGAGGGTGCCGAAGAACATAGGCATTGGCATTTTGCATTTTGAGCCCTCGTCGGCTCCATACGAAGTCACGTCGAAATCGGACTCATGGGTGCTGCTCAGCCCTCGATATCGCTAAAATTAAGTGAGTATGGCCCCAGGGGTAGAATTGGACGGTGATCACGTCTGTTCACACCGTTTTTCATTTTTATAAAAAATGAATTTTTAAAATCGATTTTTTGACTCCTTTAAACCAGCTCCTAGCTTTTAGTATGGGGCGATGCGCCTTGAAGAGAGGATTTCAAAAATGCCCACATGACCCTGAACAAGCGTCAGAGAAATGGGGGTGCTCCCGAGATGTGTGGATAAAACGGTCAGAATCCGAAGCACATCCTTTGATCTACCCTCTTCCTCCGTGACCTCCCTCTCTTTCTCTCTTCGCTCTCTCGTCCCACCACACTATCTCTCCTTCCTCTCTCTTGGGGAGTGGAGGAAGAGAGTATATCAAAGGATGTGCTTCGGATTCTGACCGTTTTATCCGCACATCTCGGGAGCACCCCCATTTCTCTGACGCTTGTTCGGGGTCATATGGGTATTTTTGAAATCCTCTCATCATGGCGCATCGCCCCATGCTAAAAGCTAGGAGCTGGTTTAAAGGAGTCAAAAAATCGATTTTAAAAATTCATTTTTGACAAAAATGAAAAATGAAGTGAACAGGCGTGATCAGCGTCAACTTCTACCCCTGGGGCCATACCCACTTAATTTTAGCGGTATCGAGGGCTGAGCAGCACCCATGAGTCCGATTTCGACGCGACGTCGTCTGGAGCCGATGAGGGCTCAAAATGCAAAATGCCCATGCTATGTTCTTCAGCATCCTCGAGAACCCCAAAACACACATTTGGAGAGATTTTACATTTTCGGGCTGTGCCAGACCAATCCGGATCTGCTCGATCCTTAGGCAATCGGCCTCATATGGTAGTCTACCGTACTCAATCACTGTCGATATCCGATCCTTCGGGAGTCCTCACATTCTTGACCAATTCTAGCACATGCGATACTTCCATCGGTCTTCCGTCGGGGCCAATCTTACCTGAGATGCACTTGTCAACCATTGATCATAGAGAGGAGCAGAAGTTGGATGGAGGAAGGGTGACTCACTCGGTTTGATGAATCCCTCTCCCATCAGTTTATCCATGGCACTCATCAACTTCTCTGCTTCAAACATCTTCTGTTCATCACTCATATCTGCCATTGGATCCGGTCTCTCGTCTCTCACGTATCCAGTCACCGGATTCACTCTGCAATTAACAAATTTCAAAATATTACTAGTCATGAAACAAACAAAAAGAAAGAGATCTCATGATTCACCTCTCCTCGACCTCTCTATAGTCCTCCGTCTCACTATCCTCACTGTCACTCGCTCTTCTTCCTTCATTTATCCTTCCCAATAATCCTGAATTCGCCAGTAGACCAGCTGCATTTCCCAGTCCAGTGTACTTGATTAGACGAGGAACTGAAATGAACGAGATACAATTGAATCTCGAATTATAAACTGACCCGATCTCTTGGAGAGTACATACAGGAAATGGGAAGCGAGCTCTTTCGGTTGAGAAGAGGATTGGATCACACGAATCTGGAATGAACCTAATGAACAAATGTATCATGTATCAATGTCCTACAATCTTATTTCTCATCGTATCTCCCTTCTCTGGTGGTCTCTCCACATCAGCTGCGTGGAGAGGAGGCATGATCTGATGAGGATTAGATCGAATACTTCTCAAGTCGATCGATACCGTACCTTCATTCTACAGTATCTCCTGACAGACTTGCTGGCCGAGGCAGAAGTGATGAGGAAAGTGAAGTACGTCCCGAGAATCTCCACTCCTTCCCACTACAATTTCATTTGGTCATCAAATGAAACCGAAAATCTACTAGGTATTCTACGTAAAAGATGATAGAACCAACCTTCTCACTACTCAATCGATCTCCCAGATCATCCATAATCACTTGGGCCACTTTCATCGATCGATCGTCGAAGGAGAACTCACGAGACTGAAACACATAATCAATTTACTGACGAACAACGACATCACAAGGTCAAACGACTACCTCTCCCTCCTCCAGCATCGGATAGAAGAACTCGACGTTGATAGGAAGACATCCCAGCAGATTAACCACATTCTGCAAGTGATCATTCATTCGAAAGATCAACGATCGCTACTCACTTGAATCTGGCTGCTTCCTCTCGGCACACTCAGCAGTACTTTCCTCGCCATCTGGAGACACTCCTCGAAGATTGCCTGAGGATGATGCAATCGTCTCCCCTTCCCCTCCCTTCCTCCCTCACCTCATCAGCCTTTCCATTGCAATGGCAGAAGATATTGAAGAGAACCTTGAGAGCTTCGTCTGCGTTTTTACCCAACTGGAAGAGAGAGACGGTGATTAGAGAGATCAGAGGGAGCAAATAGATGTATGGCAGCTAATGATCAAGAAATCAGTGAGTCGTTATTGCCTAATGATGATGGAATCTCTCACCTTCTCCCATTTGAGTGCTTCCTCGCACAGGAGATGGATGAATGGTGCATCCGATCGCCAGTGCTCCTACAATTACAAGATTTCCCCCATTCAATTAATGATCAAATGAAGACGCCAACTAGAGTATTCTTTCGAAACTACACATTCACACGAAACTGCTGACCTGTGCCTCATCAGATCTGGCGGAGACTACAAATGCGAGATGGAGAAGGAGATATCTCTTCTCCGCGTCTCTCTCCCCCACTGCTGCCACACTCAATCCAGAGAGAGACTGCAGTTCACTGCAATCCAGAGAGATCATCCAATCTCCCTCCCTCTACTCACGTGAATATGGAAATGCTCGATTTGTGATGGAAGAAGGCGTTGATTAGACACTTGACTGCCTCGATTCTCTCTGCAATCAACCGCCAGTCTATCTGTAGACACAATTCCCTCTACCGTAACCCCACTACAAATATTGTATCTCTTCTACGTGCTACAATTCTCTACCGTACCTCCCTCCTATAACTGCCTACCGTACCTTCTTCAGGTAGATCAGCCTCACAACAGGCTGGGAGTCCCGTGGATCCGATCACATTCTCCATAATCTCTCTACTCAAGAGACAATCGATGCACTTCTTCTCACGACAGAGACAACTGAAGGGAAGGGGAGGAGTATATTTAGAATGCACCCGAAAACATGAGAGTAAAAATAGCCGCCATTATTCTAACGAACGACGTATGTTGTTATGTGTCACCGTAAAGGTCGAGATGGGAAGATAACAACAAAGCATGATATCGACGTCAGACTACCGTAATCTCTCCTTACCGTAGGATGATGCAGAATCCTTTTCTCAAGGCAGATGATGCATTTGACCATCGTTGGCACATTGTAGAGGAGAGTGACTGCAATGGATGAGATTGGAGAAATGTATTGAAAAACCACATCGAATAGAAAGAAAAGAATGAAGTTACGTTAATTATTTGGAAAATGATCCAGTCAAAAGTTACGAACTATTCGACATAACCTACATTGAATTTCGGGTAAGTAAAAAATAAAGTTCTAACCCGTTTGAATTCCGAATCGTAGGTGAAGTCCATCTGTTTGGTGGCTGCTTCTCCTACCTTCGAGACCTGGAAATCAAAGTTTGCAACAAGGGAATTGAACTATCATGAGTCAAACAAGCTAGATGCGCTCTCGAAACGGCAACTTGTACGATACCATACCTTGATCATCAACTGATTCTCCTCCATTCCTTCCCATTCTCCAAGATTCTCTTTCGTCAGTATATCCTCCATCTACAATGATCAAGTATGGCAGAGAGAGAGGGAGACAGAAGGGTGAAACACGGGCCCGTCAGTCATATCTCCACCCTAGCCTAGTCAGACGACTCCCGTGAGAGTTCTCCCTCCTTCTCCATTCCCTCCTTTTCTATCACTACCATCGACACTCCTCCAATTCCCATGGCAACTCGTTTAGTCCCATAGTTACCTGCCTCGTAAACATTCCTTGTAATCATCCGTTCTCAGAGATAAACTGCTAGCTTGGTTGCATACCTTTGCCCCATGACAACGAGAAACAGTTGTGGACACTCTTTATTGGCTCGTAATCGATACAACAGGAAGAAGGGGAGGAACAGTCTACAATCTCTATCTCGTCGTCGTCTTCTCTCCATTTACTTCTTGAAGGAGGGGGCGACGTCGGGTTTCTTGTTCGTCGGCTGAGCGACGCGATGAGAAGCCATCGCAAGCTGAACGATGGACAATGATAATACAAATCAAAAGATCAGAACAGTTATTCCAGCGATAAACTTATAATTACGACAAAATTTGAGAGGAAAACAAGAAAAGGGATAATAAATAACCTCAGGATCGTAGAAGCTGTGCTTGTTGAAGTGGAGATACTCGGAGCATTTGTACTCACTCCAGTCAGCAGGCTTCGGGTTCACCTGAACAGATTCGCGTCTAGGAACGTACACTACCAATATTTTGTAAAAATTTGAATCAAGCAATTCTCACACTTCTTGTCAGACCATTAGATTCCAAAAGCGTATCAGCACAGATCATGCGTAGTGTAAAAAGAATAGCGATTTCAGAGTTGAATAATTAGCTATAACTCGTACCTTCTTGAGTGCAGTTGCGTGCTCGATTCCAGTGGTTATCTTGGGAGCGGCAGAGGGGCCTCCAGAGTGGGAATGACCCAGACGAGTGAAGACACGGATGGGAACACGGTTCATTCCTTAGAAGGAACTCCATTTTAGAGAAATAATCAGAAAACAACAGCATAAATCACGATAACATCGATAAACTAGTTGTTTCTTCTGTAGCGACGCGAATTTGAAATGCTCTCATTCGTTCTGAAATCGCCCGATGAAAATCGAATTCATGGAAGGGTGCTAATTAAAAGGGCAGATGGCAGAGATGAGACGACTTACAGTATACCAAATTGGAGCCAGCTAGTTCGGACGGTCACACTCGCGATCGCCTTGTCGCGTAAGAGAATTTGTGGGAAATATGGAAAACAGTCTCAAACTGCTTTGTATGTTGGAAGACTGTTCATTTCACTCGAAACTTCATTCATGAATACATACACAATTAGCAATTGAATTACAGAGTGTCGATCTACGTTTCGAGTAACGAGTAATGAACGAAGGCGGAAGAATATATATATTCACTCGTCTAAATGTACATCCTAAAATGTTGATCGATTAATGTCAGCGGGGGATATCATGGATATCTTAATAAGGAAAAAATTGAGACAACAGATTAAAATAATTAAATTATTTAGAGAACGTCTTCTTGAGTTTGGCAAATTCAACGTGCCGTTCGTCCTTCTGAGGCAATTTACCGAACCTGCAATCGGAGCTGATGTAATCATCATCTTCCAGTCAATATTGTTATCTGGATATGGTACTCACTTCTCCTCTCCCTTCTTGAGGAAGTAAGTGTATATCTTCTCGAATGTCTCATCATGCATCTCCACGGGAAGAATCCCCTTGCAGAGACTGAGAATCTGCAGAGAAGAACATGATTGGAATCGGAAATGCACTCATCACTCAAATTTCTCCTCAGAACTATGACACTTCCATGTTTCATAGATCACTCTTTTCTCCATCTCTCCGTATTCATACAAGTCCATCGATATCACCTGTCCCTTCTCCCCTCTAACAAGACTCACTCCGTTGATTTCAATTCTAGCCTCTTCTTAATCTTTTCTTTCCATCACCATTGCGTATCCCCCTATGGGAAGACGACATCATCTGGTACAGACTCGTTCCTTCCCTAATCCTCTTCTATCCCTTCACATCATAAAATTCAATTACTCCTTTTGACGGCTCATAAGAGAGACCGAATAGTCAGGTAATTATACAAACAGTGCGCACGTTCGCAATTATCCCTATTTTCTCAGCATTCCAATTTCCTCCGGAATATCCCAATTAAGAATTCGCATATTCTCCTTCATTGATCATTATTCCGTCTCTTTTCTCTCATCAGAACTGTGAATTTTGACACTCGCTCCTCCCTTCATTCCATAATTGGCCATCTCTTCTCTTCTCTTCTACTCAGTCTTTTCTATCTCACTCGCTTCTCTCCATTCATTCAACCCCTTACACAATACAACCCATTCTGCACAATCCATATGAATGAATATCTCGACTATCAGATACGACAACCGAATGGTATCTCAACAATGAATGGGACAGTCTCCTCTCCGATCTCCGATCGGATCGAACGATATGTCGTCACAACCAATCTGATCACTGGTATCACTACTAATCAATCCTCCCTCTCTTCATCTCTATCCATCTTCAGGATCTCTCTTCTTCTTCATCAATATCTCCGTTCTCATCTGGATCTCTCGAGTCGATTCCGTTCCCAACAAGAGTCATCTCCATCACTTTGCCACTATCCAGGTTGCCCTCCCCCTCTCCATCCAACCCTCTCCTCTCCTCTCTTCCAGTGTCTCCTCATCCTAATCGATCTGTTCTTCTCCTTCTCCAATCCTCTTCTCATCCGTGATTCCTTCTCTCTCTTCTCTCCTCGATTCTTCCTTCCTTCCTTCCTCGATGCAACAGCCTGCATGGTCAGTCCTCCCCTCCCCTCCTTCTCCTCATCTCCTTCTCAATCAGACGGTCGCTCTCTTCTTCATTCTCTCAGTTGGCAACGTCTTCTTCTCTTCCGTTCTCACTCGATATCAGGTTACAAATGGGTAATCACATTCAATTTCTTTTATAATTCCAGAGCGTAATCCCTCTCCATTCTCCCAATCGATTCCCCAAATGGCGTCTCACTCTCATGAGATACATTCATTCTCTCAACTTCCTTTTCATTCCACTCTTCTACTATTCCCTCCATGCAAGCAAACTGAGTGATGAGGTTTCCCTCAATCGATATGAGCATCCTACTCTACTCCTTCAGGAGACTGCCATTCGATTCCCATGGATCACCCATTATCCCATTCACATCGTTCTCAATTTCACTCCACTTCTCAAAGCCATTCTTCTTGGTTATCTCTTCTCTCATCAATGACACAATATGTGATTTCAGTCCTCATCATTCTCTCCCTCATTCCCATGGCATTCACCTTCAAACTCTTCTTCCGAATGGTCCACACAATCACACTCCGAACCTCCGTGACTACCGTCAAGACACTGTTAGTCCTTTACGCTCTCATTCACAACTCAGTTGTATTCCAGATCTCACGATTCCCTAATCTACGCACTTGCCCTCGAGGTATCTTAACTTCTTCCGCTTTCAGTGAACAGTTCCCTTCTTTCCAGACCCTCCTTCCCCTCGCCGCTTTCGGAATTCCTGCTCTTGGACTGACTCTTGGCCTCATTCTCTCCCATTACGATCCAGGTATGCTCCATTGCTTCTCTTCTTCCAATCCTCTCCTCTCTCAGCATGGAACGCTCTCTCCTTCCTCCTCCACTCTTCTCACGCTCTCTTCGTCTCTCTCATCACAATCATCTTCTATCTCCGATATCGACAGACTCCCAATCAGTACATCTCCACCAAGGTTCCCCTTCCTACTCCTCCTTCTTCCTCCATCTCTTCCCTTCTCAGATCGCTCATCTCTCCGATGACATGGCCCTTCCTTCTCTGCTCCCGCACCATGACGCATAGCCCATTCCTCACCATTCTCCCTCCCCCCCCCCCCCCCCCCTTCCTCACCTTCATAGCACAAGGAGCGATGGTCTTATTGTGATGGAAGGCCATCATCTGATGGGCGGCGATCCTCACTACATCCACTCCCTGAGCAACCATTGAGTCACGGACACGAGAGGACGTGCACTGCAATCCATTCATTTCCATCAGATAAACACAATCAATACTTAATCACTGCCTACCGTACCTTGACCATCTCCTCAATCGCCTGCACTCCAAACTCGATGATCTCCTCAGAGGCTGGAGATCGATCCGCTTGGCGCTTAATTGTCCGAGTTAATTAATGGTTTATTGATTAATAATTACGGAGAAGTAATCTATGAGGAGGGCGGGCAGATCGAGGACAATCGCTCGTTCGCAGTAGAGAGAAGAGAGACGACACAGAGACACTGCAATGAGATACACTCATTGAATTCAAGTCGTATTCAGTAATGCTTGCAAGACAGGTCGCCGTCTCTTCATAGCGCACACTCTTCGTAGAATGACGAGGTGGAAGAAATGGGAGACAGTAACTCGTATTCCAAATTCATCATGGCAACTGACTGGTTGTGTAGCAGGCGACCTTGATATCATACAGTCTCTGGGGATTCGTGAGATGGGCCTTCGCATTCGCAAGCCTCTTCGAGACAGGAATCTTACGCTCCGCCGTGTCTCCCTCCATTATCTGCAAGAGAGAGGATTAACAGAGAACATAAAGATGGATCAACTGGTAGATCAAAGGGCCTCTCACCTTATCAGCTCTGAGACTGTACTCCCTCATTCTGACTCGAATCAATTCCATCTCAACTGCATGTCTTCTGCGGGTCATCTCTCCCCTCCACCATGCCTGCAATCATCCATTGATCTCTTCTCTGCCCTCTCTCCACTCACCTGAATCCTCGTTGCAGCCTGTGCATTACTCAATCGGGTGAATCGATAGAGAGTGAGAGACAGTTTCCTCTGTCTTCTCTTGATCTCTCTCACTCCCGCAAGCAGTCGATCGTCCGAGTATCCACTGATCGTCTGAACGGAACAACCATACTTGAAACACTAATGACACCTTCGGAGATCCCTTCGTTATAGTGATCATCTTCCCGAGCAGTCGCCATTATCACGTAGAATAGGTGCTAACCTGTCGTCCATTCTCATTCCTTGGCGTTCCCTCCATACTCTGCAGCAATTGGATCGTCCTTCTCTCCATTCTCTTCTTGTGCAACCACATTCGAATCGAGGACTGAACAGCACTACCGTAGTCCCCACTCCCTTCTCCTCCTTCCTCTCTCACCTGTATCACTCTGGCTGCTCTATTCTCTCTAATCGTTTCAAATATTCTATTTCGCTCCTGCTCAGCCACCATTTCCTGCAATAATAAATTTAAATTCAAATAAATAATTCAAAACCCAAACCTGATAGATCCTCTCCTCATTCTCACGAGCTTTCTGCTGTCTGAGACCCCTGTGATGAGATTGATTGAATGGACCAAATCAGTCAATCCCCTCCTTCCTTCAACCTACCACAATCTCAATTCCTCTTCTTCCCTTCTTCTCTCTACTTCCTTCTGCATTCGTTCCGTCTCTATTCTAGCTGCTTCCTCTCTCAAACAATTTCTAATGAGACAACGAACGCTACAAATCCTCACCTTCTCAATCTCGCTTCCTCCTCTTCTCTCAGTATTCTCTCTTGTTCAAGACGATTTTCCTCCTCCCTGTACGATTAATGTTTCAGAATATTCGTTAACCCCGAGTTCAATCCCCCGCCGATGCAAACCAAGCATTCTATCCCTCCGGGGTCGGTAAATTGGTAGTTACTTCTGTTGCGGAAGGTAATCCTCCCCTAGAAAGCATTGGACAGCAGGGGATTGTAGTCCGGCTAACAGCTGGCCTTACCAGCGGGTCCCACCTAGCGTTGTCGTACGACTGTAAAATCGCTTGACGTGGCAGTACCTTTACCTTTTAGAGAGCGAAGTGGTGTAGTGGTCTAAGGCGCCCTCCCATTCCATACTACCCGGGTTCGAATCCCGGCCGTTACACCGCCTCCGCCCCACCAAGGCGCCCGCAAGGGGAATTGGTAGTGACTAGATCACACGGTAAAGTAGGTCCGAAGAATAGATTAGGCCCTACGGACTGAACTGGCCTTTAAATATAGTCACTGGCCTAGCAGTGGGCTCCCGCAGGACGCAAGTGCCTTGAGTACGGGGATACCTTTACTTTTTTACGTTAACCAATTCAGTGACTTCAACGTTCCTCCATTCATTTCTCACCTCCTCAACCTCTCTTCTTCCTCTTCTCTCAATTGTCTCTCCATCTCTAATCGTGCCTCCTCCTCATCCCTCAATCTCTGCTCTTCCTCCTCTCTTCTCATTCTTTCCATCTCGCGATGAGCCTCTTCCTCTCTACAAACTGACTCATCAACCACTTCCTCTCTACTCCATCCTCTACCTCCATTTCCTCTCCTCTTCTTCCATCCTCAATCTCTCCTCTTCCTCTCTTCTCAATCTCATTCTCTCCATTCGTTCCTCCTCCTCCCTACAATGCATCATCATACAATTCTCATCCCATTAGAAACGAGAGAGCAGACCAGAGACTCTTCTCTCCTCTGCTCACCTCACTCTCCTTCTCTCCAATTCTTCCTTCGCTGCCACGACCAGTCGATGCCCTCGGTAGTATTCCTCAAGAGAGACAGATTCAACGCAATTCCCCGTTTCACAGATCAGTGATCTCTGAGATCATTATCGATCTACCTGAATCTTCCTGGCCGAAGCGTCCATCAGTACATACACACGACGAGCCTCTTTCTCTTGTCTGAAACATCTGTCCATTTCAACCACTCTCCAATCGCACTACCGTATCCTCCACTGGACACCGTACCTCTCTCGCTCCTCGGCCTCCACCCTCTGTCTCTCACGACGTGCCTCCTCTTCTCTGCAACAATTCTAATCTACCATTGATCGTAAACTGGCTACAGTATTCCACTTGGATCGTTTCCTTACTTACCTTTCTCTCATCATATTCAGCAACGAGCGAGCTGCACGAATGGCAAGGATGGAGGAGTACCATGACTGGAAGAGGATAACAGAATGAGTGAACCTCTAAACCATCGTCTCTTCTCACCTCAATTCTCTCAACGGCCATCTTCCTTCTCTCTTCTTCTTCCATTCTCAATCTCTCTTCTTCTCTCTCCATTTCTCTCTTCCTCCACAATTCCATCAGTTGTCTCACTGCGAACACTCGTCGAATCCAGCACTGCGAAAAAAATATGAACATCTCAACAATGAAATGTGAAAAATCTAGCAATAGTAACCTGAATGGTAAGTGCAGCTATCTGCCTTCTCCTCCTCTCTTCCCTCTCTCTCCGTATTCTCTCCTCTCTCTCTTCTCTCTCCATCTTCTCCATCATCAGACTCCTCGCCACTCTCACTGCATTCACTCCACGGATCCAGCACTGACAATTCCATTCGTACAGTTACCAACTGAAGCATAGACACACCTGAATGCGTAGTGCAGCTCTCCATCTTCTCTCCTCCTCTTTCCTCACTCTCTCTTCCTCTTCCAATCTCAATCTCTCTTCCCATTCCATCTTCAATCCATTCAGTACTCTCACTGCGAAGACACCGCGGATCCAGCACTGCAATCAATATAAATTAATTACACCCGGGGATTTCCTGATTCGTGAATTCCACGTTTCTATCGATTGATCTACCTGAATTCGGAGTGCAGCCCTCTCCCTTCTCTCTTCCTCTTCCTTCTCCCTTCCGAGTCTCTCCTCTTCTTCTCTCAGACGAGTCTCCTGAAACAGATTCACATTCAATTAGGGAAGATATTTAAAAAAATTCCTATGATTTTCGTATTGCATTTTGAAAATTGATTAATAAGTCGAACCTCAATCATCCTCAGTCTCTCCTCTTCCTCTCTTCTCAGTCTTTCTTCTTCCTCCGCTCTCAGGCGAGCCTCCTGAGAAGAATTGAGACTTCAACGAGTTGACAAAAAAAATTGAGTCGATGAAAAAGGTACCTCAATCATCCTCAGTCTCTCTTCTTCTTCCCTTCTCATTCTCTCTTCCTCTTCTGCCTTCAGACGAGCTTCCTGATATTATTGATGGAAGATATAGCATAAAACATACACATGTTAGCCTCGGGCGTAGATAAATTATAATATTCCATCACCCCTTCCATTTCACTCCACTCCCTCACCTCAATGATTCTCACTCGTTCCTCTTCTTCTCTTCGCATCCTCTCTTCCTCTTCTGCCTTCAAACGAGCCTCCTTAACATTTGAATTGATCATAACTCCATTCACAGATCATGGAATACCTCGATCAGTCTGAGTCTCTTCCTTTCCTTCTCCTCCTCCTCCATTCTCAATCTTTCCTCGTCGAGACGACTCTCTTCCTCCCTACAGTACAATCATTAACTACAAACAATGCCTATTGAAACAGTAACCTTCTGATCCTCTCCTCCTCCTCCTCCTTCTCTCTTCTCACTCTCTCCATTTCTTCCTCTTCTGCTCTTCTGCGCTCTTCCTCTTCCCTGTGGAGTCAATGCATTCGTCCACATACACATCGATCGATAATTGATACAGTACCTCATTCTCATCTCTTCAGCCAGTCTTTCTTCCTCCACCTTCTTCACTCTCTCAGCCTCAATTCGAGCTTCTTCTTCCCTACAAATCAATCGATGATCCTACCGTACTCATTCTCTCGTCTTCATGCTTCCTCTCTACCTCAATCTCTCCTCCTCAGCCCTTCTTATCTCTTCCTCAATTCTCTCTTCATCTCCCTTCTCCATCATCATCTTCTCTTCTTCAAACTCGGTGGCCGTCCTACAACACATAATCATTGCACCGCAGCACTTCTCTCCACTCACCTTTCTTCTTCTTCTTCCTCGAATCTTCTCCTCAATTGCTCTTCCCTTCTCTTCTCCTCTTCCCTCTTCAATCTCTCTTCTTCATCCTTCGCTGAGTTGGCTCGTTCACTCTCCAGACTGAAGGATCGATTGAACCTACAGTACTCCCTCTCCCCTCCACTTACCGTACTCTCTGTATTCTGTCCGTCTCTTCACTCAGATTCACTCCCTCCTTCCTTATAATGGACACAATCGATGACGCATCACTCTCTCCATCTGTCATTTCCGAATCCTGCAATATCAATAATATTAAATGAGTCCTCGACAGTCCTTCCCTCCCTAGCGTACCCTGAGTCGCTTGTAGCTGATGAGTCGAGAGAGGAACATATGGGCGAATAGTCCGAGCTGTCTCTCGTCTCTGAGGGCAGTCAGAGCGAGGGGAATTCCGAGGTCAGAATCTGCCTGCAAGAGAACCATTTCAAGTAGAGACGGTTGCAAATGGTCTGTCACAATCTTGATAAGGATGAACAAAATTGCGAAAAAGGTCTTCTCCACGTACCGCATGGGCGACCTTGTCGAACAGACTTTCTCCCTCGTAGAATCGTACATCGGGGGCGGATGGATTGTAGTGCTGCCAGATGGAAGAGAGGAGGAGACCATCCTCCAGATCCGCCCATTTAGACAACTGCAATCCATACTCATTCACTTCATCTCTCTCTCTTCCACTCACACTCCTTCCAAACTGGAACGCCAGCTGTTGGTAGACTGTGAAGGCAGACTCCGCCATGCCTACAATATCACATTCAATTCTCAAATCAATAAATCGATTCCTCACCTCCAAGAGGCGCTCCCATGACGGTATTATCACCGTCCTCACTATCCGTCGCTCCATCCAGACAGAGAGACTCGCGTCTGCAATGGTCTCTTCATCCCTCCATCTCTTCCTCTCCTCTCCTACCTGAGAGGTTCCTGTTCGGCCTTCTTCTTCACATACACTCCGACTAGTCTCCACATCAGATCGAGACACGACTCACGATGAGCAGCCAGGATCTGATCGATCGAGATACCTGCAATTGCAATCTTCATGGAATGTCAATGACGTTGCAATCATTTTGAGTGAAATGTGGATTGTGATTACTGTACGACCAATTCTCCCATTCATCACCGTTTCCCAATGTCCATAAATTCACTCTCTCTCACCATCCACATCGATTCCAGCTTCAGCTGCAGCAGTGAGTGCCTTCTCCACGTTGCCCTTCTTACGGATACGATCGCCCTGAATACTATGGCTACCACCGCAACAACAACGTGATGTCCTCACTAAAACCATAAACATCCACCTAATACCTGGGGATTTCTCATGTTTCCGATTATGGAGAGAGGCGAGGAATCAGTGAGCAACTCGATGAGACGACTGCAATATCGATTGCTTAGACCATTAGGTCACAGCACTATTTCTTACCCTAGAATGATTCCATCAGCCATATCTCTCACAGAGTGCATTGCGTATTGATACTCTTCCAGGAAGGATTGGCGATATGAGCGACGGAAGGATGACTAAAAGGAATTTCACAGTTCAATCAGTATTTGGATGAAACCAAATAAGCGTACCTTATCGAATGCCTTGTTGAGGGGAGTTCCACTGGCAGAGAGAACAAGACGAGAGAGCTCCGTACAGAAATCATTCACTGTCTGGAACACCACTCTTAAATATTAGCGCTTGGCCGATTCATTTCATCATGCACAGGAAGCACGATTCCATGCTGATTTCCCACTTCATGACTCCATTTCTTTCATTCAACTCTACCTTAATCTCCGAGTTCTTCACAAACAATCCGGGAGTATTCTCGAAGAGATACGAGTTCTTCGCATATTCCAGTAGAACCTGCCAAGATATTGTATCATCTATCAATCAAATGAGGATTGCAATTGAAGATACTATAAATTTAATGAATCTCACCGCCATGGAGAGAATGCATGTGATGCAGTGCTTGTGAAGCATCTCCCTTCCCTTGTCAGTAACGATCTTCCTGTATTCAATAACTTCACAGCGTTGTTAACATTTTCCGCAAATTTCACGTAGGATCATTGTCATTCACGTATGTTGATAACCATACATAAATAATATTAAAATGCATATAAATACTCTGAAACCCAGAGCCCGAAGCATATATTCTATTAAAATATAAGAAATAGTATATATTATCATTGTTTTTGTTGATAGATGATAGATCCATACATTGAGAATATTATTCCAAATCTAAACTCTGAAAATTCGCACCAATTAGTCAATAATTCACCAAGTAATTGCAACAAGTGTTCATTTTCATTCACATTTTCTGATACTCATCTATTGATATTATTTTTGTGTATCTAAAAACACTGAAACTCCGAATAGGAAGTATTATGGATGCAAGTAAATCGTTGACGAATCTGCTCACTTGACAGTTCCGATGGCGAATTTCTTCTTCGACATCAACTTCGCATTTGCGAGAACATGCTCATGGATGAATCGAACTGTGGCTGGAGCGAAGGATGAAGAGGAGAAGGGAAGACGAGCATCCAGAGAGACTGTGTCTAGAGAGAGAGAGAGATGGAAGGGGATTATCGATTGATGGGAGAGGAGAAGAAGGGTCTCACCATGGTCATTGAACTCCGCACAAACAGTTTCGACTGCGATGAATAACCAGAATGGATGGAGGGAGAAGAGGAGCGAGAGGATCGAGGTTTGCACTCCTGGAGGTGGAGTATTCAAAAACCAATTCAATTTGCATTATTTCAGTTTCACTTCGCATACACTTGAACATATATCATGAAGATCCTCAAAACGAAGTCACACATACCAATATTAGCGTACACTTCAATATTCGGTTTGATGCTGATCTCTCCTTTCTCTACCATCGATTTGAGCTGACCCGGAATCATAATACTCTGATACACTGAATCAGCTCTGGAAGTCAAGGTTAATCGATGATGCGATCAACGGATACAGTACCTCTTGAGATAGTCGAGACACTTCTTCCTTAGACACATATCGGTATATTTTCCCTTCGTTCCCTCATTCATAATTCCATTCTTCTTATTAGTCTTAGTGAGCATCTCCTGTAGTTTACGAGAGGCATCTGAAACCACAAAATGCTGCTCTTTAGAAGGAAACTACACCGGAGATTCTTCGCTTTTTGACCGCAAACTACCATTCGCAATATAGATATGAGGGGTGAATGAGGGAAATCTCAGAGGAAAGTGAGAATGCCAACAGAAATGCAAATTATATTTATTGGAAAATAAATCAACGACATCTCACGTACGCATAATTCAATGAATCAGAGGACACACGTTTTCGATTATCAGGTGACGTACCTTGTTTGCTGGTTCCCAGATCGATCTCGGACACGAAAGACGCCGAATCGAGGATGACATTCGCCCATGAGGAGAGGGCCACGAACTGTCTGGAAACAGCCATTCATGATTGACCCCTTCCTGATTCATTGGCGTCCGTCAGTAGTATCTCATCCCCTCACCTCTCCAACTTCTCTTCATAAGCGAGTGGAGTGGAGACAGTGGGTGGTCTGCGAGAGGGAGTCGAGGGAGCCGGAGCTGCAATCACACAATATTTCTTTTTTTGCACAATTATTTCCATCGAAAACTTTCCTTCATTAGCAACTGCACTCAATGCTACGCAGTTACGAGCGAAACGTCATAAAAGTGTTTCCCTGTTTCCCACGAGTGTTCTGTTGTGGTCAATTACATTATTGTCGCTGCAAGTCGCTGCATTGCAGTTCATAAAACGTCACGTTGCAAGATCCAAGAACCACAACTACACCGTCCCCCTTCGCACTCCTATCCCTTCACAAAGTACTCGTATCACCTGCCCGTCTTTCCTTCGTCACAATCCTTCTAAATTCGACATTGCGTGTAGACGACGCTTCCCCTTACTTCACAGTGAATTCATCTGTTCTATGGCCAGAAATCTCCCTCTCCCTCTACGTCACTCTTTCCTCCCCTCTCTTCTCTCCAGTTCGATCACATCCTCGATTCGAGGAAGAATCTCACACAAAGATGATCAAATCGACCCTAAACTGCAAACCTATTTCCGAACCCCTAGAGTAAACAACTCTTCCACCGAGAAGCATTAGAATAACTAGAGTACCGGGACAATCAGGGAAGCCTATCTGAACTGGTTGACCCCCTCAGGACACACGGGGGAGGGGGGGGGGTCTTCTCATCTGGGAACAAATGTTTCCACTTCAATTCCTTCCTTATTCTGAATGACGACTGCTCTCTACTATGAATTCCTCTCTGTTTCTCCTCTCTATCGATGGGAGAGTATACTAAACGAAGAGAATTCTCGTCGATCCATCGTCACCTCTTCTGACCTTCGAATAACGGAGGGATCTCCCTTTCTCTTCCTCCCTCTTCTTCCCCCCCCTCCACTCTCTCTCACAGGAAGCGACTCTGCACTCCGAATTAGAACACACTTGGCTGCTAATATTCTTAGAAGTCACAAACAACTTGGCAATGCCTTCCCTATTCAGCATCCCCCTCACTTCTCCACCAGAAAAGGAACTCGGTTAAAAATGAACACTAGAAATGCTGCTCGAACGAATATCCGACGGTTAAACAGTTGAGATTATAGTATGAAGGCAGTAAATCCTTAATATGTACTTTAGATTTCCCTTTTTTTGCGGGTGCATATTTAAATTCAAAGAGAAGTTGTAAACACTAGCCAACGCATGTGCAGAAAAAAGAAGTCGCCACACACAACTCCTATTGTATTCCTGTTATTGCTGCATATCTCATATCTGTCCTTTATATTTACCTATTTTTCTCTTTTTCTTCCTACATCGTTCGTATTTATGGTTGTTGATCTAAGAGCATGCAGCTACGTCTATAGTGCATTACGTCCTTCAACGTACGAACAGAACAGATGCTTCAACGTAGACAGAGCGTCGTTTTAGACAGGATCAGACATTACGTAACAGCTGAATTGCAGCACATTTCTCTGTATGACATTCCCATTACATCTCCTTTCATAATACAAGAGAACTCGAGAAAAAAATTCAACCAATGCCAAAAAAAGGGAAGTAAGTCTCCACAAGAAAGTACAGACAACCGCTTATTATCGCAACTACCTCTTTGATGTTCCCTGAAGCAGAATAAAACTTAGTGCGTGGGTTACACACACTTGCAACACAAAAAGGAAAAGACCGTACTCACTGAAAGGATCATTGTGAGGATGGAGAGCTCTATCGATCCTGGGAGTCGTTAGTATGTACGTCGCATTCGATCGTATCGAATCTCTTATCGAATCACGGGGAAAATTCATCGATGAGACATTGTGTGTGAATTGAGCGCCAGTATGGAAAGGTTCGCGGATACTGTAATTATCGTTTGTTATCTTGAGATACACTCCTGATATGATATCACCTATAATAGACAGATGTAAATACATAGACTATACTATACTAAAACTTGAAAGTTTACGATCAGCGAAACAGATCATGCATTGAGGAAAAAAGAAGGAATACCTCTGGTTTCGGGGAGTCTGAGGAATGTTTTCAGATGAAGATTCAACAAAGAATTTCTCGGTAGCTACCAGATCGACTTTCGAGGGCGTCTTGAGATCTATGAATCGTTGGCGTTTGAATAACTATTTTCCAAAGTATTATTCACCAATAGGATGTGATCGGGTGGTCTTCTTTCTGCTCAACTCGAGTTTTCTCAACTTATCGGCCAATTTGACCTCGTTCGCAGCGTTTCCGGGCGAAATCGACATCTGAACATAGCATAGTACGTCTAAAAACGACTCCTGACATGACGTGTGTTTATCTACCTGTGTCGGCGCCAACGGCTGTCTGAAGAACACTCCATCAGGAGCATCGGATGAGCTGTCACTGTTCTTCTGAAAACAATGCCACTGAGTCACATAGAAAGGAAATCAAGAGTTACGAGCGAATGAATCAAACCTCTGCCTCATTGAGCACGATCGCCGGTCTGCGGAATGCCGGAGGTTTCCTTGAGGGAGTTGGATAATTCTCCATGCACCTTAACGAAAGATATCGCTATTAAACCCGCAAAACTGCAAGGTAATCAATAAAAGAAAGTTGAGCGGTAACCTTATCGCGTTTGAATTTTTAGCTCCCGCCTTCCATGGTGTGTACCCTTTTACAGATATGGTCACCGGAATACTGTAGTATTTTATTGATTTTTTACAATTTTTGTTTATATTTGTCTATGCAAATATATAAATTAATTTGAAAACAACGATTATTATGTATTTTTGATCGTAAATTCACACCTGGCACAACATTCCTTCTCTGTCTCTGCATACCCCTTCCAAGAATTGAAATGGCAGACAGAGAAGCTAGGCTCCGCCTCCTTTCTTGAACTGTTTAAATAGGCTGATACTCACAACGTAATACGACATAACTCGAGTGAGTCTTTTCGTCTAGAACCATGTCTTCGAATCTTCTTCACTGTGCGGTCGGTACACTTACGGTGCGAAATTTTCAATTTATTCTCATCTATTGCGAAGCTGAGAGTTCGTACGAAACGGAATGTCCATTCATGCGCATTGACTAGTGAGCACATATTTGCGAATATTCTAATCAATCTATGTATAGCATCTTTGTCGATTATGGCATATTCTTCAACTCAATACGAAAACTGATTTCAAAAAAAATATTTATGTTCATGTAGAGATAGAAATGTAGGTTTTGCGCGGTCATTCTGTGAATGAAAATACAACTTTATGCTGTGAGGATAGCTTGTACTTACTCTAGTAGATTATGCGACAATTCATATCTACGTGATAGAAAGAGAGAGAGAGAAATGTTCACAAACCATTTCTGTTCTCTGGCTTGACAATTCATTCCTCATTACTTTTCTTCCTTCTTCTTCATCTGCCTTTCAATCTGTTTATGACGTATCGTTTATCATCCCACCTGTTACCCTCGATCAACGATTTATACGATTAAGTGACGGAATAAGCAACTATGTTTCTATTTCAGTCCCTGCTTTTCCTCATTGGGATCTCCACTGCGGCGCCTTCCATCAATACAAAGTACTGTATCTACCGTACTCTATCCACTCACCGTATTCCTTTCAGCAACCTCGTATGCGAAGATGTCATCGAAGACAGCAACAAACTGCTCATCGAACTCATCGGCCCTCTCACGGGAAACAGCCAACACTACGCCCAATTCATGCCCAGCAATGAGGTACCGTACTACTAACCTTAGTACAGTAACCCTACCGTACCTCGTTTTCGTCTACCGTAACCTTCTCAGTATACAAATCCTACCGTACTTCAGTTGCTACTGAAGTTGTCAACAATCGAGCACGGAGCACTCCTCTCAGAACGTGCAGATTGTTCAGCCTCATCATCTGATTCTCTTCCCATGAACACTCCTCTCTGTGCAATGCACTCATTCATGAACTTCAATCGACTGGTACATCCTTTTCTTTCCTGCTCGGACAAATCCTTCTCTTCAGAGAGTTCCCGCCCGTCTCTCAGAGACAACGTGCACTTGTGGAACTCCCAATCAGATCTACCCCTTCGCAGCCAAACTCTTCCGGTAGGACTACGGTATCTCTTCTCCCTCTACAGTATTCTTCTCTAGATGTGCTCCTATTGAGTATATCGTCCGAGTATTCATCTACGATGAGAAATGTGAGAAGAAGGAGGTCAAATTCGAGAAGATCTCAATGGGATGTCAAGCAGTCTATCAGGTGACCTACCCTCTGGCCTGCTTCAATTACAGTAATCTTTCCAGAATACGGTAATTTCATCTCGGGAAGTGATTGATGCGGATGAAGATTCGATCCAAGTGCAGACGTAATTCGTATGAATCCCCTTCCCTGCCCCCTAGTTTCAATCCTTCCTGGAGGGTTTCATCCCACCTCTATCCTTACTCTCCCCATCCCCCCAATGTCTCGTCTTCTCAGACCACTGAGATAGCTTGCAATTTCACATTTATAGGCACCAAATTCTTGCTATTCATCTGATTTCCCTGTTTGTGTGAGGTCATACGAAATGTAATCTCTTCCAATTCTCCGTTGCAATACTTAGAAACCCCATGTGCTCTAAGCAAACTTTCAATCAACGATCAAGAAAACGATGGAAATTCATCCTCAGTCATAGCCCCTTCTTATCCCGTGTGAATACAGAGTAAATATTCATTATCACTAATTTATTAGACAAATACTCAGTCTTACAGAATCGACACAACACGTAATTCAATGTTTTCTTGCGAAGGAATAAAATAGTGCGAGATTTTCGAGATGTGGTGCAAATTGGGAAACGTCAGCTTACACGATTCAGTGTAATGGGTCACAACGGGTATTGAGATGACAACAGAAACAGATCCATATCAACAAGTCCTAGTGGTGGTTAGTTTGTACAGAGGAAAGCTTCATTTCGAACAATGGTCTACCGGTAATGGAGGGAAACTGTAGGGGTATTGTAGTCTAGAATCGATCGTCTTCCTCTTCTTCATCTTCATCTGACAATCCCTTTACTTTCTTCTGTTGCTTCACACTCAGACTGTAGTAGACGCCCTTCTTCTCGAGTAGTTCATTATGAGTGCCTGCAATGAAGAAATGATCAGTTTTGTGTGTTCCAACATCACCAAACATCCTCCTGTGACCACATTCAACCCATTCATTTCGTTCATAAAGACCCTAATTCAAAACTTTTTTTCTTACTGGCCAATTTGGGATAATTCATGGCTATTTTCTTCTGACTTGTGCACATCATTTTCTGCTTTGCAAACATTGGTCGATCTTCATTTGATCTGATTCCACTTCTACATACTCAGTCATGCATACAACTTCCTCCCTCTCATACAAACAAAATATTCACCTGTCGAGTAATCTATGCACCACGATTATTTACCAGATGTATGAAAAGTGACAAGATTCTTCTAACTATAACTTTACAAGATCTAAATACTTAGTCATAGGTAACTTTTTAGCTCAACCCATTGGTTAGTGAGCATAGGATGGGTCAGTATTTTACGCGAGTTGCATTTGGCCAAAAATGTTAGTCATAGGTAATTTGATAGCTCTACTATTCCTTAGTCATCATGGGAGCCAATTAGTCAGTTCTCGATTCGTCAAAAGGCCGCTACCGTACCTTGTTCGACGATTCTTCCATCATTGACGACGACAATCTTGTCTGCTCCGACGATGGTCGCCAATCTATGGGCGATGACGATGCATGTTCGGCCAGTCGAAGCCTCGTCCAGAGCATCCTGCACGATCTGAAGGAGAGACGATGATCTTTGATCTTTAGAGGAGGGACGGTACCTTTTCACTCTCCATGTCAAGGGCGGAAGTGGCCTCGTCGAGGAGAAGAATTCGAGGATTCCTGCAGAGATCAAAGATCAACCCTTCCCCTCTCTTCCCTTCTCTCACCTCACGAGTGCTCTCGCAATGGCGATTCTCTGCTTCTGACCACCAGACAATTGGATTCCCTTCTCTCCCACTCGAGTCTCGTAACCCTGCAATGGATCATTCCCATCGTGATCTCGATGGTGTGATCTCCCATTCGTCGCCCTCACCACTGCACTCTTCTCTCACCTCGGGCATAGCAGTGATGAAGTTGTGGGCATTGGCCATCTTCGCTGCATTGTAGATCTCCTCCTCTGTCATCTTCACTCCGTAGGCGATGTTCTCACTGGAGGAGGAAGATAGTCAGTTATCGATCAGATCGATGGATGACCTACCGTATGGTCATATCGAACAAGATGGGCTCTTGGTTGACGATGGCGATCTGTCGACGGACGTCACGAAGATTTCGCTTGTCGAGAGGAACTCCATCCACAATCTGAATGAAGATTTCAATAGAAATCGCTCAATTTCCCTTTGGCTTTCTCACATTCACACACTCTCTCTCTCACTGACCAGATCTCCTCCAGTTGGTTCGTAGAATCTCTCGAGTAGAGATACGACAGTACTCTTTCCACAACCAGATGGACCGACGAGGGCGACTGTCTGACCCGGTTCCACTCGCAGATCCAGTCCATCCAGAACCTGAGAAGCAGTTGAGGAGTAGAGATTATTCATCGTCTTTTCGTAGAAATAGGTAATGAAGTGAGTGAAAGAACAACATTGCGTACCTTGATTCCCTTCCTCTGTGCGTACTCAAAGTGAACTGCCTTGAGGGTGATGTCTCCATTCAGTTGCTGCAATACAATCATAACCATCCGAATCTGCTGCCCTCGTTCTTTCATTCTTTTTCGGCCTTCCTGCACTGCAGTGGTTGCCCACGAAGAGAGTGCACCTTTCTCTTGCTCTCTGCACTCATTCAGGATGTAGGGAATCGTAGGGGAGATTCGTTAAATGGATCAGGTATCAACATCCCTCCAAATAGGACTATAATCAAGTGAACTTCAAGGAAGGAAAGGGATTTCCTTCGTAATCTATAGACGCGGCATCTTTCCATGAAGAGGAATCAATGGCAGACTACGGAATCAAATTCGACGAATCCCATCTCAGTGACGAAAGAGGGGCAGATTAACAGAGACGAGAGATCGCCCCCTTTCAAGGGAGAAAGAGAGGGACTGGGGGATACAGGTGTGTCTGCACCCGAACTTGTTTTGAAAGTCTTTTTTATTTGCGAACCTTAGATATTTACAACAATCTTCTGTTCTTTTCGTACGAATGATCATTTTTACGAAATACTCATAAATACAGTCAATATGACACATTGTGAACCGTTTGCCGCAACTTGCGGAAAGTTGCCGCAACTTTTGGCAAAACCACGATTGCGGATCGGAGAGTGTATGAATCCAGCTGAAAGTTTCAGTGAATTCTTGTTTCGCATTCCCCGTCAAACTGACATTCTCAGAAAATTGAAATAAATCCTGATCTTTGAGCTTCCTTTA
>LS504175.1:1062941-1074682 GCA_900490845.1 Pristionchus japonicus | reverse complement strand
GGGGGGGGGGGGGCAAACAACGTTTTGAAGGGAGCAAAAGAACAACTCGAGAGTTCATAGAGTAGTAGAGAAGATTACGAGAGGGTTTAGAGAAGTGAGAGAAGTGAGAGAAGGTGCTTCTCAGTACTATGAAGATTGTGAAATGAGAGGATGAATAAGAATGGGAGATCAGAAGAAGGTAGGATAGATAAACTATCTAATGAAGGCAATTTAAGGAGACATGTACAGATTGCATGAATTCAAATTCCACAATAACGATGCATAAGTAGTACGAAGAACATTCGATAGGATAGGGAATATTTCAACCCGCTCTTTATCCGTTGTCTGTCTTCCTCAATCCTGAGATTTTGGGGTACTATTCTTTATCCGAATTGATATTTTTCTTCGCTTCTGCATTGCTCAAATATGAATAGCCTTTTCTTAAATTCAGAAGTTTTCTAGGAGATGAGGCGTGTTTTCTGCGCTTTTTAGACAAATAGTTAGAAAACAGCGGTTTGCGATGTTCTGGTACTTTTCAATCAGCGTTCGCGATAAATGTGATTAGGCAACGAAGAAATGTACGTCAGAAGTTTTCTGAAGGGGGGTTAATAGCAGAAGTAGATAAATGAGAGTGGAAGTGATAAATGACCGAGGAGGATGAAGGATGAGGGAAGGAACAGAGTTCGTGTGATGGAGTGTAAAGACCACAGCATCTCAGACAAGTGAAAGCAAGGAATTCAATGCTGCAGAGATCTCGTGAAATTCGAGAATTCCTCTCCTCGCAAGAGCAAAATAAGCGAAGAGAAGGAGAGATTGATGGAATGGCGCTGATGGGAGAGCGTATTCAGACACAGAGAGTTTTGTCAAGTCGTGTGTGCGACTACAATATTAGCACGAATTGGGCATAGAAGGGAGAAGCTGAGAAGATGAGGACGAATGTGAGAAGGTTCATTGATTGAGTCTGAGGGAATGAGAAGGAAAAGAAAGGAGAGAAGACCATCAACCCTCAAAATGAAGTGAACGTCCATTTCCCCACAGGTGTGAATGGAACAGTCACTCTTTCCTGAATTTCCGCCCCCTGAAAGGTCAGAACACTACAAAGAGGAACAGAGAGGGATGAGCAATAGCCGACGATTGTGGAAATAAGAGATCTCGGGAGTGGGAAAGAGTCTGGGAGAGGGAGGAGAGAGGGCACATTCAGGGGGCATTTTACGTCCTTTCGCGCCAGAAAAACAGAGAAAGAAAAAGAGAGAGAGAAGGAGTAAGTAGAGACAGTGGAAGAAGGAGAAAGGGGCGAGCGTGCTTCAGTTTGAGTCTCATTGGCGGGGAAGAATCGAGAGAGCGACTAAGGAGAGATCAATGAATCCGTCTATCTTCCTTCTCATTCGAAATCATTTTGTGTATGTTTGGAGTGACTCATCGATTGTGAGAGTACTCAGAGAAAAAGAGGGCTAGAGGGGGGAAGAGAGTAGGAATGAAGGGGAGGTAGGATAGCTAGTTGCGAAACGTTTTGTTAGTGTGCTTATGTGTGGTCTCGGATGTGTTCAATCTGTAGTGGAAGTAGCAGAGATGTGATAAATCAGAAGGAGTAGTTAGAGATTTGTAGGGAGATGAGAAGAGAAGGTGCACGAATAACCATTGGATCACTCAGATTCTACACTGTAGACTATTTTAAAGGAATATTTTCAACAGTTGGTCTGTGCAATAACTCTAAATGATGTGAATGGGGAACGAGAATGTAAGGAGTAGAACACTTCTATGGCGGAATACTACTGAACAACTGCCGACTGGACGTTTACTGATGGACCTTGAAGGGTTGGCTGGGTGACTAACTACAGTGACTCACTGTATAAATCGCTCTACTTATGAGGAAGGTTAGTCTAGCTGCCTTTCGCAATGAAGAAATAGGGACAGATAGTACCTACTGCACTGTAGTTGTTGATAGTGTCAGAAGGAACGAAGGAGCTGATCAAAATGAAGATTGAGCAAAAATCGAAAAAGAGAGAAGATGACAGAATGAACCATTCTCAACGTTGTGCAAGTTTTTGTTGCTTTTTGTTTCACGGAAAACATCGCATTGATCGGTTCTCTATTTTTTCTATAGGCATCTTTCTTATTCACCTTATTCTGCTGATTCAAATTTGAGTGATCACTGAGTGCTAAATGTTTGCATAATTTCTTTTATTTTCCATCTGCTTTTCTGATGACAGACGGCAGACGACAGACAACAGACAGACGTATACGCGTATCTAGAAGCTGATGAGAAAATATGTCAGTGTCGCAGAGTAGTGAAGGGTGATCAAGAACATGCAACAATTGTGAATTGAATATTTGATTACTTTCCACATAATTCGTATGTTAGATTACTCGAAAGACTGCAAATTATCCGTTTTTGAAGCTGTGAGAAAATGTGTGAAATCTGTGGTCACAAGAAGAGCGCTACGTCCTTTCATCATACGACGAAAGGGGATCTTTCGTCCATTCAAGATTTATTCTCTAAAAATTTCTTTGCTGGTCGCCATGCTCATTTATTGCTGATGTTTTTAGATAAATATTTGATACTAATATTTTATCAAGTTCTTCTGAAGTTGTTCGACAGTTTTTCAGAATCTTCACAGCCGTAATGAGGTCCGGCAAAAAGTCTCATTTTGCTCAAATGTCGGCTGAAATACCGTACTCTCACAATAAATAGACCTCGTTGAAACTTTTCTCTGACCGTTCACTCCAGTTCACCCGGGTTTTACATCGTACTTTTTCACTTTGATCCTCTCCCTTTATCAGATGCGGTCGGCACTTCGGTTAGTCGTCCGCGAGCTAGCTCCAAACGGACGGTTTCAGCCGAAAACGACAACTTTTCTTCTGCGATCTTCCCCATCCACCTTCAATTCTATTCAAGATCGACCGATCAGCAGCCAGTTCTTGGTCAGTTCCACTTCTCTATCGTTCTCACTGCCCATGCCATCGTTCCTATCAATGGCGTGATCCTATCCTATGGATTTAGCAGAATTGTGACGAAACTGTTTACGTGCTATTCTCGTGTTGTCGTGCACGTGCTAGAATTGATCCATTCTCTCACCAAGATGGCTTCATCATTGATTATATCTTCAGATTACGAATCTCAATCAGCATCGGTGTCTGCACATTTCCCGTCCCTGTCAAGAGGAACAACAGCAGAATGATAAGGTGTGTTCTCTGCCGCTCGCTTTGTTTCTTCCTTATCGTTCCATCCCATTAGTACTCATTACATCTCCTTCATACAGAAAAAGAAGTGGAACTTCCATCTCACGATGACCGACGCGCAGAAAATCGAGAAGAAGGAGAAGATCGATGCGGCTGCCATGGTAAACACGTTGTTTGTTGATGGAGAGATTATCTGTGAACCTCCTGACTATACTAATCGATCTATCACAGGAACAAGCTCCACCCGGCATCTTCGGCAAGGTGAAGTACTACCTGAAGAGGTGAGGGATTGGATTGGCGAGTCGAGAATACCTACAGTATCTATCGATTTCCTCCTCAGATACTGGTACATCGCCATTCCCGCCCATGCAGTCTCGTGCACCAGTTGGTTCATCGCATTGTATGCACTCGTCCACAGGTACCGTAGTTTGTACTGATTATTCGATTTGTTCAAGATTACGTAGATACCAAGATAATCGGTTCATTTTGTAGTGGAGTTGATGTTCCCGCTCTACTCGAGACGCTTCACATGCCTGATTTGATCATTGAGAAGGTGAGATATCCGCTTCTTTTACATGCATGCCTATAGAATCTTCCTGGTGTATTCGGTTACATGGAGCATAAAAATAAGATTTGGAAGGAAGTAATGTCATTTATTCGAATTACAGGTGAAGAACACTCCTCCTAGTGCGGGAGTATTCGTCGTCGCGGCTATTCTGTACAAGGTTAGCGACTACTCTTTCATTGGTGTAGTTCACTGAGGCGTCAGTAGGATGCAAGCGATTTCAAACTTTCTGCTGAACTTTTCCTTTTCACAGCTATTCATGTCTAATGTTTGGTGGTTTCAGGTGATTATTCCCATCCGATATATCACAACTCTCGGTATAATCCAAGCGACTTTCTGGACTCTGAGGAGAATGGGCAAACTGAAGACCGCCAGAGAGGTAGCGATATTTCCAGAGTTTTTCCAGATGCTTCCGAGTGTAAATCAGATATTATTAAGTTTTAAAAACCACTATGAAACACTAATCTGTTGAGTGACCATAACAACTGTATTACAGGTGGAATACAAAGTGCGAATTGATTACGAAGCGTGGAAGCTGAAGCCGTGGGGACGATCAAATCAATACAATGAGCAGGTACCGTAATCAAGAAAGAGTATGTCGCTAATTGAGTGTATTACAGGAGGGAGTTCGTGCGTACACGAAAAGAAAGAGCGAAGAGTTGAAAGCAACAGTGGAGAAGGAATTGAAGAAAATAGAGAAAAGTGAGAAGAAGGAGTGATTTGTTTAGTATGTACAGTATACCATGTAGAAGTTTGTCCCTTACATTTCCCCCTTCCCTTGATCCGAAACGGGATGTTCAATAGATCATTATTTTGTTCAGATTTATTCGATAGAGTAGATACTACTAGTTTGTTTTCTTGTTACGATCGTTTCATTTTTTCTCTGCTCATCTCTTTGTTTTTTTCCCTGTTATGTGCACTTGCTATTACTGAATCATAATATCTCCAGGTGACAAAATAAAGTTTTTTTTTTCTTTTAATATGATGTTGATTATCGTTTTCAAAGGACCTAATGGTTTCAGATCCCATTTAATGCCTTGTTAGCGATTGCGATCAGAATAGTTGTTGAAGAGAAAGAGAAATCTTATTGGGTCTGAAGAGTGTTGATCTCTGAATCCCTCTCAATCACTAGATCGTCGCTCTCCTCATCAGTGCATGCAGTGTGCTCGTCTTCTCATCTCTCGTGCAATGGCCTCTACAACACCAGCCAGATCACCCGCACTCATTGGAGTGTGCCAGATGACGAACAGCAATGATATGGAAGCCAATTGGAAGGTACGGGATAGATAATGAGTATGAAAGAGCACGATTACATCTTTCCAGGTAGCGCAGGGTTTCATCGAGCGAGCGGCAGAGAGGAAGTGTAAGGTGAGTCGATTTTTCTGGATCAAGCTTCATTCGTGTGATTTCAGAGTTGAAACAATGATGATAATCCTATCATTGCAGATGCTCTTCTTCCCTGAATGCTTCGATTTCGTCGGAGTGCAGAAGGAAGATCAGGTGAGGATGGGGAAGTTACTTATTTTGGAGGAAGTCTCTCGTTTGAATGAAGGTTTCATCGTACTCATTTCAGATCACGATGGCTTTCGACGAGTCCGACTCATTCCTCACTAGATTCAGAGAAGCTGCCAAACAGCACGGATTGTGGATGAGTCTCGGAGGATTCCATAATAAGGTTAGGGATCAAAGATCAATCTTTCAATTTCGACAACACATCTTTTGCCTCTATGCTACACAGTTCCCAATTTCACTTGCTCCCATGCTTAGGATGCCTCTGGTTCCCTTCCGTGGAACTCTCACATCGTGATCGATGAGAAGGGAGAAACGAGGGCGAGATACGATAAACTGCATCTATTCGATCTGGAGATTCCTGGAAAGGTTAGTGTAGGACAATGCTCAGAATCATGGAAAACTCAGGTTTCAATTTTGAATGAAATTGTCAATCTCGGGGAATTCCATCAATTTGCAGATATTGTATATCTAAAATAATCTTGTAAATGGAAGGTTCGTCTAATGGAGAGTGAGTTCAGCAAGGCAGGCAAGGAGGTGAGATCTTTTGTATGGAGGTTATTCGAACTAGTGGAGACAAAGCCTTCCTAAATGAGCAATTTGGGTTTCACTGTGTTTCTTCGTACGAAAAGAGACCTTTTTTTAATTGTTGCCTATCCTATTCGACCTACTAATTCCTTCGTCCATTCTCAGATGGTCCCTCCCGTCTCGACTCCCATTGGCAATCTCGGTCTATCCATCTGCTATGATCTACGATTCCCTGAGTTGTCTATCTGGAATAGAAAGGTACGTTGAAAGGTTTCGAGGGCATGAAGGAGGTGGAGCTGTCGAGAAGATGATTGCACACAGAAGTTGACTGAAGTGTGGGAGAGAAAAAGAAAGTTGGACGCTGATGATTCTTGCCCATATCAGGCGGGTGCTCACATCCTCTCCTTCCCGTCTGGATTCACTCTCACGACGGGATTGGCTCATTGGGAGGTGAGGAACGAAGAATGAGTAGATAAGGAAGAATTGTGCTTCACATATGAGCCATTCTTTAGTTATTGCATCCTTGTGTTGAAAAAAAACTAGAATGATTATCAATATAACTTCTGATCGTCTCTGATCTTTGATCTCTCTCCTCTCTCCATTCCCCTCGCTCCTTTCAGTCCCTCCTGCGTGCTCGTGCCATCGAGAATCAGTGCTACGTCGTGGCCGCTGCTCAGACTGGAGTGCACAATCCAAAGAGGAGCAGCTACGGTAGGTTACTGTAATAGATCTATTCAATCAATGTATGGTAGGTCACGCGATGGTTGTCGATCCGTGGGGCGCAGTGATTGGCCAGTGCAGCGAGAGAGTTGGAATGTGCTTCGCGGAGATCGATATCGATTATCTGGAGGTGAGTGTAGGGGAGCTATGAGTAAGCATGGAATGATTTCCTTTCTCCGATCGGACAATTCACGATATAAATTTGGTTCAGGAGATCCGCAAGACTCAGCCAGTATTCGCCCATCGCCGATCTGATTTGTACTCCCTCCATGTGAATGAGAGAAGAGAGATCGGAAGTGGGAATGGTGGAGGATGAGATAATCGATCCCTTCTTCAGACGAGTCCCTCCCCTTCGGAAAGTTCCCGATCCCTCCATCTCAAATCTTCTATCGATCAGCTCATTCCTATGCATTCGTCAATCTCAAGCCTGTCTTGGATGGACGTGAGTACATTTGTTTAAATGTGCGCTGAAAGTTGACGACAGCTGATAATCCCTTGAAATGATATCTCTTGATAAATGGGTGTTTATGGACTAAGGCGTGGCAGATCCTCATTTAGCCCATCTCTTCTCGTTCCGTAAGAGATCTATGTGATTTATGATCATGTTGATCAGTTTGGGCAGCCTGTCCCATTGTTCTTCTCTATTCGGGAAGATATTGAACGGCAGCTCTCCTCCAATCACTCGATAGGGGGGGGGAGGGGGATGACCTATGGATGGGCACTCCTTAGCCGGTTCCTCCCTTCCCTTCCACTGATCTAATGAGTCATGTCGAGAGTGATAGCGAAGGGATGAGAAAACAATATGAATGGGGGAATTTAGTGGGGGCAGTTATGACTGACTATCCCGAATCGAGATGGAATGGAATGAAAGTAGGGAGATACGGGTTTCGCATTGCTGAATTGTAGATGTGCTGGTGGCTCCATCTAAGCAGGTTGATCGATTGACTGATCTCACCGATGAAGAGACTGCCGATCTATTCTGCCTCGCAAAGAAGGTACGGAAGATAGGAGTACGGTAGATCACTGATCGATTGGCAGGTGCAAAAAATGCTGGAGACGCAGCACGGAGTGGATTCGTCGACGGTGTGTGTGCAGGATGGACCCCAGTCTGGACAGACTATCAAGGTAGAGGAAAAATTCTGCACGAAACAATCAATACGATCGACGAATAGTTGAAATAGTTCGATTCCGATGAATTGTATCTCTTCTAGCACGTGCACGTGCACATTCTCCCTCGTCGTAAGGGAGATTTCGGCGGATCGACCGATACCGTATACGCTGAGTTGGCCAAACACGACAGGTACGGTATAAGCACACTTATCGATTGATCCCTGATCTCTACAGAGACGATCGTCCTCCTCGCACGAATGAGCAGATGGCAGAAGAGGCTGCTCGATACCGTAAGATTATGAACGAGTGAAGTATCGATCCATCGGATACTGTACTCATGCCATAATTACCGTATTCCACTAAGGTGCTGCCCTCAGATTGTATGTAGGTTGTATAGCTCAATGGGTTTGTTATATTGACAGTGATTGATAAATGAAGTTTTCATTATTTATGTGCTTGTTGAATGACAAGGGGAGGGAGAGATCAAGAGCGAGATCGATTTGCTCATCTAATTACGTCTTCATCTCACTGTTATTTTAGCCATTGACTTGGATCGAAATGGAAAAGAGAGAGTGAAATGGATAGGGAGAGGGAACAGCTGGATTGATGTTCCCTGTTGAGAGAAGGAAGAGAGAGAGAGGAGGATACGAGATCACTTACCCAATCTCGAGATTACTCAGATAGAACGAGTCTCAATCCAATGATGGATATCGTGCAATCAGTGGTCTGTGATTGAGTAAGATGATGGAACACGCTTAGAGATGTTCAAAAAGATGATAGGACGTAGTTCATCAAGTCCATTCTCTTCTTTTCTCCTAATGGCTCAACAAGGAACTTCCTCCAACTTCCATCACTCAATCTCACTCCTTTTTCATTTGCCGTAGAGTGAAGAGTCCTGTCCACTCTCCTGTACTATAATGGACCCATCTCTCTCTGGATTGATCAGACTAGAAACTTGTTGGGAGACGGGGAAAGGGATTTCGGTTCTTTCGCACTCTGAAGGCATTGAAATGGTGAGTGCCGACGGATTAGAAGAGAAGGCAGACTAACCATCCTGAGAGATTATCTCCAAATGGGGGACTGAGATGGGAGGAGGGAGGGGAGAGAGAGAGGGAGAGAGGGGGGAAAGCTGCCTCCTCCCCTCCCTCCCTCCATCCTTGCATATCTCGACGTTTTCTTGTTCTAAACTCCTCCTATGGCCTCCTCCTCCTCATTCCTTCTCCTATCCTCTCACCATTCCATTGTCCATCCCTTGCCTTCTCTCCTCTCATCTTCTTCCTCTCAGAATGGCTCCAGGACGGGGTTTCCTTCAGTCTGCGATTCTTCTCGCATCTCTCGCAGGGATTACTGTAGCAGAGGCCGAATCGATAACTGAGGAGCAGCTTCCGAGATACAAAGTGCGTTCAGTGTCAATGGCCTCTTTCTCATGAATGATTCCGATCAGAGAAAGTCACACTTTCCGTTTCTCTCGTTCCCCAAAACTTACAGCGCATGGAGGAAAAAGCGTACAGGCGTTATCATCGAACCATCGCTTTCTGTGATCTTTCATAGTGATCTTTCACATCTTTGTGTTCTCTCCCATCATTTCCCTTTACTCCTTCCAATGTTCTCGTTCAATCCTTCCCATGGCCTCTCCTTATCCAAACACTCTGCCCCGCAATATTGTATGCATAATTTGGGGATGGGATCCATTGTAAATCGTAGGCAAACGAGAGTACGTTCCCATTGTAAGAATGAGACTGAGAAAGGAGATTGAAGGGGGTTCAGAGGATGGGAAATGGTGGGGATCTAATCTTGGTTGTTTCAAGTTCCGTCACTCCTCTTCCAATCAGCATCCCTCTGAGTGGATTGCCGGCCCTAATGGATACCTTTATCAGGTAAGAGAAGGAAGAAGAAGAGGGGAAGGGGCCGAGAACTTAGTCTGCAAGAGGGATGGGGCTTGAGAGAGTAGATGAGTAAGAGTTGCAGTGCATTCAAGCCTTTCAGTTCCACATCGGGGAGCAATCTTGGTTGGCAGCTCGTGAATTCTGTCTAGCTGAGAATGCCGATCTCGTATCTATCAAGTCACAGGATCAGATGGTAACCATTCTGACACATCGATCGTCCAACTGAACCTCCAATCCGAATCAATTCAGGATTGGATACTTCAACACTACGCTCCCACTCATCCTTCCTTCGATGAGAGATACGTCCAGATTGGATTGGTCCATGTGGGAGATTCCTCTGTCTTCTCGTGGGTCGACGGATCTGAAGTCGACCAATCATTCGTCGAATGGGCTTCCGAACCTGCGGAAGAGAATCGATGCACTCATCTCCTCGTCAACAAGAAGAAGGTACTGTAGCTTCTTCTATCGATCGATAACTTACTACTGTAGGTGGAATCGATTGACTGCGATGCCTCCGGTTCCACCCTGCACATCAATCGATTCGTCTGCCAACGGTCGACTACCGTGCATCAGGAGGTGGGTTCTTGAGAGGAACATACTGTAACCTAAGGGAATCGATTTCAGCAGCAACGCAGCAACAACTACATCTGGAGGAAGCTGGAGACTCTTCTGAACTACTTTGGAGTTGCTGGAGAGAAAGAAGGAACTCCCAGTACGAAGAAAGAAGAAGAAGATGATTATTGGCAGGTTTGATCTTTGATTTTGAGAGAATTAGAGGTGATCGTTGCCATTCCAGGCAGTGGAAACTCTGACTGAAGAAGAGAAGAAGATCTTCATTGAGACTGCGAAGAATCTGACTGCACCTGTAGAGGTGAGAAGAGAGAGAGAGAAAGAGAGAAGGAGAGAAGGAGAGATCAAAGATCATAATTCAGCCCGAGAGAACGACTGTAGCTGAAGTGGAAGGAAGTGGAGTTGAGGTGAGATCTGTTCTTCACTCTCTTGCAAACCGAGATGGTTGTCTCTTACGGAATTAGATTTCTCATCGTTCTCCTGCCTGATAGAACGTAAGTTCTCAATCCATCCCTCTTCTGTCCTCTTATCGTCTTGTCCGAGAAAGAGATCGTAATTACCTCTTTTTGCCATTTCTCCTCTCTTTTCCTTACCCGTTCTATCATCAAACTGGCCTTGCGTAGTCCCTTTCACTCTCACCCACTCCCTCCTCCCCCTCCTCCTTCCCTTTCCCTTTTTTGGTTGTCTTTTCTCGAACAAGATCCCTCCATCAGTACAGAGTGAGATCTCTCACCTCTCTCTAGTGAGAGAGAGCGAGAGAGTACTCTGAATGGAGAGAGTGTAGAGACAATCTGGTAATCGTCCATCTTATTTGCATAACAGTGAGAATTGCAATCGGGATGGTTCGGCTTCGTTTCCCTTTTGGGACGAAGAGAGAGAGAGAGAGGCAGGAGAGGAGAGAGAGATGAACAGAGGACGAGCAAATATTGAGAACTCGTGTAGAGATTGGAATGAGATCCGGGAAGAAGGAAATGGATAGAGTTTAGTCAAGAGGAACGAAAAGGGCAATCAGAGGACAGAGAGAAGAAAGAAGTCTTGATAGGCCAACTCTTTCTCTGTTGCAGGAGAAGTCAATCAGTGAAGCGAATTCTGCATCGAGAGAAGAGAAGATCATCGATGAGAATGTGATTGAGAGAAGAGATGAGGTGAATAGAAGAATTAAGTAAGAGTGAATTGTGCAAAAGAGCTAGGCAGCTGATGTAGATAACATAGGAAGAGAATCGCAATTGAGTCTTTTGTAGGGAGTGAATGCAGCTGAGAAGAAGGAGGAACACAAGGAAGTTGTGAGTTATCCCGATATGAATTCACTCATTGAAAGGGTTTCAACTAAGTGAATACAGGAGGAGACTCTGACTGTTCTGAAGGAAGGAAAAGAGGAAGTGAAGGCAGAGACGGCTGTTCTTCCTGAGAGAAAAGAGAAGAGAGAAGAGGATGATGAACTGAATAAGGTGAGGGGGCACACGGGTGTAGGGAGGTGTATGTAGGAGTTGTCAAGTACAGTCAATATGACACATTGTGAACCGTTTGCCGCAACTTGCGGAAAGTTGCCGCAACTTTTGGCAAAACCACGATTGCGGATCGGAGAGTGCATGAATCCAGCTGAAACTTGGAATGAATTCTTGTTTCGCGTTCCCCGTCAAACTGACATTCTCAGAAAATTGAAATAAGTCCTGATCTTTGAGCTTCCTTTAAAA
>LS504175.1:1037195-1055366 GCA_900490845.1 Pristionchus japonicus | reverse complement strand
CCCCCCTCCCTCCCTATCCTCTCACCTCTCTTCATCTCTCACTGACCATTGGACGAGCCAGGGCTCGCGTCAACCAATAAATCCTCTTCTCCTTCCAGTTACGAGATGTAATCAAGATCACTCGAGAAACTGGAGTAGAGAAGAAGTTAGCAAGTTGTGTGTTTGTCCCGTTCTCTCCCTTCTCTATCTTCTAAGAGTATCAGCTGAGAGTTCATTCTCCCCCTGGCATTGTCTCCATCTATTTGATCAATCACAAAACAGTACGACAAAAGGGTGCGTAGTGTGAGATATCGCACGTTTCTACTCTTCTCTTTCCATCTCTGCCGCAACAGTTTCTCCCCCTCCTATCACTTCCCCCCCTCTCACTCTCTTTGAAAGTCAGTTCCGATCTGACCTCCCTCTCTCTCTCTCTCCTTCTCCCTCACTTCATCTAGACAACTGACCATGCAGCAACCTCTTCATCCCTCTCCTCTCCCTTCATCCACTTTCGATCTTCCCCTTCCCCCTATCATATCCCATCGCACCTCTCTCTCTCTCTCTTCGCACCCAATATGTCGTCTCTCTCGTCTCTCTGCACTCTCTGCCTCTCCTTGATCTACCCTCTTCCCATCTCTCTCCCATTCTCATCCCATCCATTTGCATGGCTCGCTCCTCTCTCTTTTCGCTCCCGATATTCTCGATGATTATCGATCGCTTTCATCTTTATTCTAATGTCTCCCCGTCTGTTGCCCCTAGATGAATATCAATCTCACCTCTCCTTTCCTCCTCTCTTCTCATCTATCCATCACCCCTTTCCCTCCCTCCTCCTCCCCTCTGGTGTATCTTATCGCCCTTCTCCTCCCCTCCTCTTCTCTCGAGTACAGTCGTCCCCTCTGTGACCCCTCTTCCCTCTCCATTCCCAGTTGTATAATATAGTCTCCAATCTGCCATTGATCCCATCTATCCACGAGACTCCCATTCCATCCCTCCCTCTACTCGTCCTTCTTCCACTCATTCGCGCATCGTTTCCAACTTGATTTGCCTCCCATTTTTTGCACATTTGTTAACTCGATTAGACGACTTAACAGCATCGTTCGATCTCAATTTAGTCGAAATGAATCTCCGTTTATTGCGTGTGAGACCAAGAGTTAGTTGCTGTTTGTAGGGACGTGAGGAATCCAATCGGATTTCCCTCCCAGTCCGGAAATAGACCTCCATCTCTTAATATTTCTTCGATTAGTGTTGGGGGGAAGCCCTCTCTCCCTCTCTTCTCTTTGCTGGTCTTTTCTCCTTTCAACCCTCTAACGAGCCTACATCTCAGTGACAACTTCTCAACTTTCTGAATGCAAACCCTCACGTTTCTCTCTCTTTTGCTCTCTTTCTGAAACCTAGTTATATCACCCCTCCTCTCCCTCCTTCTCCCTTTCATCATCTCTATCCAATCACTAAACGAGTACTATAACGTGTTCTCCTCGTGTGTTTTTCTTTGTTATCGTTCGTCCCACTCTTCCGCTTCTTCTCCACTCTCATAAATCTTCCCGATATCAGTACAACTTCTCACTCTTCTCTAACAGCTGTTCCACTCTCCTCATTTCACCTGTTCCATCGCCATTCCCTTCCCAACTTTCTTGATCTACTCATCCCATCTCTTCCAATCTCCCATTCAATCGATCAATATCACACCACCACATCGAGTATTATCCTAAGGGAGAAGTGGTGGGGGAATGAGAATGGGGGGAAATAGATTTATAGCCTTCCCCTGTCTGCCTAGCATGTGAATGAGAGACGTGCGTGTTGATAGTAGAGATAGCAAGTGAGAGAGGGGGCGGAGACACGAGGAAGGGTCTTCCCCTCTTCTATCCAATACTAATTGATACCGTCTCACTCTCGACACTTTCACGCCTACAGTACTCCCTCCTCTTTCCCTCTTCTATCTACCGTATCATTCTCTATCCAATCACTATATTTCTCGTGTCTCTACCGTATCTCGTTGTGTGTTTACCGTACTCCTCATCTCAGGTGGTGCACCGTGAATGTGTCCGACTACCTCCATAGCTCCATCCATCTGTCTCTTCTCTCTCGAAGACGTCCTTCCAGTCGTCGTTCCCTTCTGTGATGAGGGAGTTTTCATCGATGACCAGGTGCGTTTCCCCATTTGCCCCCAGTGCACGATGCACCGTGAACATCCCTAATTACCTTCCTCCTCAGGTGATGAAGTCTCTTCCGGCTTCAGCAGCTGCAGCTGTAGCAGTTCTCTCTCCTCCTCGATTGCATCGACCCGTCGCCCTTCCAACCATCGATTGCTCCCTTCTGGTTACGGTAAGTGTGTCACTGGGTATACTGTAGCCCCTCTCCTTCCCCTCTGAACCAGTCTACGATGGAAGGAGCACGGAGTGAAAGTGTCGTGTTCACGTTTTAGACTATAAATCATGGAAAGACAACAGCTATGATATGAGTGATTGGGTAGTAATGATGCAATCCCCCTCTTGCAGCCTCCTCGCAAGGATTCATCCGATTCCCTCTCTCCCTCTACACCCGATTCCGGATTCTCCTCTGATGATGGAGGGCCCTCCCTACCCAGATTGTTAGTTTATTAATATTATGTCGGTTGATTATCAAAGGGGTGTGAATATGGGTAATACCGTGAGAACGAAGGTACTCATCCCCTATGGCAGTGCGTAGTGTAGCAGTAGATGGCTGTAGGGATGGGAAATGTGTCATTGCGTGGATTGGGGTGGAAGAGTGTCTGTTTACATCTTCCGAACCATCACAATCATCCCATCCTTTGCATCTTCACGTCTCTTTCTGTTATTCCCATTTTGCGAACGTTTGTTATCATTGTTTTGGCAGTCGTCTCTTCTCCCTCATTGTAAGTATGAGGACCGTCGTCCATCTAATCATTGATCACACTCTTATCACTCCATCCTCCTTATCATTCTTCTCTCCTCTCATCTACACGAGTAATCCTCCCACTCTCTCCTTCCCTACGGGTGGTTCGACCTCCTTCGCCCCCCCCCCCCCCTTCCTCTCTTCTTCTCACCTGACCACCACTGACCTCTCTCCTCTCTTCGACAAAGAAAACACTTCGTTGACTCATTTTGGGTGCGGGGGTAGTAGACACACTTGCTGTACACGTGTATACTGTAGAGTGAGGGGAGCATGCCACGTGGTGAGGGGAGTGCATGGGAGTTTCACGTGAGGGAGCACGGTAGATGCACGAGGAGAATCATCGACCTCACCATGTGCACACAAATACACCTGAGGAGTGAGGGGAGAACAAAGAATGATGTAATCACTCAATCAGCTTCCCCCCCTCTCTCTCCCTCACTCGAGGGAGAAAGAGAAGGTTCGAGAATAGAAGGGGAAGACGAACCTGTGAAATGGGAAACCGATGGGTGGAAAAAAGTACTGACGAGAATGAGAAATGACAGAAGAGAATAGAAGCAAAGCTGTTGTTGTTGTGTAGTCGATGAATTGGAGAAGAGAATAGGAAGTTGAGTGATGATTGGATGGAAGGGGAAGGGGATAACACACGTGTGGATAGCAGTGCAGAGTGAAGGATCGAGTAGAGATGATCTTTGATCTCTTGCAGGGAACGATCAAAGACTCTCGCTTCGGCCCTTCGTAAACATCGATCGTCTGTCTCTTCGAGGAAATCAGTTCGATTCGCTGATTCATTGGGACTCGATCTCGAGAAGATGGAGTATTTCACTCGAGATGAAGACAACCTTTTCGCCCAGACCATGCCAAAGTGAGTTGCAGACCTTTTGTAAGGCTACTACAACGCGATCTATGGTTACTGTAATGATATCGATTGATCAACATCCTAACCTTCTTCTCTTACAGCACCTCATCGTGCTCTCCAGTCGCCTCGACTACCGTAGTCTCTCATCGTCTCTTCCCTACTAACTTCGTCTATCGATCGGAATCGGAATCGATCAATCGAACTCGATTGCGCCACGTGAATATCTCATCGTTGAGGACGACTGCAGTTGGCCATCTGACGGGGCAGATCAATGTACTCAATCTGGCCTATGATAAGAAGGTGAGAACTGAGTGATCTGTAGAGGTCTTGTCTCTCTTTGAGCAGATCGAAATCAAGTAAAGCGGTGTGTTGAGGCATAATCTCATCCTCTTCAGATCACAATTCGTTACACGATGGATGGATGGTCGACTCACTCTGAATTACCCGCTTCTTTCTCACACAAACTAATCGGAAATGAGGACATCGATGCATTCTCATTCGTACTCGCTATTCCCCATCAGGTAAGGAGATGAGGGCCATTGATTGAGGAGTCTAGAGTGGAACCTTATCCTACTGACGAATGGCCGAATAGTTGAGTACTTTATAATGATCTATTCTCTCTTTCAGTCCTCAACTCGTTGTGAGATGTGTGTCTCCTACTCAGTCTCAGAGGGAATCTTCTGGGATAACAATGGAGGTGCCAACTACATTCTCGAATGGGTCGCCAGAGAGGAGAAACCGGTCAGTCATCGATCTGCTGGACTACAGTAGTCTCCAGATACAGTATCCTAATCAGTTCTCGTTTCAGTTGGATCAGACGTCTCACGTTCTCTCTCGTCTTCCTTCATCTATTCATCTCTCTCGATTCACTCGCAATGAATCAGATGACGATCTATTCTCGCCAATCGATAAATTGCCTTCTCGATCGATTCGTAAGTGGCGCGGCGCTGGCGCCAAATTTGAATCGTCTGCCTTCGTCTAATTTTCTTCCCGGTTTTCCACCACACTAGAGTACGGTAGTCGATTGTTTCTCATTCATTCCATCACATTCATTCACTACTCTCATGATTTCATTGACGGGTTATCTCATACCAAACCTCTTCTCACATATTTCTGTACCATAAACGTGCATATTCACATTTATCGTTATTTACTACCGTAGTGTTGTAGTCTCTACTCATATCATTGTTGTTATTCATTTATTTGCGATTTTCCCATTTTGTATGACCCTTGATCTACCATAGAATCTCTAATAACCATCTGATTCACAAACTGTAGCTGTAGTATTTCCCTGTTGATCGCAAGTGTCAACGACTTTGATTTATTGATTGATCTATCGTGAAATAGTTGAATAGATCGTGCACTACGAATAGAGATTGAGTGAATATCATAATACTTGTAATATCGAATGCATTCCCATTTCTCATTTGCACACCTCATCTTGTCATTATTTCAACGTGCCTTTTATCGTTCAGAAGACTGAGAAGTCCAACTCTGATCATAAATTGTTTTTAAATTTCATCCGATCTTGAAACATCTCGTCTTACAAAAACAATTTCACATAAAAGTAACAATGGAATCAGTAATGTGAATACTTGTGCTTACGAATGAGATCTTAGTTGATCTCGAATTGTTGATTCCCTTCTGGTCTACGTTCATCCATCACTAGCCTTTTCACAATGTGTTCATGTCTATAATGGAAGTGAGTAAGTGCCGTCTCTCCCCTCGGGACTCTCCCCCCTCCCTCCATCTCCTCCCCCATACATCATTCCCTCCTCCCCCTCCCCTTTTCCCTCATCTCCATATACCCTCTAACCCCCCTCAAGGCTTGAAGCAGGCTGGTCAAAGAGGGCTTTCCCTCCCTTCTTCCCCTTCTCTCTCCTCTTCTTCTTATTCAGTCTTCAAGTCGAAAGCGTTGCGTGTGAGCGTCGCGGCTTCTTTCTCCGCCCCATTCTGTGTCCATAGAAGGAAGAAGACTGAAGGGAGACCATCTGATGGATGGAATGGACGGTGGGTCGGATCCACTCCTCAGTACTCTCTCCCATCACGATGATGAAGAGTACGGTAGGAATGGTATGGATGGATCGAAGGACTACGGTAGGAAGGACGAAGAAGAGTACTACTATGTCTATGGAGGAGGATCACTATCAGATCATGGAGGATCCGTATTCGAGTGAGTTCAGTTCAGTTTATTCAGTAGGAATGATGAAGTTGAGAGATGGAAGTGTGGATCCTCATTCTCTCTTCCTCTTATTCAGTCCTGAAGTCTAGGAACACTAATAAAGTAGAGTGCCGAAGGGAATACTTTCGCTTTCGCAACCTAGAAGAAAAGGATCTAAGATAATTTCGTCAGTGAGACCGTTTCTTCGAAGGGAAAGATTTCCTACATCGAATGTTCCTTGATAGACTGACCGTTCATTCTTTTGGTCTGAGTCTCTGAACAATTAATTAAACGCTTAATCTCTCTTCATTCCATTCATTCACTTCATTCTGAGCAGACCAAAGGAATAGGACCATGTCAAACAATTAGGAAATTAGATCAAATTAAATAGAAGTAAAGATATTTCCCTGATTCCTCATTCGACAGTCCTCCTTCTCTTCCCTTGTTGTTCTCCCCTCTCTCCTCTTCTCTCCTACGTGGTCGACTGTAGTTGTTCCCTTTCCCTTCGTAGTCATCGTAATGTTATTCTCACCATCCCCCTTCCTAGTCAGTCCTTCCCCCCCCCTCCTCCCCCTTCTGTAGCACCAGACGGTACTAGAGGGTGGCTGGAGCCACTCCCCCTCCCTCCCTCTACCCCGAGGGGGGAATGACCCCCCAGTCTGCCACCTGTCTAAACCATTCATAGATGAGGCATGGAAGGGGGGAGAAGTAATGGAGGAGAAGACTAATTAGAGGAATGAGAAGTGAGAGAAGGGACGAAGAAGGGAAGAAGAGTACGATGAGTAGAGAGTGGAGAAGAGCCTGATTACCATTGAATAATTAGAGAGAATGGTCATCATCAACATCTTTCTCCTCTTCAGCAATGGAAGCTACGCGACCCTCACTCCATTGCAACCACTCCCGCCCATTTCCACCGTTAGAGGATCTGAGAGGGTTAGTCAATTCTCTCTTCTGAAGGACAATCAATAAGCAGATCAACTCAAATCAGTTTGATCTTTGATCTTTAGGAAGTCTCCTCCTCTTCTCGCGGCCACGATGATCTCCATCTAGGAAAGTACAAGTTGAAGAGGAATTCGAGTCACGATGATGGAGATGGAGGAGAGGATAATGGAGATGGTTAGTCATTTATCGAAGAGTGAGAGAGAGAGAGAGATCAAAGATCAATCTTCCCCTCTACAGGCACGCCCACTTCCTCATCATTCTTCTTCGTTCCTCCAACTTCTCAACCATTCTCGTATTCCTCTATCAAATATGAATACGATGGGAAGGAAACGGAGGAGGGAGATCATCAGTCGCCCCATCACGGTTAGAAAGACACTAATTGATATCAGATTTCGAAGAAATATGAAACTATTTGAGATCTTATGACAAATCCATCGAAAATGTAAAATGAATCCATGCAACAACTGAAACATAACTGAACCCATCTTCCCCTCTGTCTCGACAGCTTTCATCCTCCTTCATCCATCTCTTCCAATCCTTCTTCTCGTCAATCTCTCCCTTCTCCATCTTCAACTACTCAATCGTATCCTATTTCGAACCTCTCTCTCCTCCCTCATTTTCCATGTCTCTCCTCCCCCTCTCTCTTCAATGTATGCTCACCCCCTCCATCTGCTCACTTCTCCCCTCCCCTCTCCACTCCCTCCCACCTCCTTCCTTCCCTTCTCCTCCTCCCTCCTCCTCTTCCCCTCTCCTCCTCCCATTCTCGTCCTTCTCCCCTTCTTCTTCTTTCCTTGTGAGCGAGCTCGCCACATCAATCAAATTGGCGCAAGTCTTGGAGAAGGAAGAGAAGAAGGGAAGAAGAGAGGTGGTGGTGGTCTAACGAGAAGGAAGATTGAGGAAGAAGAGAGATCCGAGACGGGTCAATTCAACGATCATGATACAAAAGAATACTAGAAGATTGAGGGAGAAAATGAACATGATCTTGGAAAAAAACGAAATATATTTGCCCATTGCAGAATTCTCGTCCGTAACAGCCCATGCTTCCTCCACGACGGATTTCGGCCAATCTTCCCATTCTCCATTCGGATCAACTTCCTTCACTTCTTCTCTACTCAGATCTCCTAACATCAAGATGGAGAAAGTGACCTTCGATGATTATGGAAGTTATGGAGATGGAGAGATCGGTATGCATTATTCCATTCCTTTCTTGGATTTGAAATAGATCAACAGCTGGAGTTGACAGCTGAAGAGAGTAGGAATAGGATCAGAGACTGAAGGAGTAAACTCGATAAGATTCTCTGATCACGGTTCATCGAACCCCCTCCTCAGGTTCCTCTGATGTCTCTCCTCCTTCATCTTCCATCGTTCCATCTCTCTCCATCTCACAACAAATCGCACTCGCACTTTCTCCACAGAGAACTTCTCCCGATTCGTCCAGTGCCGATGTCGAGGAGTTGAATACAAAGGTGAGAGATCAATCTTTAGACGGACGAATGTCAAAAGAGATTTATCAGTTCACCAGCACATTTCATTGAAGGATTCGAATTTCTCACGACCATCTGATCCTTTTCAGGAGCTGGCCCTCCGAATCTCGTCCGAACTGAAGAGATACTCAATCCCTCAGGCAATCTTCGCTCAACGAGTATTGTGCAGGTAAGGAGACGTTGAGAGATTATCATTCAAGGAGGGCATAAAAGACTACGTACTAACTTCATTTGCATCGCATTATGACTTGCTGAATCCTTCGTGCAAGAAAAATCTTTTTTCTAAAACTATCTAGCGAATGCGATTAGGAAGGAAAACGTTCTCTAATTCGAGTGTCCGTTCTTTCTTTCAGATCTCAAGGAACTCTCTCTGATCTCCTTCGCAATCCGAAGCCATGGTCGAAGTTGAAGAGTGGAAGGGAGACGTTCAGACGAATGGCCAAATGGTTGCAAGAACCGGAACTCATTCGAATGTCTGCATTGAGGATAGCTGGTCAGTTCCAGTCCATTTATGCTTTGCTTCCTTGATGCATTCATTTATCAACGTGGTGCTCAAAAAGAGCTTTGACAAAACATGGAGTAGAATATGCGTTGAGAGATTGTTCGTTTTGCTGAACTTTGATCTTTCGAAATATTCTTGAATTAGTATGTCAGTAATGAGAATGGGACACGAACATCGTCAAATTGGCTCAGTTTCGCATCGTTCTCTCATTGGGCAAATCAAGATTTCATTCGATGAGATTCGGCAGTTGCGAGAAATAATAAAGAAGAGAGACAATGGGAGATTCCTTCATTTTCTCCCTTCCAATTCCTTTCTCCATCTTCTTTCTCTTCCTCTTTTTCTCTTCTCTCGAGTCTTTTCTAATCCAGACCGCTCACGCATGTCTAATCACGACGAATGAGTTGAGGGAAAAGAGAGAGAGAGAAGGGAGAAGAAAGAAAGGGACGGGATACTGAAGTCGCTCCGGCCTCGCTTATCATATCAGATACATTTCCACCCCTATTTCCTGATTTCTCCCCTTTTCTTCCATTCAATCAAATCTCGTCTCTGATTGGTCTTGCAATGGCTACATCTGTCCCTATTAGACACTGCGATGGAAAGACAAAATCAATTATCCATGGTCCTTCCTCAGTCCCTCTCTAATCCTTCTTCCCTCCTTTGATGTCCGATTCTCGTCTATTCACTCAATTGAAGTCTGTCACTTTCTCTCTCTTCTCTCCCTTAGAAGGAAGAGGAAGAAGTCGAACTGACCCTCTCTTCATCATGATCTACTCTATCTCTTGTTGACTCTTCTCTCCACTCATCTTCCATTCATAGATGGTGCTAATCTCTATCGTTGATCACAATAGAAAGATACTGAAGATACTCTTATTTCTCCATCCTATTTCTTCTTTTCTTCTCTCTTTTCTTCCTCACACCTAATCTTCATGCCAAATCAGTGAGTCTCCTCCTTTCTCTCAAGGGAATTCTGTCCACAAAAGGAGCAAGGGAAGGACTGAATTCCCTCTTCCCTTTCTCACTCTTCTCCCCTTCCATCTCTCTCTCCTACATAATCAATGGCCTACAGCGGGGAGGCTTGTCCACTAAAGAAGGAAGGAGTCTCAAGGGAGGGAGACACTCTCTTCCATCTGATGGTTCGTATAGATTGACTAGTCCCCCCCCCCTAAGGGACCTTCCGGAGTGCTCTCTCTCTCTCCCTCTCTACTGTTTGAGACTCCGTTTCCTGCATTTGAGATCAATTGGAAGAGCGGAGAGATGAAATGGGAGAGAAAGAGTACACAGAAAGAGAGGAGAAGACTGAGGGATGAAGGGAGGGTAGGAAGAAGAGAATGAATGGAGGGTGAAACTGCAATGCGGAATGAAGTGAATGCAAGCAGCTACGGTTACGGTTATTATTACTATGGTATTTGAATAAATATCGATGGATGTTATTTCCATTGGTCATCAGATATGGCTGATTATTATGCCACACAGCCTTTCCTCTCTCCAATCTATACGAATTCATGGGGAGTAATTGATGGGAGAGAGAGAGGAAGACGATTGAATGAAGAGATGAGGGAAACGAGTCGATGTTGAATTCACTCGAAATGTAGGCACGAGAATAGTTAATGCATCTGTCTGCTGAATTCGCATGGAAAGAGGGAAGTCTAAAGAGTGAACTCGTTTCAGCGTGTAAGAGGAAGGAAGATCAAGTGGTCGTCCCCAATGCGAATCCCGCTCCGAAGAAACCACGATTGGTATTCACTGATATCCAGAGGAGAACTCTCCAGGCTATATTCAGAGTGAGCATCCATTGTATCTAGAAGAAATTGTCCAAATTCATTCGTCCAAGCGATCATTGAAGCTAGTTCGATCTTGCGAAGCCCGCTCTACTTCGGACGCAAACTATGCATTTCAGGAAACGAAACGACCGAGTCGAGAGATGCAATTGACGATCTCGACGCAGCTCAATCTAGATCCAACTACGGTGAGAAGGGATTTGATCAATTGAGATAAATTGTTTACTCTTTTTTCCTTGGTGGGAATAGGAAACATCTTCATCATCTATCCTTCGCAGGTCGCGAACTTCTTCATGAATGCTCGTCGACGTGGCCACGATAGAGAATGCAGAGAGGAATATGAGAGGAATGAAGGAGGAAGAGCTTGTGAGTTGCTTATCAGTCAAGAGTCTGCTTAACGAAATCTATTAACTCTTCATAACCTTTCTCTCCAGGTTCAACAGTCTCTTCATCAGAGTCTCACTTCGATTCACTCTTCTCGTCAGAGATCAAGATGGAGGATGAGGTTCGTTCACGCATTTTCATACACTTCTTCTAAATAATTGCTGTATCGAAGCAATCTCGTCACTGAGTGCATACATTGCAGGTTGATCTTCTCCATTCGTCAATCAATCTCTCATCTCTCAATGGAACAACAGCCAATCTGGCCGATGCTCTCGATGAAGCACTCCTTGAGGAGGACGATATCGGTTAGTTGATATTTCGGATTTATTCATGATCCAGGCACACTCTCATGGTTAAAGTAGATAATTCAACAAATTTGCAGATTCGCATGGACTGCATCTTCCCGATGAACTTCTGAAGGCGGGTCACGATGGATTAGTTGTGTCCGTTGATGAACAGGCTATTCTAGAGAAGGTTCGCTCTTGATTAACCCCCTTGATATCAACTGAACTGATTCAATTCAGTTCCTGATATTTCATTAATCGTCTTTCTAAAATAATGTTGATCGTAGGTGATGAATGGTCATCGTCGAGAGGAGGCTGAGATGAGAAGGAAAGAAGAGGAAGCGAGAGATCAATTGGGAGAGATTCTACAGGATGAACCACTTGTGGAGGATGAGGTTTGTTATCAGAAATATGATTTTCTCTAACCATTTTAATAGCATTAATTCTGATCACTTATGGTGAACATCTCAATTCCAGCCAGAAGACGATCTTCTGCCTCCTTCTTCTCACTTCGAATCTCTGAATCCTCTCGTGGAAGGAAGAGATCATCATCTAGATGAGTTAATCAGAGGAAATCTCATTGAAGAACCTCGTCAAGAAGCTGTTCAGGCTCTCTAATCTATTTATTTCCTTCCCTTTATTCATTTATTCTATTCTGTAGTTCATCATAGTGTCTCCATTGAGTGAATTCGTTGTGCCATTGAACGTCGTAAGGACTCCTCAGTTCGAAACAACGCCCCATTTGATCCTCTTTTATTATCGATTACTAGTGATTATCTATTGATTATTATCCGATTGAAGGTGCCGAAACTCTTTTCAATTCCTCAACCTTATTTATCCATCTCTTTCACTTGTGACTTCTGCTAAATCTATCATGACTCTTTGGCGATTTTAAATCAAACCATAATTATCTAATCATTTAATTAATATTGGACCATTGATCTCCCTGCTGAATCATTCTAGTCATTTTCCCGTCTAGTCTCTTGCCTAGACCATTGTCTACTAGTCTATATTGATCTTTGACCTCTAGTCTCCTAACATCTTGTGGTGAATGAATCGATCAAAATGATCTCTCATTTCTTTCTGATCTCTCTGAATTATCCATTCCATTCTCAGCTTGCCTCTTTTCACTTTGATTTGGTCCCCAATTCATCCACTTTATTGTGATCACAGATCTATCGATAAATTATTTGCTTCTAAATTTCACTCAACGTGCTTTGTTCGAGCTTCCTTTGCACTCTTCTCATAATTTTGTTCCTAAAACCAACTCATTACCAATTACAAAATTTATTACTCGACGGAAAAGAACGAAAGAAATGGGGGGAAATGCAAGGCGGAACAAATGGTAATAATAGAGACACGATGGATACAACTCTTGCTGCGATGATGCATTCAGTCGATGTGTACCGTAGATGGAAGAGGCTATAGAGAGAGGGAGAGGGGAGAGGGGAGAGGGAGGGGGGAGATACACCATGTCTGAGAGAGGGCAAGGGGAGGCATGGAGGGGGATTGTCAGGTAGAAGATTGTCTTGTTGGGAGAAGAAGAGGTCACGGATCATGGAGACAATTCGAGATGGAAGAGTCGAGGTCATCGAGATGATTGCAGTACACTTCAGTCATGATCAGAGAGGGTTAGAGAGAGGGAAGGAGGGGCCATTGGGTAGATCAGTAGGGGTTCAAGGATCAATCAATAGCACACGACTATGTTATTGTTGAAAAACAAAACAACACTACAAGACTACGGTATAAATGATGGACTACGGTTGATGGTACAGCTGGCATATCAGAAATTAATGGAAAGACTACGTTGGAAAACTACTATGAATTTCTACGTAATATGAATTGGAACAATGGTTGAAATGGAAAATGAAAAAGGAGGTTGGGACTCATTGTGAAATGGAATTGGATGACAGGGTGTGTTTGATAATAGCAATTGTACGGTATGAATCGGAAAATGCAGTTACATCTTGTGATGGGGAGAGATGGGGGTAGATCGATAACCTTAGCACTTTGAACACATTCGAGATGGTTATGGCAAGGTGAAGTGGAAAGTGGGATGAGATGATTGGTACAGATTCAATTGATTGGCTGGAGAGAGAGAGGGAGAGAGGAGAAAGGGTGGGATGGAGAAATGATGCACCTACGGAAGGAGATGTTGAAAGATTGACTGGGCCGATTGAAACAACAAATAAATCGAAACTACTAAAACCGTAAAATAATTTGTTTTTGCGCACAATTCGAAACTACGGTAATTGGCTACAGGAGGTCGGTTGAATGGCTTAGAGGAACATTTTGTTGGCATAAGGTTTCGATCGATTACCGTAATGAGAACATTGGCTTAGGATATCGGGAGACATAATCTATCAAAGCTAGAGAGAAGACAAATGGGAAAGGATCACACGGATCAAAGATCACTCTTTTGTCTTGGACAGAAGAAGACTAGACTGAGGGAGATGAAGATGGAGTGAAAACTGTACACAACACAGTTCAGAAGGGATAGAATAGAAGGAAGGGAAGAAACACGCACAAATATTGATGTGAGACAAATATTGAGCTAGGAAAATATGATGATAGACTGAACAGAAGTGATCGATGGAGATAAGAACCTCCCATCAACACTTGGAATGGAGAAGGGGAATGGAAAGGAGAGGGGGAGGAGATCAATCGATATCTCTCGTCGGACAGAGGTCATAACTATGGGGAGAGAGAGACGATGTCGTCGAACAGGGCGGAGTCAGACAGAAGGCCGTCGACGACGTCGAATTAGCCTGATTATCGATTGATTGGAGGGAGAATGGAGGGGAGGGGAGTACCGATACGGTAGGACTGTAGATGGGGGAGGGATGGGACAACAAAGGGGCACGAGAATGTAGAGAAGCAGTGGGATTAGAGATGATGACACAGGAAGAGTGGAATGAAGGAGGAGAGATCACTCCTTGAAGGAAGGGGAAGAAGGAGGGAAGAAGTTGGACTTGGCCACTTCAATTGCACACGCTGGAGAGGGAGGAAGAGACGTACGAGCCTGTGAGAAGAAGAAGAATGAGGAGAGTGAGAGAGTGAGATGACACACTGTGGATGGAGAGACACGAGTGGCACTATTCTACTCAGTGCTAGCCAACCCCCACTCCCTTCGCTATCATCCAATCATCATGACTGCCAAATGCATGAGTTAGTGCACATTTACTCCCCAACCATCAAATCCCTCCATTAGCATTAGTGTTACCCAGATTGATAAGCCAACGAAAAAGGGCGAGTGGTGTCTTACATGTAATGTTAGGAACTAAAAACAGAACAGAACGTAGGACATCCTAACAGGTCAGGACAAGGATCCTTCCACGTACCGATTCGGCGAGACAGAGAGTCCTCTCAAACTCAGAGAGTTGTCCCATGAAGTGGAAGTTGGGAGCGATCGATCCATTGCATAGCTGCACTTGGTCAAACGCGTGCTCCAGTGGCCATCTGAACGGACGGATACTGTATTCAGGCTATCAATCGATAATCGACTCACTTGTGGCTGCTCATGAGATAGGCGATGCACACTGTGACAGAGCGAGAGATGCCTGCCAGACAGTGAACGAGCACCTGAGAAGAGTACGGTAGTCTCGTCGATTATTGATCGATTCTTCTGCTTACCTTTCCTCCAGACTGTGCTGCAGACTCGATGAATGTGATAGCCTCAGGGAAGAAAGCAGATAGATTGAAGCTTGAATTGTCATCGACAGGAATTCGAAGATAGCGAAATGCGCCATCGTTCTCGAAGAAATTGTCCAGATTCTTCGTCACATTCACGACGTGAGTGATGCCAATCCTGGAAGGGACACGATGAGGAGAGGGGGAGGGGGGAGGGGGGGGGGGGGGGCTGACTGGTTGAGGAAGTCCTTATTAGATGCGATCTCCTTGTTCCCCAGATAGAGATGCTCGTTGATCTGAACAGGGAAGACCTGCTTGTGACGGTCGACTGGAGTGGCACGTTGCTGAATGGCAAGAGATGAGAGATCAATCGATGGGACGGAGACGCTTACTCCCGGATCGATTCTGAGAGAGTTGAGGTTGAGGACTTGAGGCCATGTCGAATCCTCCTCCATTCTCTTCAGAGGAGTGGGAATAGCGAAACCTGTAACGACCAATTTAAACTCGACGGATTCATTCACACCATCGTCATTAGTCGTGGTCAGATGATATCATCATCTGTCTTCGTGCTTCTATTCTTCTACCGTATCTCCCTAATTGGCTACCGTACCCGCAGCGTCCTTCTCTTCTCTCTTCTCTTCTCCCTTGAGAGTGGGGAAGGCACGAATAGCCTCTTCTGGGTCATCTGCAAGAGAATTAACTTAATACTTTAATTAAATAACTCTAGATTTGAAATTGAATGGTTTCATATTTATTCCAAGAATAGCCTGGTTACCGTACTTTTCACATCTCGAATTTCGACCACTCATTTATTCTCAAATGTCTCGCACTTCCTAATTAGCGAGTAAATTCTCAAATTCTCACAGTGTCAGCCAATTAGATTCGTAGCCGCAACTTCAAACTTCTATTTTGAGTATAACCTTGTGACTTCCGATTCATTTCTACTCTTGTTTCAACCACGATGAGTAAAGAATCCAAAATAGAACACACCCAACTAGATTCAAATAATTAGTGGCTGAAGTGATCCGTCTCCAGTTGCTCTCTTCCAATCAAGGTATCTCCTCCATTTAATCCTACTTCCCCCATCCAATAATCAACGTTCCCCTTCATTCATCGACATCTCTTAAAATAGTCAACTGTGATGCCATATGGTTGATTATCCATCAAAGGCCAACTCCTACGATAGACAACAATATTGATGATCCCCCATTCATCTGAGGATATTCGTGACATTCCACTCAATCCTCAGATGAATCCAGATGCATAATTCAGTGAGGGAGGGAGGGAGGGGGGTCTCTCTCAAGTCAACATCTCTTTATTGGATGAATCCTCCTAGTTGGTCAGAGGTCGAAAGGGAGGGGGGACTCGATCCACTTGCCATGGCACGTACATAGTATAGTCATTTGGTATTCTCATAGACTCTTCCCACCCCCTCTTCCCTCCACTCCTTCTTCTTCTCTCCTCATTCATCCCATCCTCTCGATAGAATGAACAAGCAAGAGATGCCTCATTCTCATTGTCAGTCCATCGCATTATTCATTAGAAGAGTGGGATCCTAAATAAAGGAGAATGGGATACCAAGCGCCCCCTCCCTATTATTCTTTCCCTCACTTCGCGAAACATAAACCACGGGATTAGGTCCAGTGCAATGGGGGCTCAAACTAACGACCCTCACTTTCGGAGAGAAAAACTACCGTAAACCTCCAGTCCTCCCACGGACAAAAAGTTGACGGAGGAACAAAAACGAGACATGATAATCATGTCTAATCTACTGTACACGAGACACACAAAAAGCAGTGCGAAAAACGAAGACATGGAAACGTTATGATGTTGTTAAGCCGTGAAATCATTGTATTCCTACTACCGAACATCTATTCTACCGTGATATAGCAAGATAAAGAGATAGAGAACTGACCAGTGAGAAGGAGAGTAGAGAGACCGTACTTCTTCTTGAGTGATTCTCTCAGTATTCTACTCAGTTCTGCATGAGGACCTCCATTCGAATCGGGCACGATCACGATCTGACACGAAATACCATTATCATCGGTATTTCACAGATCAAGCTTATATTTGTATCAATGGCACCTGATGAGCATCACATTCAAATGTGAAACGATTCGCAAAACGCACACGAGATTTCATTGATGAGAAACTCTCCTGATTGCTACATTCATTCCCTCCTGTTTACGAGAATTCCCCTGTCTTTTCTCCCTAATCGCATTCTTATTCACGCGACTGCCCCAGCTTATCGAGAGACGAGAGGAGGCCAAAGACGAGTTACAGCCAGGATGAGAAAATGAATTATTCGCATGAGAAAGACAACCAAAGATGCGCAGATTCAGTATTCTACTCAGTATAACCCATCATTATCATTGTCAACATACCGCAACTCCGGGCACGAGAAGAATGGGATTGAGTGATGCCAGAGCGTACGTTCCCTGAGAGAGACGACGACGGAGAAGCTCAGGAAGAACAACTCTGCAACGAGAAAATCGATAATCAGGGTGATCACTCTTGCTACCGTACTCGTTCCTTCCCAAGCCAGTCCCACATCTTTTTCTCTTTATCCTTCTCCTTCATTATACAGTACTCTCCATCTAATTCCACTCCCATTTCCATTCTCCTCTCTCGCACTCATATCACCCCTTAGCCTGTCCCATTCTTCTATTTTCATGACTTTTCACCACTCGCCCATTCTTTCTTCTTCTCTTCTTTTTTCTCTCCAAAAAGCACAAACACACATCGTCTATACTACTATACACGAGGAGAGTGGTGGAGGAGGAAGGAGGAAGGGAAGAGGAAGGGAAGGCAGGGAAGAGACTAAGGAGGGGAAAACCAAAGAATGGAAGAAAGAAGAAAGCTATTGGAGGCACGAGATAACTGCTTCCAGAAACATTCCCCTTTCTTCTATTTTCCATCCAACTCATAGATAATGACGATCTCTGATCACTCTTCCTCCTTCCTATCTCCTCTTCTTCTCACTTGTCTGTCTGGTGGTATTCCCCTCCCTCACAACAAAACCACGTCAATGACTTCGTTCTACTATCACTCCTTCTTCTATCTTTTCTTCCCTTACAATTCAATCTCGTCATATCAGTGCTCCATTCAGTCTCCAAATAGAATCCCATCACGAAAAGTGCAAGGGGGGAGGGGGGGGGGGGGGTACAGATGTCGTCCGACCCCGTCTTCCTCTTCCCTGAGGGGGCGGAATCAAAGATGTCTTCCCTCCTTGCACGACAAAGAATGGAGGAAAGTTGCTCCCTCGAGACAGCTCATCTCTTC
>LS504175.1:971189-1016023 GCA_900490845.1 Pristionchus japonicus | reverse complement strand
CCCCCCCCCCCCCCTTGTCCCTCCCAATCCCTCCCTTCTACTACCAATGACCACGACGATATCGGCCCTCCTCACTGGATTCTCAGACCACGAATCGTCTGATGATCAGGAGGAACTGGAACAGCAAAGGAAACTCAAGGAGCAAGAAGGTTATTCAGTCGTGATGTGATTATGTCGTTGTACTACTAGTTTGCGTATCGTGAGCGAGTTGAATGCATAGTCATACTGTGCGCGGGGGTTTCTAGGAATTGTGACTAATGAATTGTGGAATGCAATTGTGTCTGCTGTTTGAACAGTTATCATTTCCAGAATGCAAAGTGTGGAGGAATGCATACGCACTCATTCGAGGACCGGAGTATTTCCGATACAAGAAGGTGATTATTTCCCTTCCTTGAACTGATTCATTCTAATTACTATTATTCATTCGAATTTTCTTCTCCGAATTCGATTCACGGCTCATTTCCTGTACGAGAGAAGAGAGGAGAAGTGAACAGTGAAGAGAAGAAAGAAGTGAAAGAGAGAAGGGGATTGGAAAGGAAAGACCGACAGGATACGAACAAATATAGAGAGACGGAAGGAAATCGATACAAATGATGGGAAGATGAACCGATTTAGTGAGAGGGAGAGGGGGAATGAGTACAATAGCCGATTCCAATGTGATGACTCAAAAGAATGGGAAATAGTACAGAAAGGGGCGAATTATTCTCGAATCTTATGGATACGAAATCGAATTGCAGGCGAGGAATCAGGATCCACTAACATTCTACGATATGAATCTGACTTCACAAGACCATCAAGCATTCTTCATAATCGATGATGATACGGACAAAGAAGACTTGAAAAGTGAGGGTATTTCGAGTGTAAAGCTGTTCTCAACCTCCCTCCATTCCTCCATTCCACCCATTCATGGTTACTGCAATCACCCTTCATAAGTGCCCCCTCTGAGTGGAAAGTGGAAGAAGAGGAAAGGAATGGAAGGAGAGAAGTGGTATATGGTCCAGCCTGCTATTTCATACCCTGTACTTGGTGACTAGAAGTAGTCGATAACTTCTGCCTTCTCTCCTACATTTTTCATTCCCTCCTTCCTCTCCTCTAACATGAACATCTCTAACTAGTAATTACAAGTAATTGAATGGGGAGGGCTATAAGGGAAGGAAAGAGGACGCGGCACTATTGATTCCCATGAATATATTAGTTTGGTGAATACGGATCGTAATCCCATCCCATCTCTCAAGTCGATATTTCCGGTGGATAGTAGTACTAGTCTCTGCATATTTGTGTTCCAGCAGTCACTTGCCCAGACCATATTCCCTTCCCTTCCCTTCTCCTATTTACTCTCCTTCTATTTCTCACTTCGCCTTCTGAGGCTGTAGCTGTCGTTTAGTAATGTGACGACAAACGAGGGAAACGAGAAATGATATCTATTTCTATCTTATGGTTTGTAGTCGATGTTGACTATCCATTGTGAGCCTGTCGTTATGTTTCCGTGACTACGGAAAGGATTACAAGAAAGGCTTCATAAGATGGAAAGGAAGCGTGAGAGGAAAATGGAATGGGAGGAGGAAAGAAGGGAAGGAATATCTGGGAGATTGAGGATTGAGGAAAAGGGCCAAACGAATGTGAGAAAAGAAGAATGAAAGAATTGACAATAGAGTATGGAGGAGGAGGAAGAATGAGGGAGACGAGATAAATAAAGGAGGAATATCTCATTGCAGTAATGAACGCAGCGTGGAGAGAGCGAGAGACGGAGATACGCATTCAATATGCAACTGAAGCACTCGAGAAGAACGAGAACTGTGCCATGGCCATGGTTCTATTGGCTGAAGAACAATCGGAGACCATTGTTGACTGCGAGGCCATGCTCAGGTGAGAAGAAGGAGGAGGGACTTGATAGGAGATTCCGAGGAATTGCTCGAGAGTGAAGCATGGATACGGCGAGTCTTAAAGAGGGATAGATCGAGGGGAAGCCATTATGTATTTCCCGTAAATCGGAATGACACGGCAAAAATCGGAGATCGAATTAGCGCATTCAAAGTTGCCATTCCAGGAAAGCGCTGCGAAGTGCAGAGATCCAATACAAGAAGCCCTCCTCCACCAACCACAACTACCACGATGGATCTGTCGAGTTCTACCGTTAGTTCATTTGATCGATCTAGATTGCTTATGAGAAAGGAATCAACTGACTGCGATAGTCATCAACTGCAATGGTTTCCTGAATTTCTCCCCTTCGCAGGTCAGGGAGCGAACGTGATGTCATACATCCGTCGTCGTCTCGCAATGTGTGCAAGGAAGCAAGGAAGACTGAGAGAAGCCATTAAGATGTTCAAGGATGTGAGTTATTTTTCGGAATGGAGATACTGCAAAAGATCAAGATTCTCCTACATATTTAGCAAATTGACAGCGGGGTTTCTAATCTCTCGTGCTTGCAGTGCCACAAGGAACTGGCGATGCAATCCGTGTACGCAGTGCAGGAGAATCTGATCGAGTGCTATCTCGAACTGTGCTCGTATGCAGATGTGCAGTCTCTGCTTGTGAGATACGATGGATACGGTAAGGAATGCTCATCTCTGAGTATTACGGTAGATAGGGGATCGCAGTATTCTCTTCTCACAATCCCTCATAACCGTGTTCTTCTCAGTAGCAGATCTGCGTGAGCCTCGATCGGCCGTCCTCGTCTACACGTCGGCCCTTCTGAAGGCGAGGGCTGTCGCTGACAAGTGAGTTGGAATGGAGATTGAGATTGTTGTTGCCATTATGCACGTAAAATCATCCATTGCTATCCCGGTGCTAGCTCGTTTCAAATGCTTTCAAAATTATTGATTCAAAGACTTGGGCAGTATGTGCATGAAATGGATTCCATTAAAGACAATTTCAGTTTCTCAATTTCAGATTCGCGATCGAGCAGACTCGTCGCGGTCTCTCTATCGCAGAATCGAATGCAGTCGAAGCGATTATGAGGGCATTCGAGTACAATCCCCATGTACCTTACTATCTACTCGAGATGAAGTCGATGATACTCCCGCCCGAACACTATCTGAGGAGGGGTGAGTGGGGAGGATGTGGACATTGAGTGATGAGATGAGGGAATGACTATGTTAAGGTGACTCGGAGGCGATCTGCTACGCGTTCAATCATCTCCAGCACTGGAAGAGGATAGATGGAGCTCTCCATCTATTGCAGTGCACTTGGAAAGGAGGTCAGCACATTTGCGCCTTCTCTTCTTCTTCATTTCGAATTGAATATCATCAAGTCTGCAGTTTTGCTTTAATTACTTTGTCCAAACAGTGAGTTGCCGAGCGATAATTTTGTCGTGTTTGCAGCATTCCCGACAGTCGCTCGTTCCATCAACATGAACCAGTACACGCAATACTCGAATACCATCGAGCAGTCGGATAGGGAATTGCTGCCACGTACGTTAATGTGTAGCTAATTCATTTGCTGGAAATCTAGAGTTGGATCATTAGAAAAGTTGTGAACCGTCCTTACTGACTATCTTCCAGCATGGCACGTCGTCTCAGTCTTCCCCAAGAAGGAATCTGCCATTATGAATGTCCTCGGATGCTTCCTATGGTGAGTGAAAAGAATATTTGAATGAGACCTGCTTCTTACCTGATCTCTCCTATTTCCAGTCTCATAATCTGCGTTACTTCTGTCATAATCTGCCACTATCCTGCGACCTTCCAAGAGTTTATTCAGGCGGTCAGTTTTTGATTCATAATTGAATTCGTAATTGCCTTGTTTCAGTTGCAAACGTACTGCACAGCAGCGTGGGCGTCAACGTGCAATGGACTGGCTGCGTGGATTCCCGAGAATGTCGTAGAACTGCTGGCAAGCAAGAGTAGAACAGACTCTGCCACAGTGGAGAACTTCTAGTCTGCCCTCTTCATCTTCCTCTCTTTCCCTCAATGGAATATAGTATTCGCATTTGTATTTGTTATGCTTTATTTTTATGCAACTCACAGCTTTGTATAATTTATTTCGACACTTGTAGGATCGTGCCATCAACTGTGATTCAGTCGCTTTCTAGTCTCTCTCCAAGGATCTATTATGTTTCCCCTTGCCGCTTTTATCCCGCTCTCAAGTCACCATTACTAACTCATCCTTGTATATTCCCGAGTCTCCTTTCTCTCTAGAGTAGTCTTCCATTCGGTGTTGCCATACCGCTAGTGATCTCTCCAATCGATACTTCGATACTTCAATCATAATAAGAGTTGAACTCTCCGGTCTTTTACCCTTCCAATATACATTTCCCGATATCCGGATCTGCTATTTTAAGTATCGTAAACCCATTTCTATTGTTACAGGTTAGTATGAATTTGTCCATCAATGTTCTATGGGATCTCTCGATCTCTTCGCTTTGCAATGCTTTCCTCTCTGATCTACCATAGATCGATCGATAATTGTTGATTCATTCTCGCAATTGACTCTGAAATGAGTCACATGGTAAAGGTGATTGTAGAGTGTGAGAATGGAATGTTCACGTGTCGTTTCCAACATGGTGTAGTCAGACTCACTCGGAATATTGTGATTTGTCCCTTTTCAACATCCTCTTTCTCTCTTTTTATTATTCTTTCTCACATTGAGAGAGTGATCGAGCAAATCGATTCATTCACTGTTTGGATGAAAGAGATCTGTTTACAACTTGCTATGATTTGCGAGTGCGACCCGTTAATCTGCTCGTATATCAGGTAGCATCGATCGTCGTGGGACAGACTCGTCCATCGATCGATCGATAGTGATCTACCGTAGTCTGTGGTATGCAGACAGACACGAAGAGGATAATCGATGCAGTCCTCCAAGATCTGCGAGCTCTCTCCACTGAGGCGAAGAAGAAGCACAACCATGTGAAGGAGGTGAGGGAGTGTCTCACTTGATTGTTCTTGAAATATCATATTCATTGTTGCATTTGTGATTGTGCGGATATGAAAATGACAATGGACGCCGTTGTGATAACACCTATTAAACTCTTGATGAAACGTCTCTCTTACAGGCGGCAGAATCATGCGTCGTCAAGGTTCGCAATATCAGTTCGGCCTCGGCTGATGCAGTACTGCTGCAGGTAAGCAAGTCTTGTCTATGTCCAATTTCAAAACGGAGGTACACAGGGTGGTTTGGTGATTCATCGACGATAGAGTTATCAGTAAATTCAGTGTGATTCATTTGGAGAACACAATCACAATAAATCATCGAGATACTCTTTCTCTCTCAGAATCTCCGCTCTGCCTCCTCTGAACTCGTCCATCCTCTGGTCGTCGCTTGCTCAACGAAGAATGCGAGACTCGTCCAGATTGCACTCTCTGCCATTCAGAAATTGGTCCAGCATCGCATACTCGATGAGGTTTGTAGTCACACAACTATTGAAAACGGATTGTAGCCATTCTCTCCTTTGGTGGTTGTACTTCACGTTTAATATTTGTTACATCAAAATGCCACTTAATTAATTGGAAAATTAAAAAAGAGTAAGAAATTAAACTGCCTCTCTTCAGAAGAGTGCGGGCACGATCGTTTCCGAACTGTGGTCTCTGGTTGAATCGGAGTGCGAAGAGTTGAGAGTAGTGCAGACTCTCACTCTCATCGTCAGCATCGAATTGGTTGTGTGTGCACATGTACTCGCTAAGGTGAGGGTGATGACACTATTGTAGTTTTAATATTTCTAATGTTCAAATAAATCACTTCTGGAACAGATAGATCAGCAAAAACCAAGCCCCGTATCAACAAGCAACCTTTAAAAATGATTGAGTAGCCTTTTCCTGTCGGTATTTCCAATCAACAACGCATGTGCGAGGAAAGATTGTCGAACGATTCCTCCCTTCTTTTTCAGTGCATCGTCATGTGTTTCCGTCTTCGATTCGCGAAGGATCCGACAGTGATCAATGCCGCCTCTGCTGCTGTCAGACAGATCGTTGCCAGTGTATTCGAGAGAGTTGTCCAGGTTAGTTGACTAATTTTAACATGGTTGTCATGAGTTTCATGGAGGTTTCTTGTAATTATTCATGTAATTGCTGGACCTTTAGTTTGAAAGACGTCTGACAAAAATGGAGCAACAATCTATTCCTTTCTCTTCCAGGAAGACGGGATGAAGTCGTCGTCGTTCTCTGTTGCAGTCGAGTCATCCACAGGTATTCCTTGATTTCCACGAAGTGGAAGATTCCAGTTCCAGATCGAACATTTACTCACTGTCTTAGCGTGCAATTCGTTAATTTAGACGATATCTTCAGAAAATCCCCTCTGATCAGGCACAGATCTTCTCTCTCGCGTTCCTCCTCCCACTCTCCGTCCATGTGCGGCCGATGCGTATATGCTGTTCAAGGTGAGTTGGGGTTTCGGGTAGAGTAGTAGAGCAGATGCTTGAATGAGTCAATAATGATGATCAGCATGCTCTGCTTGCAGGATCTCTGCCTGCTCGTGGACGGGGAGCCTCCCGTGTGGTTGAGTGGACTGCAAGAGATGAGTCGAACACTCGGATTGGAATTGATCGAGACTCTCCTCCACTCATTCCCCAGTGTATTCTTCAAGGTGAGAGAAGGGATAGAAGATAGGTTATTTGAATAATCAGAAGAAGGTGAAATGCGATTGTTTGAAGATTGGAAAATGAATTGATTATCATTCAGCACGACGAATTCACTCGTCTCCTTCGTGAGATCGTCTGTCCACTCGTCATTCGACTATTCTCTCCCAATATCAAGAATACTAATGTCAGTTTATTTTTTGAAAACCTTTGAGAAGCTGAAATAAATAGTCATGAGAACAAGATGTCTTAGGGTGAGGTTGAAACAGAAGATCCTAGGACTAAAATAGTTGATTTCAGCTGAGCTCTCTTACATCGACAGCCCTCGCCCAAGCAAGAGCCATTGCCAATTCCACTGGTATGTTGAACTCTGCATGTTGTGTTTGGCATATTGTCTGAATTTTCACGATTGAAATTTACAAAGTTCGACATGAAGCTACATGCTTTCAGGTTCGGCAGACCGCACTAACTTTCCACTAGCGATGCGACTGGTTCGACTAATCGTCATTCTCGTGAATATCTACCATCAGAAATTGGTGAGTGAGACAATGTAGCTTCGGGTTCCTGACCCAGATCTTTTACTGGTGATTCCTCTATCTGAGATGTGCTTTTTTGATCGAGTAGAATGAATATATCTAACATTATTCTTTTTTTAAACTGAGAACGAAGAAAAATCTACGCAAAATAGTAAGTCCTTTCAATCAGGTGACGGAATGCGAGATCTTCCTCTCTCAACTCATTCGATTCCTGGATGCAGAGAGGACGAATTGGCAGAGGGGAATCGCCCTCGAGGCACTCCATCGGATACTCATCCATCCCAGTGTCTGCATGTCAGTTGCCTGTTTCATCATTTGCTCTTGTACTAGCCTTGTGCCGCGTTCATTGATGTTACCCGCTCAACAGATTTCCACAACTACTTTTCAGTTGGTTGTGTGCCAACTACGACGCTCGTTCCTCTAATGCCGTCCTTCGCAATATGCTCCATGGAGTGACCACCTTCCTCAGACAGTCTTTCAAGAGGACCCATCTCAGTTCGGGTTTGTGCATCGGGGTTGATCTGATTTTTGATGTAAAATGTGAAATAAGCTTCCAATTAGAATAAGTTAGTAGTTGTGGATTGATCAGACTGTAATTCATGATCTTTCTAGGCGGCGACGACGAGAGTGAGACGGGTCAGTCAGTGGGATTGGCTGGATTCTACGTGAATGGAGTGTGGATCCCATTCATCGATGAATTGACTGCTAAGAAGAGCTTCATCCTGTTAGTTATTTTTTCAATGATTCTTATTGTTAGTGCGTGCAATCATAGGCAAGATAAATTGTTTCTCAATAAATTCACCTGATGGATTTAGTAAGAACGTGTGCACCACCAATTAACCGTGTGATTTCAGACTGGAGTCGATGGAGAAGTTGGAGCCCTCCGTCCTCCCCGATGGATACGCCGTCTCGAGGGCATTCAGAATCGTCGTCGATGCTTCCCATGCACTGATGGTCGCCTACGATGAACTGACCCATAAGTGAGATAATTCCTGAAGCAAATATTGAAAGGGTGTCTGGATAGCGAAGATATAAAAATATTGTAGGAAGGGCAATGCATGTGTGGAGGCCGCTGCAGCAGCTGCGGCTGGAGAAGGAGAGAGTCCGAGGAAAGGTGAGATATGGTAATAATGGGTGAGGGTATGGTGATCATTCATGTAGCTCTATGCAACTTGAGATTATGTGTAATGCGGACTTGACGCCTTTACCCTAACGGTCTCCATCAGATGTTGAACTGGAAGTGTCTCTCCTCCATGCGATGCAGCCTCCTCTCGTCTCTGCCATTGTCATCATGTTGGATACGAGGTGAGAGGAGGAGAGATTGAAGATCTATCAGAGTGAAAGACTGAGATCTTTTTTTCTTCAAAGGAGAAAGAAAATAAGCATTGTTCGTTGATTTCATTCAAAGGTTTATCATGTTTGTGAAAAATGTTGGCACCAGGTGTAATCACGATTCTTTCCAGTACCGACGAGACGATGAGTGAGTCTCTTCTCACTGCTCTCTCCACTCTCACTCTCATATCATGCAGACTCAATATACCTTCCGTGAGTATCTGGATTCTTTACCAGTTTCGCAATTGACGATATTTCTCATCTCAGGCCCGTCACACTCATCTGTACGCTCTCGCATCAGCCTCCCTCCCTTCTTGTAGTGGAGGAGGATACGTTGCACGATGCATGGGAGTGCCCGTGCCGGAGGAGTTGGCTGCTGGTTAGTTGAGCATTTACTTGAATTCTTCTACTATAATTTCCAGAATACTCAAGAGTTGGGGTAATTTCATCCTCTTCAGATCTGGATAAGTCGGTGGCTGGTTCAGCTGCAGCAGCTGCAGATCATCTAGTGTACCATCAGGTGAGATCACCCTTTGTATTATATTTAAAAATATAATTACAAGCTATCGACGTTTTGTAGAATATTCTGCGGATATTTTGCAAGTGAGACTCGAAATTTAAATATCATCTGATTATCAGGTGGTTGCAACGGGCGTTCCTCTCCCCTGCTCCTTCACTCCTCCCGCACTTTTCAATCAGCAAATGATTCTAACGACGAAGAATGTACAGGCTGCGCGAGTTCTACTCACTTGCGGTCAGTTCAATTGATCATCGTGTCCCATTTTTTACTGGATTCTCATGTGAACAATCACTGAAACTTTTCCATTTCAAGGCTCGAGTCAATAATTCTACAATTGCAGCGGAGACGAACGTTCCCTCGTGGGGAGAGTCATGGGAGGTAGTGATGGCTGCATGCGCACATATTGCATGGCTACTCGCAATGAGACCGTCTCTCAGTGGAGGTGGAACTTTCGTAGGAAGGAGGAGCGATGAAGAGGGTATGGTGCATTGGTTGGAATTATTTAAGATTTCAGAAAGGAACAAATCACAGATTCCTGCGAAAGAGTCTTTTCAATGCAAATTGAAAACTCACACAAGGGCAATGCAATTGCAGCGATGCCATCATCCTCTAACGGCGCATCAGCAGGAGGAGCGAGTAGTGGAGGTGAGAAGGATTGCAGTAGTTGATAGTGATTGTTGTATCCCTTATTTTTTCTATAGATGAAACCTTCCGCACATTAATCTTTTAAAAAATCTTTTAATAATATAGCAGGTTTGTAACACGAATGTTTCTGAAACCAGAAATCTCAACGGAAATAATGATTATTTGGAAAATTGCCTTGCAGGTCAGAGTGGATCGGGAGGGAGCACGAGTATGGTGACAACTGCTGCTGCGAGTACTGATATTCCCGTTATTGTGAGTGAGAGAAAAAATTCTATTGAGATCTGGGTCACGATTGTATCGCTACTACCACTGTAACTCACGACTGAAGTAAATCAAGTAAAATTGCCTTTTCATAAATTCAATTTTTCGAGGCGGAGAAGCTGGACAAGATCGTAGAGTGCACGAAGGATCTGGATGAGGTGAGAGATGATCTTTGATCTTTCGTCTTTGCTTGATAGACTACTCCAATCATTGATCTTTGATCTCTCTTCTCTCGTCAGGTTGGTCTCCATCACGTGATCGCTGCTCTCTGTCGACTGTCCAGTGATGCTCTCATCGTATCTGCCAGTGCGTTTATTTTTCTCTTGGGATTTGCAATCATCGGCGACAAATCGCACATCTCGCAGATCTTCTCTGTTTATAACATATTTGAAGCCTTAATTCATCAGTCAAGCTCTCTACTTCCAGATGGTCGTGACCCGTCCTTCTTCGGTATCTCCAAGCTGTTGCACGTGGGAATGGCGAATATCGAGAGATTCCATGTGATATGGAAGCCGCTCACTGCCCATCTCATCGATGTGAGTGTCTCTCTCAATATTTACTTCGATAACATATAAAGACCATGCGATTCTGAAGTTTTGCACCTCAATCATATTGTTCTCGATTTCGGAGTCCCTAATATTATGCATGTTTGTTGCTCCAGATCTGTTCTCACTCCCATGCGGCTCTCCGTGACTGGGCCGCCCTCTCCCTCACTACTCTCATCAGGAGTGCACTCAAGACGAAAACGACTATGGAAGAAGAGGTGAGGGGGATTAGGCATTGAATCAAATCTTTATTGGAGTCTCTTGTTGGGTTTCATACTAACGGAAGTGCTGAAGCACAAACCCGAAAGCCAAAAACACCAATGTGAGGATATTGTATTGCAGGCCCGTCAGCAGATGGTTCTCGGTCCTCTCTCCGCCCTCTCTCTCATTGCCATTCCTGATGTGAGGAAGAGACAGGTCAGTCACCGGTTTCAATGCGATGGTTTGTGGAGCTGTTGCCCCTGGAGTTCATCGGATCAGAACATATCATGCATAAAAATAATCTTCCCTTATCTTCCAGATCGAGTGTCTCATGTCGATCCTGCAAACTCACGGTGCTCTCTTCAAGCAATCTCAATGGGCGACACTCGTCAAAGTATTGGCTGATGTGGTGCAGAAGGATCAGGGGTTAGTGAATCAAACTGAATTATTTCGTATACTTTTCGTTCAAATGTACTAGAAAAATATATCAATCTCAACATAAGTCTTCCATTGATTGAGTGAGGCTCGAAGTGCGACTCAAATTTCAGATTCACTGCTTCTCTCATCAACCACGCGTACACTGCACTGCGATTGGTAGTGACGGATTTCATCCAGGTACTATTCACAACTGATTTTGCCCAATCGTTTTTGATACTATCGTGTTCGAAAAAATACCATTGTGTACCGCCGAAATAAAACCGTTGATTACCCCATGTTGAGGTTCTTCCTGTGGAGTGCGTGGAGCAATTGGTGGAGACGGATGCACTGTTTGGGAGACAGCAGGCAGACCAGAATATCGCCCTGTCTGCACTCACTCAATTGGTATGTTCGTATTTTGTGTGTTGATGTCAGACCGAGCTGCACTGAATAGACAGAGTAGTTGGGCTGAAATGAAAATTATGAAGCGTGAATGATTCTGTTATTTTTCTGTTCGATACTGCGGAGATATCAGCTGTGATTGAATAGTGAAGCTGATTAATGAAAGTGGTGAAACTCGAAACACGATGGTTCTCCATTTCAGTGGACGATCTCTGATTTCGTCTTCCGTCGATTGCCAAAGATGGGACCAGATGCTGCTGAGAAGGTTAGACTTTGATTACTTTTCAGCGAGAGAGATATATTATCTGTATCGAGTACGATTCAATGAAATAAAGCCACTGTATCTCAGATCTGGCTGGTTCTCTACACGTGTCTCTCTGAGTTGTGCGTTGACTCGCGACCCGCTGTTCGGTTCGTTCATTTTTATTATGTTTTTGGTAGTCGATATCTGGTTGCATAGTTCTATTTTGTCTGATACCGAACATTTTCTTCAAACACAAATAACAATTTTTTTAAACAAAACAGATTTTTACTTTAACTCATCTCTATTGCAGTAAATCAGCGTGCCAGACCCTCCTTCAGACAGTGGCTGCCCATGGACACGCATTGAGAGTGCCCACGTGGAGTCATATGGTGTGGAAGGTACGGTGAGGGAAGGGAGAGGTACGGTAGACAGGAGCAATCGATCGATTGCAGATCATAATGCCCATGCTGGACAAAGTCAAGACGATGACCAAGAATGCATCCAAGGTGAGCGAAGTTACCGAAATACAGTGTTTCCACAATTGAGAGCCAACAACAGTCCCATGTATTGGGTTCAATAAATACACTACACTGATTCAATTACAGGTGCGGGAGGAGTCTGATCTGCTGGTCCATCACTCGAGAGATACACAGGTAAGATAAAAATGGAAAGGAAGTTTGCTATCATCCATCCTCTCAATCTGTCATCCATCATTCCCTATTCTGCAGGCGAAGCAATGGACGGAGACAGCAATGCAGACGATGCAAGGAGTGGTCAAGATATATAATGCACAGAGGCTGGGACTACTCAAATTGGGTGAGTGTGGTAGGCAAATCAGCTCTATCGATGGCAACTGTTAGTTGTAGAAACTTGATCAATTTATGAAACGCAAACCAAACCAGTTGTGCTTTCAGATGATTTCGGATTGGCGTGGTCTCAGTTGCTGCAATATCTTGAATGGGGAACGGAGGAGGTGAGACCCTTTATTTACCTTACTCATGTGTCTTTTGTTCTGTTCAATTTCACAGTTGTTAAGATCGGCAATGTAAATTTACTCAAGGTTAATGTAGTCCATTTTCAGGAGAACGCGGAGTTGTCTCTTGCGTGTCTCAAGTGCTTCCACGAGCTTCTTCTTGGGAAGGTCGGCGCCCAGACACTCGAGATCAATACGACCGCCAAGGGAGGAGGGTACGGTAGATTTGAGCATCGAGAAGTAGCTATATTGAGAGGGCACTCAAATTGAGATCAATTTCAGCACTCCTCGAGAAGACAAATCGGATGATTACGTTCCTCCTCTCACTCCCGATCTCTGGCTTGTCTCGTGGTATTCATGGGAGAGATTAACGAAGGGACTTGTGAAGGAGAGACCCACCCCTACGGGGAAGGAAACGGTGAGTTATTAGGAGGCAGATTGGTAATTCAATGATATCGATATTATGTGGAAATTCGAATCTTTCGTCGGCAGTGTAAACCAATTCTCGAACTTGTTCAAATAGTTATTCTTTCAGGTGTATCTGCCTGGTCCCTCCCATCTGACGACTCTTCTGCACATCTTCCCTTCTCTCTTCGAGAGAGTGAAGAAGGCATTGAAAGTGGAAGAGATGGGAGAGGCAGGAATACCATTGTTGTTGGAGGTATCGTTGTAATTCGAAAAAGTATGTCATAATTCCTTTCGTTCAGAAAGTGGTACTCTGTTCTACTCCGTCTGACTATTCTCCGTTCGTCCAACCCTCTGCCTCTTCCTCTCTCACTCCCACACAAGAAGCTGCAATTGACTGCATGAAGACCATCTATGCGGTACGGTAGATTGGTCAGGTGGGGGGGGGGCAATTAATGATCATCTGATCCCTTTTCAGGAGGAATCACAAGAGTCGTCAGTGCTCTCTCCTGCTCTTCCCTCTCTAATTCGTCTTCTCCTCAAATTGGCGACTCTCGCAGTGAGACCATCTCAAATGAAGACGAGGATAGCGGGAAAGGACTTTGTGAGCCTTTAGTCTACCTCGTTTGAAAAATATATTTTATTTGAACGTTATTTTGAGTTAGTTTGTCGGGATAGTATTGAAAAAAATCACCAGCATCGATTTTTTTGGTTTTGCAATAATAATATTTCCGTGTTTCACTGTGCAAACATAGCACGGTTTCTTGTGCCTGCAGTGCTGATGATTAGACAACGGAAGAGAACAAAAAAACTATTGCAGGGCGATTGGGCGCGTGCGGCGGTGCTTCCCTTCGCAGAGACCGCGATGAGAATGGGAGTGGAGTACTATGCAGCCAGTGCTGCTGCAGCTGCCATCGTGAGGGAGAGAGTCGTAGTGGATGTAGTCGCTGTGAGTGAATTGATACCCCTCGATATGTATATTATCGGATAAGTCAAATGAATGTCTTCAATGTAGATGAGATGAAACCTCAAAGAAGTAACAATAACTGATTTTTTCGCAAATTGAAATTATCCATTTAAGTCGTTGGCTTCTCCCCTCTCCCTCAAGTACGAGTGTCTCTCTGAGTCAACGTGGAAACTGGCAGCGAATTGCTTCATCTCCACCCTCAAGACGGCCCTTCCATTGGCGAGGAATAATCGTGAGCCATTTATTCCTATTTCAAGTCAGTTGTTAGGTCGTGGTTTCAATCTGTTTCTTCATTCAGCCGATCACTACATCACCCTTTGGCAAGAGATAGCAGATGCACTCAACAACTTCCTATTCACAAAGAAGTTTGTTTCGTGTTTCATGTAATCTTGATCACATCTAGTCACGCTAGCCGATTGATATTCTCGCACCTGTCTCTTTATCTGTTCAATCCTCCTCTCTCTTCAGCATCAACGTGCGTCTCTCTCCGGACGAACGTCGTCGAGATGAGTTCATTGACTGCCAGATGATCGATCTGTTGAGGACGGAGATCCTTCCCTACTCTGCCTCTCTTCCGGTTAGGATTAATTGTTTTTGTGCCTTTCATTGATTGCAACACCGTATTTGGAGCATTGCCTAATATTTTGACTCACATGTTAAACGCTAAAAAGCATGTGTTCATTGCAGACAGTCTTCATCACTCAAGTGATCTCGATTCTCAACAAGGGATCCATCTGCCATATGGACTCGACCGACGTCCTCGGTACGTATTGCTCATTATATTGTATCAATTATTGTGGAATCGCTCTCTCTTTCCTCTCGTGCGTGTAAGTACCGCGTGCATGCCACTCTTTCCCTGTGTAATCTTTGGTATTTCGTGGTGATGGTACTGTACTAACCCCCAATGCGAGCAAGGGATACTGTAGTCTGCCAGTTATCGATCGTCTCTGATCGTATACAGTAGTACTGCTGGGTGTGGGTGTCTCTCTCTGTCCACTTCCCCCATCACTCCATCCTCTTCAGCTTCAGATTCCTTAACGGAACGACACGATCTATCGAGAGCTTGCTTCGATGCTCTACTCAGTATGACGAGGGAGACACAGGGAGGGTGAGCTGCTTCTTTTGTTGTTCTTGAGGAAGCGAACACAATTTTCTTTCCATAGAATTCTGAGACATTGTTCGACCATGTCTCGTTGAAATTTTACATCAACCATTTTCTTGATAATTGTTCCCGTTTAAGTCGTGGTCTCGGGAAGGCAGCGATCGTTTCTCTCGTCGATCGATGCAGAGGAGTTCTCTCTGCATTCAGTGGAGATGCGAAGAGTGGAGGAGAGATGAGACTACCAAGGACCAGAGTTATGGAGGTGAGGAGAAATCCTTCGATAGTGAAGACATGAAAGAGAGTTGCTGAAAATAATCTGGATATTCTAGGTGATCTCTGCCCTCAACGCAGTGAATGCACTCATCGAAAGGATGGCACTGTGAGTGTCCTTCTTCATTTCCACCAATCACGATCATCCTCCCCCATCTAATCCACTCCCTTTCAGTCGATCAGACGCTGCATCATCAGATCTCTACTCTCAATTGGTTGTCCTCCATCCTTCTCTCGTCGACCTCATCCCAACTTCACACGCTGATCCTGAGGTGAGAATCCGTTTATCACAACTCGTAAAAATTATTGTATTCCAGGTGGAGAAGAGTCTCATCACAACTCTCAAATCGTATCAAACTCTTCTCCTTCTCAAATCGCTCCCTCAAAATGTGAATGTCTCCCAATAGAAGTATAGTTTTTTTATCATCCTAACTCCAGAGTGGTACATAGTATATCAGATCCCATATCGTTTCTCTTTCCATCTAACACTTGTATCTTGTATTCCCTTGTGTGTTATCATTTCTGCTGCCTTTCTCTCTGGGACGATAGTCAGAACTGTTGAAAAGTACGATGTATAGATTGATATCGATTGGCTTCATTGTATGTAAATGGTTACGGTATATAGTTATAGTATGCCGGTCTCCGTTAGATTTCACTGTTGTGGTTCCACGTGCCTTTGCTCCTTTCACTTCCATTCTTAGTGTCAACCTCATTCCTAGATGCGCAAATATTTATTTCATAACTTATTCTGCTCAAAATTGTCTATATCCGTAGTGATTTTCCACAATAACCCCGCGATACGATTCATGGTTGTGTGTTTGTGTGTGCGTGTTAGACTTTATATGTAATTACTGGACTTTGTAGATTGAGAGATTCACGTGTCCATTGATTGCATGATGAAATCCCTTCCTACTCGATGGATTAATTAATTACAATATTCGATCACCGGGTCGATAAATTATTCGCTTCTTCCATCTCTTCCATGCATAACAGAGTGCACGACAAGAAAACGAAGACAAATAGTTTATCTTGTCTAGATATTGCTCAGTTGCGAGTAACCCGTAGAATATGGAAGTGAATGCACAGGAAGGGATGAGAAGAGAGAAGGAATGAGGGGAGGACTGAGTAACCATCCCCCACTAGGAAGAGAGATACGTCTGGTTTGAGCTAGTGACTGATGGAGGAGAGTAGATCAATGGATGATCTCATCAATTGATAGCACTCATAACGTGTCGATGGAGAATAGAAGGAGGAGGCATCTCGAAGTAGATTGCATTCGAGTTCAGCTGGAAGTAGAAGGTTCAAGAACTGAGTTTCCATTCGAATCTCACTAAATGAGCTCCTTGCTGTCGAGTGACACGAGAGGATTGAGAGAGATGACAGTTCTGCAAGAGAATAGATGCAAGTATCTCACACCGAATATTTCAATTAATTGAATACGAATGAGGCATTTGATTCACCTGTGCATCATATCTCGGGTACCACATTGCTGCAGCACACGGGAATCCACGACGGATTGATGCTGTTGCGCACTCCTCGCTGCAAAAGGAATTATTTCATTTTCATCATCTTCCTAGCAGAATCGAAGAAGGTCTCTACTCACATGCACTGAGACAGACTGGCGGTGCTTGCCATCGTGGTCACTGTCCCGATTAGAAGATGCTCACGAGCTGCCCCGAGGACACCGTGCACTGGAATGTTGTGAAGCTCAACCAGTCCAGAAAGGGTAGCTCACGATGGATGGGTCCTCCTCCCATGCAGATCTTCTCTGCGTATGTCGCCCCCGAATTACGCATGAATGAGGCTCCGTTTCTAAAGAATTTTTTCGTTTCAACTATCGTTTGCAATGTTCTTCATAGAGATGAATTTCGTATCTCACCTGTGATCTGGTCGCGTAGAGAGAAGATGACATCCGAGGATATCGACAACGAAGCCAACACTGAAAACACAATTCTCATATCCTCATCAACTGATCATCAATCTACCATTCGAAGCCATTCTCTGCATCACAAGCACGAGCGCACTCCTCTACAGTACGAACGGGGCAATCCTGCAATGAGAGGAAGTTTAGAGAGATCAAAGATCATGAGATTCCACCTTCATCTGTCCTATTCTGACGACGTCCGTCTGAGCGAAGGAAACGAAGACGTGATGGGCGTGGCCACGGCACGACGGCTCAAATGAAATATTTATGCTTTTTCATCGAAAACGTTCAGTGGCAAATGCAGAACATACTGGATTGCTGGTAACAACCGCTCCCATGGGAGTGTTCTGATCGTGATTAGATGCTGCGAGAATGGCCCATGTTGGATGATCGATGAGAGGAGGCAACTGAAGAGATTAGAAGGATGATAAGAGAGAGCGTCTTCAACCTTGTTCTGATCTCCACTCAATGGTTCAGGATGGTCCTCATCGAATGGAATTGGTTTCGGCCCTGTTGATTCATGTTCGATCGGAGAGGGAGGGACGAGGTTCTGCAGAGGGATTGTTTTGATTCATCTGACCACTCTTATTCAAAGAGATTGCGTGATTTGACATTCAGAGATCCGTCTAACCTTCTTCTCATATCCTTCTCCTTCGGCTGAACTTCCACTGTTGATCGAGAAAGAGTAGGGGATCTTGTGCACTTTGATACCTCCTTTAGGCATATTCACGTTCGCAGATGTACGACCAGTGTGCTCGGCTGAAGAGATCAAAGATCAATTATGTGCGAAGGCCAATTCACTGACAGTTCTTAATGTCTTGGCTTTCCAGCTGCAATTGTGTTGCTAGGTCGTCGCTTCCAAGCATCTCTCCCTAGAATAATATGGTAATTGCTTTTTTCCGACAGAATATCTACACACCACTTTGAGTGTCTGTCCGATGCTAGTGGAGACGGCCGAGGCACGAGCATTCACTCTGCAATACAATCCTTCGCTTGATATCGCATTGGAAATGGACGTACTTGGACAGTTTAACCTCTCGCAGGAACTCCTTGTGAGCCTCCATTGGATTTTTCTCCGAATGGACCTAGAACAATCTTCATTTCCTCATTCTTTCGTCTCAACTTACCAATCTAACGTGAGTCTCAGTGATTCTTCCAACTCTCGGATTGAACTCATCATCAACCTTCTCCATTCTCTCTTCACGCTTCATCTATAATTGCTCCGTTCACAGATCTCCTCATCCTTCAGATTTACCTTCTTAGCTCCTCTATTCTTTCCACCAACTCTTCGACGGAACTGAATCGGAGAAATCGCCTCCATGTTCAACTCCTTCTTCTTTGATGACATCACCTAAACTAGCGTTTTTGCATGTACTTTTCCCGCCACTTACCATAGCATCGGAAGTTCTCTTCATAGCTTCCTTCTGCATGCTCAGACTGGCCGATCCCTCAGCCACTCCTCCATCCACTGACATCATATCCGACGGCTGCAACAGGAAGTCTCATTCACTGTTAACTCTTTCACAAAGAACGAGCTAAAGATACCGAGATGGGACTGGCAGCGTACTCCTCAGTGTTCACTCCACTCTGTCTGAATGGAAGAGAAGGAGCAGCTGTTGTGATGGCGTATGAGTGGACAGATCGAGATAGACCCTTAATAAGATTCGGCTGCTCCTTCGGTCGAACTCAAGACCGAAGATACCTTGAGCTTTGCAACTTCCAACTGCAGTTCGTGCAGACGAACCTCGCATGGTTTCAACTGCAAATGCATTCCAGATTGAACGAAAGATGACTGGATAATATGTCTTTACCTCTTTGATCACTTCTTCATTCTTCTGGATAAGGGAGAACTCATCCATCTTCTTCATGTCGGTGTCTGAGGGAGGAGACGCGGGAAGATATCTGAATGATGCTTGAGCATGACGAGCATGACGATGGATTGACAACTAAATGGCATATGACAGTTTTCCTCAAACTATTCCTCACTCGAAGTAATCTCTTCCCTTGTATTCCACAAGATGGAATGGATTGGCAGTGGCTGAGATGGCGAAGAGATCGCAGATCTTCCACTCTGTATCGTATGTGACGGAGCGACATGTCCATGGAGCCGTCTGAAAGAATCATTCACTACTTTCTTCATCTCAGTCAACATCTTCTGGAAAAATTGTGCTTTCGACAACGAGAAACGGCAAAATGGCCCTGACCTGACTAGCCATGCACTGCTTGAGACAATCCTCGCATGATCCTCCAGTCGATCGGGCGAACATCGTGGCAGAAGTGACTGCTGATTTGGGATGCATCGCCCACAGATTCGGATCTGCAATCAATCGATAATGATAAACATGAGGCGGATCCTTCTCACCATAATGGCATCTCGGTTCCATGAGCACTTCTCTTCTCACGGGAGGAGGCGGAGGACGATAGTTGTTCATCTGAGAGAGGTATTGATCTTTGATCTCTCTCATCTGGACTCACTCTCGTGATTGGATTGGGCGCAATCTTCTCACTCTTCTCCACTACTTCATCTCGAGCTGCACGCTTCTTCTGCAATATTTAACTATTTGATATTTGTCCGTTTTCCAAAATGAGTCATTGACAATCTCACATTTATCTTGACTTGATTTTCCCTGATCTCATCCTCCATCTTCTTCATTTCTTCTCTCTTCATCTCTTCTTTAATCTCCTCTGCCTCTTTTTCTCCAACCTCGAGCGAAAGTTTCTGGAAAGCGAATGTGAATTGTCTTCAATGGTAACTCTTCAATACAGTCACCTTGATCTCCTCCTTGACAACTTCCTCCGTCCTCTCACTATTGGGGACGATAGCTCCTTCCTCGTCTCCCACGATATCAGCCAGAAGAGAGGAAGGGATTGTCTCCAGTTGACCACGAGGAAGGAGAGAACCAGAGGGAACGGGAACACTCGTAGCTGGAGGCTAGAAAAAACGGATGCATTGCTGAAGAACTTGATGAATCAAACCTGCAGAGTAGTCATCATCATCTCAGGAGTCATTTGAGGGGTTGGTTGAGTAGTAGGAGGAGTGGATTCAGTCACTGCAGCTGTCGTGGGAACTGCAGGGGCAGGAGAGGGAGTCTCCTCCTCAGTCTCTGAATTCTCCTTCGTGTCCAATGCATGATCAGGAGGGAGAGGACCTGCGAAGGGATGAGGATCTGAGAAGTAGGCAACTCCATTTCATTGAAGTGGCACAATTAATGTCCATTTCAAATACTTACCAGCAACGAATTCCCTTGAATCGCTCTCATCAAATGGCATCGAATCATCAAAATCCTTGTCCATCGACTCCCCGATCTCCATTGATTTAGTGATATCGATTGGATCGATCCTGATAATAATGGACTGATTTGGAAAATAAGCAGTGAACTAACTGTGCAGTCGGAACTTGAGCAGCGAAGACACGGACGAGACTGTAGAAATATTGATTGAGGAGTTGATCAGTCTCAAATCTCCCACCTATTCGAGTTGGGATTCAATCCACTGGCTGGTTTCTGCTCTATACTCGTAGGGGCGACATCTCTCAGTTTAGTGAATTGATTGGGTGAATCGAGTTGAATCTGAGCTGATTGAGGAGATTCGATCACTGAAGGGAAGATATCCGAGTATAATCTGAAAGAAGTCTTCCATCATCCCTCCTTCACTTTCTCTCCTCTCACTCTTCACTAGTCGGTCTCCTTCTCTGTTCCACTCGCGGTTTCCTTCTCGGTTTCGCACTATTGATAGTGTTCATTGCAGCAGGGACCACCTGGGAGATTATTATTGATTCTATCGATTGGATAGTTGACCTACCTGTTCCTGTCCTTGCTTATGGTTAGCGTCACGTAGACCGTGAACCATCCTGTAAATAATCTTCATTTTCAATTTCGTTTCGATAATCTCCGACCTTTCTCTGGGAACAATCTTGATCTCATTCAATTCGTCTTCCTTCGTTCTTCTCAATCCCATCGACAGAGATGTGATCACTCTACCAGAGGAATCAGTCGATGTACTCATTCCCTGAAAATCGAGGATCAAAATGCCTGCAGAATCATTTGGCTAAGACTGACAGGAATGAGGTTGGAAGATGGTTGACTGGACTGATCTCCCTCATTCCGATAGGATTCATACATGTGAGGGTATGGGACACGGAAGGCTTCATTCGGAATTCCATGAAGGGAAGAAGGAGCAGCGAACTCCTGATTGTGAGAATCAATGAAGAGAATGAATAATCGGAAGACGTTTTTAGGAAGAATCATAGAATTGTACGAACAATAAAAATGAGATGAACGTTTTGAACTGTTGAGAGTTGCTGTTGATAGTCAAAACGTTGCTTGCTGAGTGTATTTCTTAGAATACATATGTCTCACCACATAATTCCTCTGTCCCGGATACTGGAAGTTTTGTGCAGCAACAAGAGAAAGAACGGAGAGAAGACAGATCCGACCCAGTGGATCTAACATACCTGGAGATGAACGAACGTTATTGAAACTAATTTTGAGACACGAGTCAATATGCAGCCCAGGAGAAGAAGATAAGCAACACATATCGAATCAAGAATGAATGAACACTAATGGCTTTGCCCATCGAAGTGGGAGAATACAGTATGCCATCTGCGAAATGGATAAAATAGTAACTGGTCGATTAGCGGAATGAAAGGGAGAGGAGGAGAAGTGAGGAGGGAGAGGAAGTGGGAAGGGAATGTGTAAGTAATATCCTCTCTCGATATCTCGACAGATAAGGAACAACGAGACTTATCCCTCCCTTCTCAGACGAGTTTGTGTAATACTGGATTGACCAGCCTCACAATGGTTGTTATCTAACAAGGAATGAACGAAAGACAAGAGAAGGGAAGGAGAGAGAGAGAAGGGAAGAGTTAACTGAACGGGTGTCTCTCGACCGGATCAAGTATGGACACCGACATTATTATGAAGTGGTAATATTACAGTCCTGAAAGGGCAAAAGACCTTACCGTATCCAGGGGGGGGGGGGGGCAATTGACCAAGAAACACTTTGATGTTTGAGGTAGCACTTGGGAAAGGAATCCATGGGTGGTAGGGTAGTTGTGTTGCATAATAATCCCATTAGTAGATTACGTGAGTGGCCTCATGGATGAATGGCCAAGTTGGTGTATTCCCTTTCTTCCTTTCAGAGGAGACAGCCCCCTTTCCCCTTGGAAATCACAGTCTAATTTACTCACTTGAAGGAGAGAGAAATAGGTGAGAGTGAGAGTTACTCGCAACCAATTATTACTATTTCGTTCGTGCTTTCACTGTAATCCATTCACACATTAGGAAATGGAGTCCTGAGCAATCTTTATCATCGAGATATTCTAATATTACAAGAACTAGCGGAATGGCAAGTGAATGACATGGATTAACTACTATGATGTTCTACACTGAAAAGAGAACCAGCTACCCGAAAAGATGCATTCAACAAGTTTGATAGCTAGCACAGCTGTAAGTTTGCGTTGAGGTACGGGGAAGGGAATATGAGAGTACTGTATCTATCGTATTCTGTCTATCTATTGAGTGAGTATTCTAATCAAGGGCGAAATTGACCATCTGTCCGAGTGATCTCATGTAGTGATCGAGAGCTGATTCGAGATCTGTCTGTTCCAGAGGATCACGAGAGAGAACCGACATCTGAATTAAACATTCACTCATTTTGAATCAAAGAAATACACCCTATCAGTGTTTCTAGAGAATACACAGTATGATCATCATACCGCAGCTCCGATATCTCCTCTCTCCCTCTTCTGCTTATCGAGTGTTTCCTTCGCACGACGAAGCACTGCGATGCGACATACCTACAGTGTATGGATATCACTCCATACTCATTTATGCATAGCACACGACTGCAGTTTATACCTTTCCCAACATCGCTTCCTCCATATTCAATTTTCATTCGATTCTCAAACATACATTCGTGTCTCTCACCTCCTTGAGATCGCTTCCGGACAATCCTTCAGCAGAAGCAGCCAATTTAGTCAGATCGACGGTAGAAGAGATTCGTTCCTCATTCAGGATAACCTTCAAGAATATGAGTAAATGTATATCAGTTATTCCAAAAAGTAGAACCTGCTGTCCAACAAATAAATAAGTAATAAGACGTAGAAGGTACCTCGAAGATCTGTTTTCTTTGTGCACTGTTCGGGAGATGAATGGCGAACTTCGCGGGCATTCTGCAAGTACCAAGAACTTTTTAAATCCAGTATTTATTTCAGAACGTGTTTGAGGGATGGCCGGGAAACATTTACATTGGACACATTACAACCCAAATATAATATGTAGACTCACCTTCGAAGGATGGCAGCATCGACATCCGATGGCCGATTGGTTGCCCCCATCACAATGATCTGCAATCATTCAAAGCTATTAATTTCATTATTCCGACTAATCCATCTAATTAGACCTGTTGGATGTGGAAATACTCTTTGTCTTCTCAAGCATAACTTACCTTATCACTGCTGCTGCTGAATCCGTCCCACAACTGCATGAACTGTGCTTTCATCATGGCAGTCGCTTCGTGGTCGTGAGTCTGACGATCACGGAGGAATGAATCTACAATGATCGAAGATAAAACAAGATATAATCTCGAGTTTCCCCCTCGATATCACGAAGTATCGATATCACGTACAACCAAGACATGAATACATCATAACTCACCGATTTCATCAATGAAGATGATGGTAGGCTGTAGTTTCTGGGCTATGCTGAATACAGCAGCAGCCAGTTTCTGAGATTCGCCGTACCACTTGTCGGTTAGATTCGACACTTGCAGATTGATGAATCTGGGAAATTGAAACGTATGAAAGTTTATAATAAATGTTCTTGATTATACCGCGAATACAAGTAAACCGAGAGAAAAAAATAATATCTACCTGCATCCGGAAGCTCTGGCAACAGCCTTCGCGAGAAGAGTCTTTCCACATCCTGGAGGTCCGTAGAGAAGGATTCCTCTCGGTGGATTGAGCAAAGATGAGTTGGAGGCGCCTGAGAGAACGTTAGGAACTGAGGATTTGATTGCCACATCAACTTACCAGCCAATTGAAGTGGTAGGATGACTCTATCCTTCAGATCCTCAATAATGTCCTCAGCTCCACCGATCTCATTCCAGGTGGTTCCTTCTTCTTCTCCTGACACTAATTGAAGAGCGATACGCAGTTCATGTTCGTTCAAATCGATTCGAGTTCCATCAGGAAGGCCTAGTCGATTGAACAGTTCGGCAACCTATAAATATTCAGCTAACGAGCTAGAATAACAAACAACAACTCACTTTCTTTTCGTTTTCCTCCTTTTGGGCGAAATTAGGATCGAGATACTTAATCATGTATCGCACGGAGAGAAAAGTCAATGCAGACGCTGCTGCGAATCGTACTGCCAAACTAATTAGTTCAGCACGATCCATACTTACAGATTCCTGAAAAGCTTTGTAGAAAGGTGGCCAAAGTCGAGAGATGCATAGAAAGCGGAACTGTCTCATAAAATAGGAATTCAGATGAAAGCAGAGAGAAACAATTGTGATCTGACGTGTTGCGAATTGGGATAAATGAGAGGTTCGACGAGAGGCGTGAGAGAATGTGGAGAACAGAGAGTATGAGATAGGAAGAGAGATGACGAAATGACGCTCTCCATTTCCTTACTATTCCCGAATTTCTAGTTCTTAATGCAACGAGAGGGAGACCGAGGGTTAGCATCGATGGCGAGTAAAGAATCAACACTCATGCCTCTAACTCTCGCACTTACTATCGAACTCGATGAAAAACTCGATACGGGGATGATGGTCCGCCTCTTTCCTACATACGCTCTTCACTCTAGAAAAACCCACCTACCCCATTTGGTCTCACGGTAGATGGTCGCGAGGTTTATAAATAAAAAAACAAAAATGAGGCCCAGAAAAGGAAGAACATACTTGGCAAACAAATCCTCAACACAACACTGTTAAGACTTCAATGCAAATATTGTCTGTTCGATGTTACGTATGCGAACAATATTGGCGTTTAAATATAACCATTTATCAAGCATACTTTCGTAACACGTCAGCATAACAATGAACTGAACACCAGAACAATAATCAAGCTTTCGCATAACTTGAGCATACGGTAACAAAAAACAATGGTGGCCGAGGGTAAACGCACTCAGAAAGATGGAGAAACTGATGCGTGGCGCTAGGCACCTTCTTACGAACGGCGAGTGCACACCTGCCAGACACGGATGATCTTGTCGGAATATCCGGCGTAGAGGGTCTGTCCGTCCTGAGACCAGCAGAGGGAAGTGCACACGGGAGCAGTGCTGTTCTTTCCAACGGAGACATCGGGCTTGAGCTCCTCGATGACCTGCTTGTCCTCGAGGTTCCAGATCTTGACGGTTCCTCCGATAGCGGCGCAGAGCCAGTATCTATAATAACCAATGATCACAAAATGTTGAAAATGGAGCAGCCAAAACGACCACAATAGTAATCAAAGACAGTAAAATACATTGTGAAGAACAAGATATCAAATATTTCCAACCTGTTGGGGGAGAAGGTCAGAGCGTTCATGACGTCGTTTCCAGGGAGGGTGTAGAGATGCTTGCCCTCGTTGAGGTCCCAGAGCATGGCCTATAAGTAAGTCATTTAGAACAATCAATCACTTGATTTTGTGGGAATGATTGTGACTCAGACGTTCGAACTACATATTCATAATTTACAGGAAACACTTACGCTTCCGTCCTTTCCTCCGGAGGCACAGAGAGAACCATCAGGAGAGACGGTGACGGAGTTGACGTATCCGGAGTGACCGATGTGGTTGGTCTTCAGGCGGCAGTTGCCGAGGTTCCAGACCTTGACAACCTTGTCCCATCCGGCGGAGACGATGACGGGGTCGCGGGTGGAAGGGGAGAAACGGACGGTGGACACCCAGTCGGTGTGACAGTCCTCGGTGATGGTGTACTTGCACTGAGCAAGAGTGTTCCACAGCTTGATGCTTCTGTCGCGAGATCCGGAGACGATCTGGCGGTTGTCAGCGGAGAAAGCGACGGAGAGGACGTCCTTGGTGTGAGAGACGAAGCGACGGGTGGTCTGTCCGGTCTGGAGATCCCAGAGACGGAGGGTCTTGTCCCAAGATCCGGAGAGGGCGAACATGCCATCGGACGAGACAACGACGTCAGAGACGAAGTGGCTGTGTCCGGTGAGGGCACGGACGGGGCGGCCAATGGAAGCCTCATCGGATGCGTAGGCATCGACGTCCCAGACAAGGACAGTGTTGTCTGAAGAATACAATTTAAAGGTGCATCAATAGGTGAAAATCGTAGGAAATGAATTGATACCGCAATTTACATACCACGAGAAGCCGAGATGACGGTGGTCTTTCCGTTCTGGGTGGTGGTGGCGATCTGGGTGACCCATCCGTTGTGGCCCTCAAGGGTGCCCTTCAGCTTCATCTGCTCATCAGCCATTTTTTTGAGAAAAGTAGGGACCACAAGCCTGCAAAGTAAGACAATTTAAACCAAAAGTATTAGCAGCAAAAAAGACAAAACAGCGACAACATGAACAAATAAGGGAAAAATGAAGAAAAGGAAAATACGAAAATTTGGCCTAAAAGACGCTACCGTATACAGAATCGCAACAGGAATAGTAGCGGGAATTTAAAAGTGTGATCAAGAACTAACTTTATTTCGTTTGCTATTAAATATTAAATATTTTCTAAAATTCCTTGTTGTTCATATTATTGTTTTCCTATCGTTTATTCATTTTCCACTGCATTTTCTTCCACTGCATTTTCTCGAGCTCATTGACATGTTTCAATTCAATTCAATTCAATGTTTATTCCGTATCAGGGGACTGTATCACAGCTGTGGAAAAGCACATATTGAAAAGCACATATTGCAGGAAAAGCACATATTGAGTGGACAGGGAAACAGAGGTCCGTCGGTGTAGTCGAATCGGGGTTGGTGAGAGTGGGGGGGGGATGCAGCAAAGGTGGGGTAAGGAAAGGGGGGGGGGGGAAGGAGTGGAAATAGTATCATAGATTGAGCCAGCTACTAATAACAGATTTAGGAAAGAGAGAGAGCTAAGCGAAGATGAGGTGAACAATCGAAATGAGTCATGTGAGAGGGCTACTGACTTAGGTGAGAGAGAGTTCCAGGTGGTTTCATCCTTGGTCTTTGGATGCAATCATCTGAGATGATATTAGCGCTAATAAATTAGTCTGAGTTTTCCTCGCGCAACGATTCTAGCATCTTTTATACACATATGTCTATTTTTCTATTTCGATATATGTATAGTTCGGGGTGGGATTCGAATTATAAATGCTCAAATATGATCATTCCTGCATAAGATGTTTCAGAGAATTGAAGCGCAGAAAAAACGCAGAAGTTTCTTGGGTGCATAAACCAGTGAGTTCCGATCAGTTTCATAACAATTCCCCTTCTGCAATGTCCCCATTTATTAATTGACTCCCCTCAACATGGATCTGATGTGATCCATTCCTTTCCTTCTTATCTGAGCGATCTTTCACTGAACGAGCGTGTATACCTCCGTAATTCCCTCCCTCCTCGTCTCTGGTTGTTGTGGCCAATGGCAATCATGCTGTCAATACCAACCTGAAGTAAGGTTTCTTCTTATTTATCTCTAATTTATCTACCTCTTCTTTGCGATCTATTCCAGCTGTGATTACGTTCTTCTTTTTTGTGAAAATGTAGTTATTCTATTGTTTATTTTTTTGGATTGAAGACCTATCTATAATGTTCATAGCGACCACATAATCCATCCATAGCACATAACGACAATGCTCTAGTCATTATGTGCAAAAGGATGGTCAGTGAGTGGAGTTCTCTCCGGGGGGAGGGGGGAGAGGGGGGGGGGGGTGTAGGGGTCTCTAGATCCGCGAGCAGCTTCACGAGAAAGAATGAGTAAATAGAGAAAAAGACGGTGGAAAGATAGAAAGCGCGAGTCGAGTTCCTAGTGAAAACCCCCTCTCAGATCCGTCACTATTCGATTTGGTTTATATGACTCCCTCATAACAGCCCCCCCCCCCTAGAGAGTATTCTCGCCTCTCGCGCCTTCTCTTCCTCTCGCTAAATCAAGTTTCAATCACCAGAGGGAGGAAAGGGGAAGGACTCAGCTGTCTCAACTTGCTCTAACCAGTAGTCTGTTCCACTAGTACAGTCTGATCCTTGAGAATTGAGTGAGAGTAAGTCTGTCTCTATCTCTCTGTCTGTCCCTCTTTGATCGATCGATCGCTCGTCTCTTCTTCCTTGGTCACCCTTGTTCTCCCCCTCTTTCCCTCTGTCTCTCTCACCCTCGTAATGCTAACACTTATTCTTGTCCCTCTCTTCTCCCTCCTCATTATCCATCTCTGTTCTTCCTTCGGTTATCTCTACTCTTATCATCTTATCATCCAATCGTTTCACTCACTTCAAAATCACCTTTATGACCTCGTAAACCGCTCGTTTTCTCTGTTCAAAAGCGCCAATTGCCGATCGCTTTTCTCGAATTCATTCCTGTTCTCTTCAGTCCATTCATTTCTTCGTGTTCTATTCTGGATATTCTAATTTAGATCGGTCCTATGGACCCGATCAACGATGCTCGATTCTACGAGTCACTCATTAAACCTCCACATCTCCGGTCGCCTCAAGTGAGTTTGCACTCAATTTCTCTGTTTGCTCGGGTTTGGTCACCTTTTTCTCCAAGGATTCTCTTGAGATATCACCTCTTATAATTTGATTCAGTACTTATTAGAAATGTGTTGTTTGTACGTTAACGGCATGATTCATTTGTCAATTAATCATTAGCCGAAGTTTTCCGCCGCTCAAGGCAAACGAATTTTGCAGGATGTGCGAAACATCTACGATCAGTTGCGTCAATTGGACATGTTCAACACACTTTACAACGCACCGCTGAAGGTCAGTTCACCGATTGCATTGGCACGAACCTATTCTATGACTATATCCCCCTGTTTGCTCCTGTTCATTCTGGTTCCTTGATAGGGTGAATCATGCTGATACATGCTCGATCCAGACTGCAGGTCTAATTGGTATCACTTAGATCATGTTTGAAACAGAAAGCAGAAAGAGTATAAGCAGTGGATCACTTACATTCAAACGATACCATGAAAAGCACAATTAAAAACAACATGGCCTTGGATGAGATCTCTCAAAGAATTCACTGGAAGGCCTTGATTAGCTCCAGGAAACTAGTTGATTACTGTGTCTAAAGTGGATGAATTCAGGCAATTTGCGCTTCGGCTCGTTTCGAGAGGCACCCTCCACAGCATGTTCTCTTCAGGTTCTATTATATTCTTGACTTTACTTGTTAATTCGTTCCTCTTACCCTTCCTTTCTCCTCAAGCCCTCCTCTCTTCTACTCATCTCTCCTTCCGTCTCTCTTTCCTCCCTTCACTATTCCACACAACCTGTTATTCCTGCCATAGAATGTGACTGGAGGGGACTTGAAAGGCAGAAGAAGAGTAAAGAAGTGATTAATAGTTCAACTTTGGTGTCGGTGACTAGATGGGCGGGAGAACGTGAAAAACGAAGAGTTCGAGAGAAAGTTAAAGAGACCGATTGAATGAGCTCATTTCAGGGAGGGTCAGGTCGCAACATGCTGGTTCATTCTTCTATCTGGATCAGTCTTCATCGATAATCACATCTATCTTCCCTATGGATGGTGAGTCCATTGAACTCTTGAGACGAAAAGAAAAAGGCCTAATTGGTAACTTTTCTTTAAATAAAGGGTTTTGAGCAAGAGAACTCTAACAAGCTGAAATGTAAGCTGAAATAGATCAGGAGTTAGTGCAGCGACAATGATTCACCATTCACTTTTTCTGCTTAGCGAATGGATGAATCAAGAGGTTGAAATTGCGTACGCGTGATTATTCTCTGATTACCATTGCTATCATCAGCCCATATTCTTCTTGAGAATTTCTTCTCTAAATTCCACAGTATTCGATTATGCTCGATTTCCATTTGCAATTAGCACGGCTTACAATGCAGAGAGGAAGTTGTGGATTGGTTGATTAGTGTGAGAGATACGAGAATAGGAAGGGATCTCGATTGAAGTACTTTAACGGCGCGCGAATAGGTCATCTCGAGGCCGGAAGGAATGAAACAATTAAGAGTGTTGATGAGGGTAAGGAATGAAATCGGGGGAATGAAAGGGGGAGGGTACTCCCTTCCATTCCCAGAACCACCCTGATCTCGAGGTGTAGAGATAGTGTGATAAGAAGAGAGAGGGGAGGAGGGGAGAGGAGATAAATGTCCCCACTGTGTCCTACTTAGAGATTCCTCTGTCTATCCACACTCTTGCAACGGGCGCGCTCTTAATTGGAATATCGGCTACTCCCGATTGGTGGATCGACTTGATCGCTTCATTCATCCACAATTCCTTCCTTCTCTACAATCCCAATCAATCGATATTCCTCTCTCGAGATGGAATCAGAGATAGATTGGGATAATAAACCCCTGCCACCTCTTCCCTCCCTCCCTTCTCCTTCTTCTCTTCCATCGCAGGATGAGGAATACGACCTGAACGGGTGAGTTTCCACGTTTATGATCGGATAAGAACGTGTTCCATAAATGTACATTTGCTCCTTGAGAAGATCCGTGCTGCAGTGAGGGGAGGGATAGTCATTGGATAGGCCGAATTCCCATGTGATCCTTCAATTCTCTGTTTTGTCTGTCTGGTAGCATCTGTTTTCGATCATCCTCAACCCTTTATTCCTCATCTCTTTTCTTACCTTCTGTTATTCATCTCAATGGTTATTCATCTCCTTCGATCTACCTTATAGGAAGATCTCCAAATTGTCTCGATAACACGTATCTCTGATTGTTGTCATTGAATGTTTCTCTCTTTCTCTCGGGATGAGCCACTCTTATCACTCAATCTCATCTGATATCATCCATTGATCCATGGATGAATGAATGAATATGTGAATTCCCTTTCCATAGCTGGAAATGGAGACGGGGGAAGGTCGAAATAGAGCATCGTTCTGACCTCTATCAAGCATTGAATTGATAGAGTGAAGGATAGGAGAATTGATGACCCTTAGCTAGAGGTTAGTCAAGGGGAAAGAAGTTAGATGAGATGGGACATACTATGGGAATTGCTCGCAGTTGAATAATGCTAAATGAATAGATCTGAATACAGTGAAAGCGAATAGAATTGGGTATCATTGACATGGTTGATTCATCCAGAAAAAGAGTGTTTGAGTGTGATGATTCCTGTCTGAAGTGTGTTTCTCGCTACTCGGAGAGTCTCAAAATGTGTCAAACACTGAGGGAACCTCTCAGTCTCTCACTCTCCACTCCACTCTATCTGCCTCTCTCTCAGTCGGTTCCTTCTTCTCACCAGATCGGAACACAAGAAGTGAAATGGAGATTGGGAGGGCGATACACATTTCACACCTCTTTCCATCTCTTCCCTTCCCTCTCTCTATTCGATTGATTGACTCGAACACTAAATCTCATCTGGTCTCACTACATCCACTCTTTTTATGCGCACACTCTCACCTAGTGGGCTCACTTTACTCAGCCTTTCAATGGATTAAAAACTAGCCGGGTTAATTCTTTCTGGGTCTAGTCATGATGCAGTTTCAATCTCATCTCATATTTCAGTTTCGGTAAGAGGAACGGTCTCAACTATCGTCGAACTGCGAATTGCATCGTTCTCCAAGAGTCAGAAATGATTGTTGTGAGTTCTCATTTATACCTTCTTCCTTCTTCCTTCTTCCTTCTTTATTATTTCATTTCCATCCCATCCATACCATTCCTCCTCTCCCCCTCCTCCTCTCTCTTCCTTCTCCTCTTCGCCTTCTCCTGTATTGCCCCTCTCTCAGTCCTTCCAACTTCCATTTCCCTCCTGTCCATTTCCTTCCCTTTCTCCTCCTTATTTTCTTCCGTCTACTCCTTCTCTGGTAGGTCTGTCTCGAAGGTGTCTCGTCCATCTAAGGAACCGTTCCTCATCCCTCTCTCCTCTTCTCCCTCTACTACTATTCCTGGAATGCTCAAAGTTGTTTCTATCCAACTCGTATCTAATTTGTATCCACCGTGCGTCAATTCGTCTTCTTCCTCCATTCCTTCATTCTCTCTCTCACTACATCATTGAATGGTGTCACTTTCGATCTCAGTCTCACTTTCAGTCTCTCAGGGTATCAGTGAGAGACTCGTGTAAGATGTTCTTAAGCGGGCAAAAAGTGCCGAATGAGAGTGAAAGGGAAGGGCTTCCCTTCTTTCCCCTGCCTCTTCCACTGATTCATCCATTTACCCTTTCTGCCAATCTCTTCCCTCTTCCTTTCTTTGCTTGAATTCTGCGCCGGTTTGAGAAATATCATGCATATTTAATGAATTTGACGCTTTTGACGGCTGTTCTCTCCTCTATCTCCTCCCTTCTCTCTTTTCCCTTACTGCATTTCACCTGAAAGGAAGTTGATTCGGGTCTCTCAAAAGAGTTCCCACCTATCTGTTGGCATGTAACTTCCCTCCTGTTCGACCTTCGACCCCCTTGGATAGAGTGATTGAATGAGTAGAAGAGATGTTCAACCCCAAGGTGAGAAGAATGAGAAGATTAGCCATAGGGTGAGAGAGAGAGGAGCTGTTCGAATGGAGATAAGAGTGACTCATTCAACTCTCAGTCTCAATCCAGTCTTGCAATCTTCATTCCAGACGAGAAGTTGCATGTCCATCCATCCTTATCTCATCTCCTTCCCTCATTCTCATTGTTTGGCTTCTCTCCCTTATTTCAATTTACTTTTCCCGTCTACTCTGATCTCCCCCTCTCCCTCCTCCCTATCCCTCCCTCTTCTCGTCTCTTCATCGTCAAGATTGATAATCCCTCTCTATCTTTGCTCTGTAATTGATTCTCTATTCGCCAAGAAACTCGCTTAATAAATCTCTGAACTCACTGTGATCCCTGAAAGTGAACTCATTCGATGATCTGTTCTCCATTTCCATTAGCTTCCATCATTTCGATTAGATGTAATAGTCAGCATCGATCATCATCAAATTGCTTCCACTAAATATCCTTCCCCTTTCGCTTCGTTTTCACTCCTTTAATCGTTCCATTCCCGATTACTTTGATATCTCACTCGATGGTTTATTCATCCCTTTCTCTTCCGATCTCTTCAATCCCCTCAATCTCTCGTTCTCTCTCTCTTTCTCTGCTCTCTGTCACTTCTCTCCACGCTCTCCTCTCTATTCGCAAGTTTCCATCTCCTAATTAGCGTTGCATTGCTCACATTCTTCCATTGTGTCTGCCGAACAGAGTAGGCATTACTCCATTACCCCTCCTTTACAGTCTCTATCTGTCCCTCTCTACCTTATCATCCATCTTCCTCTCCATCGTAATGCTTTGATCTATCTCTCATGACTGCCCTTTTTGCCTCGAATGCCATCGAATGGCGACGCAGTATCTTCAGTTCTAACGGGAATGATAAGGCCTTGACGTAGGATGTTATTCTCCATTCTAACCAAGGGGAAGAAGATGATAATGGATGAGTGTGTTCCATTCCAGATTGACTACCCCGACGTCCAGAGAATCTCTGTTGGTCCGACTGTTACTGCTACTACCAAGGTGAGTGAAGGTAGCGAAAGAGATGGGGGTGGGGGAGGGTAGAGGAAGGGGAAGGGATCAGAAGCCATCAACGAAACAGGCTTAGAATCAGATTAGGATACGGGAGAATGTTATTAGAATGGGAGCGGTGATTGGAACACGAATAAAGTGACAGGTGCACGTAGAGATAGCACATTAGAGAGTAGATGGTAATCGATGAGAGTGATGTCATTGTGGAACAATGAGTGCAGAGTGTGGAATGAATTAGGCTTCTTCCTGTTTATGCAATCGATCTCCCTTCGAGAGTGGGAGTTTAGACAGAAGTAGGGACAAATGGAATGATTGTAGGGAGTGATCTCTCCTTCTTCCCATCACAATCAACTCGATCGAGGACCGCACGGAGCATTGAAGAGATACACTGCTAGCAGCCATCCTTCGTTGGATGGTACGGTACATTCATTTATGGAGATTACGGTATCTTCAAAGGAACCCATCCATCTTTTGTTTCTCGATGCAATCCTCGTCTATTTGTGTCTCTCCTCTACAAATTGGCTGCATTTCTCCGTCCGCCATTCAGTCCAATCATGCCCATCACACGTTTTCCTCCCCTTCTCTCTCCATTCTTCCTTCCCTTCATCCTTCCTTTGTTCTCTCCTCCTCTTCCTATTCTTCTCACTCATTGGTAGCTGTTCTAGAATGCATCGTATCCATTAGTCTCGCCTCTCTCATTCCACAGCGCTCTTCTTTTTTTTGAACCCCTGTCGTCTTTTCACTCCGACGAATAATTGAGATTAGATGATCAAGAATCTGGTCGAAACATAGGAGGAAAAAGCGTAGAAATGTTTCATAAATCAGTTTCTTCTTCGTAGGGTGCCGCTCTCATTTTCATGTAAACTATGGCATTTGACGGAGTGGAAGAGAGAAGGGCAGTTTATTCTGATGGATGACGCACTTTCTTCTAAGAAGAACTTGCATTACACCTGTCTCTTCCATGTCAACTCGTTGATTTCTACTCTTCTCCTCTCCTTCTTTCCCATCTATTCTCGTCTCCTTCCGGTATCAGTTCCTTTCCTTCCTTCTTCACTGTAATCTCAGTCGCCCTTTCCCTCCCTCATTTCCTCCATTGTAAAAGTGCCTCCCGATTTTCCAATCTACCGTCGAAGGTGCATTCATCGTGCTGGTTGTAAAATTGTGAGGAAGAGTGTCTTTGAGTTGTCACGTTTACGGACTGACGAGTGAGAGAATATTACGAGTGGGGTGAAGGTGATCAGATAGAGAGTAAACGGGTTAAAACAATTTGAAAAAATAAAAATGAAGAAAAAGTTAAAATGAAAATTCACAACAACTGCTGAATTCAACTTTACGCAGCACTGCCATTATTTTTATGCTCGCCACCGATTTACAATGTACTGAATGAGCTGCTGTAGGTGGAATGCCCCCTCCTGTGCCTCCTCGACCCGATCGATTCAACAATTCGTCCTCCTCTTCCATCTCTTCCTCCAACGCTCCCCCTGTACCCAACAGGGCACAGCCAAGAGGTGAGACAGACTCTTTTACATTCTTAGAATGTTGTGTCTTTGTTATTAATTTATCCTTCAACTATAATCGATCTTATTTGAATCGGTTGACTTCTCGCTGTCTTCTTAATTCCCCTAGTCTTTTCCATTTTCGCTTCCTGTCAACTTGGATCTCTCTTTCTCAGGCCTTCCCCGTTCGTATCCCGTCGATTTCCCCGTTGACGTCCCTTCTACGAGCTTCACTACTGTCGCCAGTATAGCAGGAGAGAACCACAGGAGTCAGGTGAGAAGAGAATTTTTATTTAATTATTGGTTCTATAACTTCCTCATCTGCAGGTGTTTGTGAACGGAGTGACTACCTCCTCTCCCGCTCCTTCCTCATCCTCTTCATCCGTCCCCCATTCACACTCTACTAGTGAGAGAATGGATAAAATGGTGGAGAGAGATGAAGCTGATGAAGCCACGCTTGTCAGGGTCAGTCATTTCAAATGTTTGTTTGAAAATAATTGATTGTGCATTGAATTCAAAGCCAGAAGCGGTCAATTCACTTTATCGATTCGCTTATTCAGCAGGTGAAACATCGAAGGGAGAAGTCGAATTCGATAGGTGGCAGTTCACATTCAACTGCAGCCAGTAGAGCCATGCGAGTTAGGAGGTGAGCAATTAGTTATGGATTTATAGAAGCTTGGTTATGTGGTTTCGTTTGATGATGTATAAACATTTGCAGTACTGCTTCATCATCAACAACAGAAGACGCGCCCTCATCATCCCATGGATTGGCTGATTCAGAGGATGAAGATGAGGAGAGCTGTCCCTCCCATGATAGCTTCATGGAATTGAAGGTACGGCTCTATCTCAATAGTTTAGAAAGCTTCAGAAGGTGCTGAGAGTGAATACAGCTGTTGTTATGATACAATCAGTGGACATGAAACTAAGATCAGCTGGATGCTTATGTTTTCTTGCAGGATTCCGTTCGCGAGTGTCTCGAGAAGGAACCGGGAATGAGGAATTCCGACGATCTCGCTGTGTTATTGGTCAGTTTTATCGGTGAAGTTGCAGAAGCTTCCCAAATTCACTAGTTACTGTTTCTCATCTATTTCTGAGTGGTTCCTGTTTTCTTATTCGACGAATAACTGTAATAAAAAGAACTTGATCTATGAAAACACAAATATAATCATCCTTCTTTTATTCTTGATTTCGTTCGTTTCTCTGCAGGATTTCATGCAGCACATGGCGGCCTTCGCTTCACTTCCCGTCTCAATCAAACGACAACTCTGTCTCAAGATGGTCTTCGCTGTTGTGAATGAAGCAGGAACCATTGTGATGCACAATGGGGAGAGACTTGATGCATGGTGAGGGAGATGGATGAGATGAGGAGGAGAGGGGAGGAGAGGGGGTGGACTGAAGGGGTGAATGGAGGAAGAAGGGGATAAAGAGACTGACGGATTCACCCGGTAGATTCATGCTGTAACATCTAGAGATTACGATCTGACCATTTCATCACTAACTTCACACAGTTAGCTTTTTCACAACAATATCTTACTCACAATTCTATTTCAGAGGAGTAACAAGTTCATTAGGAAAACGATTAGTAATTCTCTCCCCATTACAGGTCAGTAATCGTAAACGGTCAAGTAGAAGTGGTTCGTCCATCTGGAGAGAGAGTCGAGTACAAACTAGGAGACGCATTCGGATGTGATCCCACTCCCACTCAACAATACCATCAGGGAGATATGAGAACATTGGTCAGTTTGTCGTCTATTGCACTTTTTGTATTGCAATCAAGTAGGAAAGAAGTTCATAACGGGGTGATGCAGTGCAGATTGGGAAATCCTATGGAGGGAGTTGATTTGATCTCTTTTTCAGGTCGACGACTGTGAATTCGTGCTGGTCGAACACAAGGACTTCTGTTCAATTATGAGCACTCTGAGTGAACACATCGAGAAGGATAGAGATGGACTCACGGGAGAGGTACGAATTTTTTTTTATAAATTCCGAACGCTTTCGATTTTTTAAAGGTTTTGAGCGTCATAAAGTTCCACTCTTTTTTTACACACACTTTTTTACCCCCACTTTTTATTCGATTTTATGAATTAATGGGGCGCCAATTTCGTATAAGGCAAGAAAATACAACATAAATTCAAATTTAAGCTTGTGGCGAGTTTTCAAAGTCAAGTGATTGATCCGCTTGATATAGATAGATCCCAAGCCGATTTATTAGGTTATGGTAGAATCGACTTTTCCACAACCCGTAGTTCTTTGTTTTGTACTTGTTTTCGGCGTTTTTCTGATCTTTTCTACCTTAATTTAAACACATAAACTTTAAACTCACGGGTTGTGACTATTTATATATTACCAAAACAATTCTAAACAAAGTGGAGTTAACAAGCTGCCCCAGCGGACACCCAACCGCGACGCATAGATGCGCGTCGCGGTTGTGTGGCTTTTGCGCGCGATTTCGAAATTTTAGTGTTTGGGGGGAACTTTAAATTGTATGAATCATTTGCAGATCGTTTCGGAAACAGAGCGACGAACAGTGGGGAATCAAGTTGGATTGGTACTGATCAAGGGAAAGCCGGACAAGTTGATAGCCCATCTCGTGGATGAAAGAGATTCCTCCATCGATCCCCATTATATCGATGACTTCCTTCTCACTTATCGAGTATTCATCCATAATCCATGCACTATATTCGAGAAGTTGATGTACTGGTTTGCGGAGCCGAATTATAGAGATAAGGTGAGTATTTTGTTGCGAAATTGCTCAAGGGCATACCTCTACCGATTCTCCTAATTTGCCACTTTCAGGTGGCCCGAATCGTGCTGTTGTGGGTGAACAACCACCACAATGATTTTGAAACGAATGATGAGATGAATAAGTGAGTGCTTACACTTTCATGCATTCAATCAATTATATATCATGTATAGGCAATTTACTTCTTTCATGCACACATTGCATACCCGACTTTTTCCTTGATTTTAGTTGACCTGGTGTCAAAAATATTAATTATAATTTGCAGACTGCTCACTCGATTCGAGGGAGCTCTCGAGAGGGATGGAATGCACTCGCAACAGAGCCTTCTCAATATCGCCTGTTCTGTCAAAGCGAGACCAAGGGAAATTACGATGAGTAGAGCGAATAAGGTGAGAATTTCAACATGATCATGTCTCACTGTTCCATGACACTCCATTGCAAGGATTATGGCAATTTTTAAACAGTTGATTATTTAACAAGACACGTATAACATTGACTATTAACAGGACGAGCCGCTTCCATTCGTTCTCGTTGGAGGGAAGGAATTGAATACGGGAATCTTCGTCTCTCACGTCGATTCTGATTCGAATGGAGAGAAGATGGGAATGAGGAGAGGTGACGAGGTTCTAGAGGTGAGAGATTACTCCCCTATGCTTCATCAGGCGTTCCTAATTATTCTTAAAAAATATGATTATGGAAATAATGTTGAAATGATATGTTGCAGGTGAACGGACTTGCTCTGAAGTATGTAACACTAGCGAGAGCGAATGAACTGGCCAAGGGGTCGCTCCAAGTACGATTGCTGCTCAAGAGCAACATACTCGGATTCAAGGTAAGCACATGGTCCAAGATTCCAATCAAGTCCATGTTTGTTGTTTATATTAAATAGTTCGTGAGTGACATCAAAACAAGAGAATGCAATGGAGCGACGATAATTGAGGAATTGGTGGCTCGTAACTCTCCGGAAGTGATGTCTTCATCAGCTGCTGCCAAACAGAGAACGAAAGCTCTCGTGGGAGCATTGGGACAACCGAGGTGAGGGAAAGGGAACACAGTCTGTTGAGAAGGGATTTCATGATTACTCACGCTGTTCACAAAAGTGAATCCGTTGTCTTGCAGAGGTAGCATGCCTAACGTGAAGGGATCTCCGATCTCTCTTCCTCCATCGAAGGGAGCGACGATGAAGAATGGAGGAATGATGGACAAGTTGTTTACTATGCTCAAGAGTACTCGATTGGAGGGATCGGAAGAGACTGATGAGAGGGTACGACTTTTATTGATTTACAAGAAAATTCATGGAACAATTATGGATGCCAAGAAAATAAAACACATAATTTTCGTTTCAGTCTTCAAACGAGCTTCGTTCAACTCGATCGAATCCCGATCTGGCGAACACGACTATCTCTCAGTACTACGGTCCTGTGAGATCCGACTCCCCAGAACACGTACTCAAGATATACAGGTTAATAATTGAGAAAGTGGACTAGGAGATCTTTAGTTATTACTGATGGCTGTATTAGGATGTTGAATTAAAAAAAGTGGATTATTTATTTTCACAGTGTCTAATGGAAAAAAACCCGTACAATGCGATAATGATCAAAGTGATCTCGTTCAGGGCGGATCAGACCTTCAAGTATCTTCCAGTCTACAAGGAGACAACTGCACAGAATGTCGTCCAATTGGCACTCCAGGTGAGATTATTGCTTTTCTTCACTCGGGGATTCACTGTTACAGTCACAATTTTCCAGTTAGAATTAAGAGAAACGTTTAGTGGAAACTGATTTCATACATGGGGATAAAAGAGAGGATAATCTTGCAGGAATTCGGAATGACCTCGGAGGGATCGCTGGAGTGGTCTCTGTGCGAGACGAGTGTGACAGCAGAGAGAGTGATCAAGCAGAGGAGACTTCCCCCTCAGATGGAGAACCTCGCTGAGAGAATCGCCCTCAATAGCAGGTTTGCTTACTTTTCTTGAGAGTTTGTCAAATTTAGTTGACCACAGCGTTTCATACATTTCTCAGACTAATCTGATTCCACTGGGGTTATGCTTGAATATCTCTAAAATGTCATTGCAGATACTATCTGAAGAACAATTCTCGTTCGGATCCGCTCGTTCCCGATGATCTCGCTCCTGAGATACTCAAGGAAGCACAGTGCCAACTACTCAATCTCAACGCCCACGTTGTCGCGTGCCAGTTGACACTCCAGGTTAGGAACTATTAGAGTTGCCAGAGGATCGGAATTATGCTTTGAAATAGATTGTCCGATAACTTGAGTCATTTTTATAATAATAAATTAAAATTCCGATCGTCTTTCAGGATTTCGCAACATTCTCATCAATCGAACCGACGGAGTACGTGGACAATCTATTCCAACTCGAATCACGGTATGGGTTTCGAAATATTTTTTTTCGTCTCGTTTCGTGAACAATAAATCAACAATCATTATCGGTCTCCGTTCCAGATATGGATGGGCTCGTCTTTCCGAATTTGAGCGGCTATTCAATCGAGAGATGTGGTACGCCTTCATTCATAATCATTTCCTGAATTTGCTGGTCTCAAAATCATTCAAACAAGAAAACAAAGCGTTATCTTTGCAGGTGGGTTGGCAGTGAAGTGTGTGCAGAGAAGAATGTGGGAAAGAGAGCGAAACTGATCAAGAAGTTCATCAAGGTTGCCAGGTGAGAGCTTGGTGCAATTATGTTGCAAAATGAAGACTATCGGAAAGAATTCTAATTAACTTGCTCTTCCGTGTTCCCAAATCAACCTACTCATTCATTCAGATACTGTCGCGATCTTCGCAACTTCAACTCAATGTTCGCCATAATGTCTGGACTGGACAAACCTGCCGTGAGGAGACTGCACGCGAGTTGGGATAGAGTGGGCAGGTGAGAGATGAGTTGAGATTGATGATTGATAGTGATTGAACGGATTCAAACGATTGTTGGAATAATCTGTCTGATTGCAGCAAATACGTTCGTTGGTTGGAGGAGGTGCACACTCTGGTTGATCCGTCGAGGAATATGAGCAGATACAGACAACATCTTGCTACGGTCTCCCATGATCCGCCTGTGATTCCCATCTACCCCGTACTCAAAAAGGTGAACGACCTGACCTCTGAAAGTGTATAATCCTGCTTGTTACTTGGAATTTTTAGTGGGGATTAATTTGAAAATGACAGTTAAGTTTATTATTTTGTTTGGGAATCTGGCAAATATCATTCTTTAATTTCCAGGACCTCACCTTCATGCACGAGGGCAATTCGACGTACACTGAGAAGTTGATCAACTTCGAGAAACTTCGATTGATTGCGAGAGCGATTCGTGCAGTGGGGAAGTTGAGCAGTGCGCCGTATGAGATTGGAGCCATGGCTGAGAGGGTGAGTAGTTGTTAGTGGAGATGGAAGGCGTTGAACAGTTATTGGATATCTAGGTAATGCTGACAAGTAATAATATGCACTTGCAACAAAAACCAACTACACGAATTAACCTCGTTCAACCCCTCCTCTATTCCAGTCCGGCGGTGCTCTCAATGATGCTCTTCTCCACATGAACACATTCGAATATGCGAGTGGAACAGTGGCTACCATGAGGAAGAGTGCGAAAGGAGCCACACAACCGAGGAAGAAGGTACGGTAGATGAAAGGGATACTGTAGGGAAGGAAGAGGTACGGTAACAGAAGTAACATGGTACCTGTTTGAGGTGTACGAGCAGGCGTTGATGGTGCGGAAAGTGAAAACGTATCTGGCAGAGTTGAAGGTGAGTCCATTTTTAAAAACTATTATGTTTAATTCTTTAATCGAAAAGGAAGAAATGTTGAAAACTTTGCGCTAACTATAATTTGTAGACGCATGTTATCATTCTGGAAGAAATCAAATGCAGTTGCAAGGAAAACTGTTTGTCATCGAATGGTTACACTTGCAGGTGGTTGACAACGAGAGTGAATTGGACTCGATGTCTCTCGAGATCGAACCATCGACGACGAGTAATGGAAATGGAGAGAAGGGAACCGGATCTGGAGGACCGCCACAAAGGTGTGAAATGAATTGATTGATTGATGTTTCAATTTAATCTCGTCTGAAGAATCTTTTGAGAAATATTAGTAGAGAAGAGTCAATCAATCAATTTCCTACTCCTTACAGACGCCCTATCTCGAATCGTGCTCCTTCTCCCACTCCTTCGTCATTGAGTTCGCAGTCGAATGCCAGTGGTGAGATTGCCGCTTCAATACAGATTGTGACATAGTTTGTTGAACCATAATTGATTATGGTTGGAAAATACGCTCATAATTCATAATTTGCGAAACGCGACAAATCTTCGCCTCTCTCAGGTCCTCAGTCTCAGCCGTCGGGAACGGGTGGAGGAAGGGGAGGATTCGTGGGAGCGAAGTTTGGAGTGGAGAGTCCCCAAGCTGTGCAGAAGATGCTATCTCTTGTGCAGCAGAGCAAGATTAAGGTGAGATCAAGAGGATAATATGAATATAATGTGTCATCTGGGTTCATTATCAGGAGCGTGCTCCTCCCTCTTCTCCTCACACTTCTTCCCATCACTCGAATACTCTCGGTCGATCATCGGGAATGAGTCAAGCTCCGCCCCCTCACGATGCACGAGTAATGCATCCATCTGGATTACCAACAACCAGAGGTACGATAGATTAGATAATTATGGAAATCAGATTAGGATCACTTCGTTTGGGCTAATCTTTGATTTTTGGCACTTATGAAACATAAATCGAGTAAGTATTGTGGTAGTATCATCCCGGAGAAAACTCTTCTTTCTTTCCCTATCGCACCAAATCCTATCCCTGTCGTGAATTCGTTGTGATGGTAGATCACTCTTCCCTCCCATGCTTCCCATCTCATTTCCACCCTCATATCAACCCTCAGCTGCAGTATCCCTCTTTCCTTCCCCTCACTCCTCTCTTCCCTCTTTCAGGTGTGGTTCGTGTCTCATCTCGTAATGGATCTCGAGACTGCTTCTATCCCCCTCCCTCTCCCTCTTCCCTCTCCTCCCATTCTACCTCCTCCTCTTCCCATCACCATCCTTCCTCCCATCATCCCCTCCATCCTCCTCCCCCTCTTCCTTCCTCCCTCCCTCCTCATGTTGTCGATCTGAATGCAGAGTCATCTTCAGTCACTGGCTACTACCACTTAGGTAAGGAAGGGAGTGCATGAATTCGTGTGAGATTAGACGAGTGAAGTCAAGGAAAACCTATAGCCACGATTTAAATCAATATGTATTCCCCTCTGTTTCAGACGTTCTCATATGAGAGAACTCCCATCTCTTCCATCTCGTCTACCGTAGTGCATAGGTGATTATCGATTGATCGATTCTTTCTCTTTCCACTTCTCCGTCTATCCATTTCGGCACCGCCAGCTAATCGATCGTGTTGTTCCCTGTGTTGTGTGTGAATCCCGCACAGCTTTCTACCGTATCCCGAGGATATTGATCGCACCGAATCTAATCCTGATCCATTCCGTTCAAAAGCTCGCTTTCTGTGTTTCTATAGGGTGAAATGGGTACGGTATCGTTGCTCGCTTGGTTATCTCTCAGTTGTGCCGCCAGCGTATAACTCGTGTTGGAAGGTGGAAGGGCAAGAGTGAAGGCATAGGGGATCTCGCTCGACCACTCTCTCCATTCCACATACTCTCTCGTTAGTTAGAATGAACGAGAGAAGTGGAATGGAGAGAGTGAATGGTGGCTATCAGCACGCCTTCACTAATCTATGCGGTTGACCGTGAGAGGGGATGATGAGTCTCTCCTTTCAGATATTCCATCCCTCCATTCGATGCTCCCTGCCATTCCTCACAACGGACCCCATTCAAGTGCCCTCTATAGGTGAGTTGACGCTCCCCTACCTAGGAAACAAAATTGTTTCTAGTGTGAAAAATTAATTTAAATCCACCTTTGAATAATTTCAGATCCCTGTTCGTCTCTCCACCCTCTCCCTCTCCCTCCTCTTCATCCTTCTCTTCCTCCTCCTCCCATCGTCCCTCTCTTCCATCTCATCATCATTCTCCCTCCATGCCGTCATCTCAATCAGTTGGAGTACTAATGGGCCATCGAGTAGTTCCCCTATTGGGAAGAAGAATGAAACCAGAGAAGACGAGAATGGGAGGAGGATCGAGGGCGATGAGTGTCGATGATCCCGGTTAGTTCCCCCTTCGTCATTCTCAGAAGATGGATATGATGTCACATAGGTCACCAGGGCTGGCGGCGACGAGGAGTAGTGTTGGTAGGACCTGCGTCACCATGACCCGGGGGTCATGGTAAAATGTGTCGGGAGTCGACCAAAAGTACCGTATACCAAAGTCTGTTACAGTAACCGGATATGTACAGTAACCCGAAATACCGTAGTCCGGGAATCGCGAACTGACTTTTTTTCAAAGTGTGAGATATAAATTTGATCTTGGGTCAGTGGGGACTACCGTACCCAGACAAGTTACAGTAACCCGAGATACCGTAATCCGGGAATCGCAAACTGACTTTTTGCAGAAAATGTGTTTTAAAAATCGGTTCTTTGTTCGATTATGGGTTACTCCTAGAGTAAAATTTAATTTTATATTTTACAACCATAAATCGTGGTCGAGGGGTTAACGAGTCGGTCTTGGAATACGAAGATAGGTGGTTCGATGCCCGACGGTGTCCAAACCCTTTGCCTTGCTTCGAAAAGCGCATGGCAGATACTTCAGAGGGTACTGTATGCACATACCGTAACCCAGGTGCGGTGGGTCAACTTCGCTTCCGTGGGACACATCTTTGTCTTTTGACGAAAACGAGCGATTCAGAGCCCATGGCG
>LS504175.1:939838-970181 GCA_900490845.1 Pristionchus japonicus | reverse complement strand
CACACTTTGAAAAAAAGTCAGTTCGCGATTCCGGGACTACGGTATTTCGGGTTACTGTATATGTCCGGATACTGTAACACGCTTTGGTATACGGTACTATTGCTCGATCATGGTGACGCAGGTCCTACCAAATTCTTGGTAGGACCTGCGTCACCATGAACCCCTATTCATGGGGTCGCCGGCGGCGTGGTGACCTATGTGATGCCATAAGGATCACTCAATTATGACGACTGATATCAAGCATACACTAGTTTATGTGCTTACAATTGGTAGCCCTACAGGAATCTCCATTGCAGATCATCAAGTTTCTCGTGTGTAATCATCTCTCCGTCTGTTCTTTCTGCGATGGTTCTTCTATAGTTTGTTGCTGACCTCTCCCCATCCCTTATCAACCCCCTATTTATCCCCTTCCCTTCGCCTTTTATCGAACTCCACTGTTCACTAACCAACTCCATTCATTCGGGTAGCTAATCAATTATCCCTTTCCCTTTCCATTATTATTAATAGTGTGTTAGCTCAATCTTTCTTCTCGGTGCTTTCCCCCCTTAGTAGACACTCCAATTGAGCCATTTCGTGTGCATCCCTCGCATTGTGAATACCCCCGCTACAAGTGCATTTACTCTTCCCTTCTCTCTTTGGTACTTTCAATCGATTCCGTGCTACCGTACTCCTCATCTACCGTATCTCCACACTTCTCTTGGTGCTCAGCTAACCCCTTCCCGTACCCTGCAAATAATCTAACTCCAGTGTATAATAGTCACTCATTTCTTTGCAATATCTTGTTCATTATCAACCGATTCTACCTACTTTCAATACTTTGATATCAACTTTCACTACTTTGCGATAATCTAAAAGCTCCTACCGTATATCCCCCGTTCACACACCCCTACATCTTGCCTTATGCCTACATCATCGATTGCTCAAGTCTCCCATCCTCGTTATCGATCTTTCCCTCGCCTACCGTACAATACCGTACCCCTTGTCATTACCATACTCTAGAGCTGTGTATACACTTCCGATAGAATCTTTCACTTACCCTTCAATCTGACGAACTTACGCATTTCGGTAGTGTCATTCTGGACAGTTCTCCCTTCTCTTCCCATCATTGATCTACTCGATGGAAGACCAGAAGTGAGTTCGATCCACCTTGTTCACTGTCACTGCTCACGTTGTTTGTACATTTGAGATGATGAATCGACCTTTGTATCATTTGATAGAATCAGAGATTGAAACGAATCTGCCAAGTGTGAATACTCGCAGACAAATTTCACGATAAATGCTAATATTTTGATCTGAGCGATTTGCATGAAGAATCAATCGGTTACATACCGAGAAATGTAAATGATTGAGAGTGGAGAAGAGTCAATAGTTAGTTGCACTGTCCATGTGGTCGTTGTTTTCTGGATATTTGTCTCCTGTCCAAGAGAATAAGTCCACTTCCTGTGATCTACCTCCTCTGTATGCACTGTTATCGTCTTCCTTCCATGCCTCATTGTTCTCTCTAGAATGGCCTCTCGTGTCTTCACTCGTCTCACTTCGAAGGACTCCGTTCTCTTCGTCTGTGATCTACAGGAGAAGTTCAGGTGCGAATCTGCTTCATTGAATCCCTGTGCATGTGCTTGAATGATCGATTAGCCTGTTTCCATTCAGACAGAACATCATCAAGTTCCCCGAGGTGGTCACAGTCGCCTCTCGTCTCGTCGCTGCCGCCTCCACCCTCGAGGTACGGGATACGGTAGAGTATCGATTGACCACCAACAATTGATCTACTTGAGATGCCGATCATCGGGACAGTGCAGTATCCGAAGGGACTCGGCCTTCTCGTGCCTGAACTCAATCTGCCAGAGAAGACGCCGATCTTCGATAAGACCAAGGTGAGAGGAGAGTATGCAGATGGAGTAGTGATGTCGACTACGAGAAGGAATACTTTGAATGGTTCCTCCCTTCAGTTCTCGATGTGCATTCCCCCCGTGGAGCAGCTCCTCTCTCCCCTTCCCAAGTCAGTCATCCTCTGTGGAATCGAAGCTCACGTCTGCGTCCTTCAGGTCAGTGTTTCCATCATCCAATTTATGCTATGAAAAGTTTCACGTTCATAAAATGCAGCTCATTATTCTCAAATTCACCCAGAACAAATGTCTTTGAAATGCTCACGTTGCGTGAGTGTTTCTGAAATTTGACAACGAAGCATTCGTTTGTTTCAGACAACCCTCGATCTTCTGGAGAAGGGAATCGCAGTGCACGTAGTGGCAGATGCGACCAGCAGCAGATCCGCTGTCGATAGGTGAGAAGGAGAGGGGGTCAATGGCAGGGATTGAGATATTTAGTGCTGCAACACGGATACACCTCCCTAAAAATATTTACATTTACTAGCAATTTTGTATTCCTTAACATGTAAGTGACATGCTTCAATGAATGTGCCAATTGCCATCTTTTTTTCTTCATAAATGCAGTACTTGGTGCTGAAAACAAAGTGATTACAGAGCGTTCGCATTCAAGCAGATGGAGCGAGCAGGGGCAATTCTGACTACGAGTGAATGCGTGATCCTCGGATTGTGTGGAGGAGCTGACCATCCCAAGTTCAAGCAGGTAGGGAGAGATCCCCCTTCTCCCCCCCCCCCCCGTTCATCTTTGATTCTTAGAGAAGTTCTAAGCTGGAGTATCTAAGTGAAGTGATGGGTAGTTGTTGACTCGCGTGACTATCTATGCAACCAAACAACTACTGTTCACAGTGAAAAGCCTCTCGATCTTCTCCGAACTCTGTTCACTCTCTTCCACTAGTTTGTGTGCGTAGTTTGAAGTACACAAAACGCCTTCTTTTCTACGAATGAGAAGGTCGAGTTTCAAACCAATGGTTGAGAGTAAGCATCGATTGCTAGGAATAGAAGCAGTAGCCTAAGGTTGATCGTTGATCTCTTTCCAGATCCAGAAGATCATCATGGAGAGTGCACCCGATACTGGAATTTCCCTCGCTCATATTTAAGAGGAAGAGCAAAGATCAAAGATCAGATTCAAGTTCGTCTAATTCATGTATTTACCCTGTGTCTAGTCAACGATCGTGAAAAATCGAATAGTAATAATAAAGGATTGTTTTTGTTATTTGAACGCTACACATAGTTAAAAAAGGTTTGGGGAATTTGAAGATGCCAGTCCCTTTGTACCCTCCATTGATGGTTGACCCGTGTAATCACTCGACTCTTCTTCTTCTCTCATATTCGTCTGTTCCGTGTATCTTCTTCTTCCTCTCATCATTCTGAGTGGGAGGGCTGTTTGTATGTCCATTCCATCTGCAGTTCACACTAGGAAACACTTGTCTCTTCTCTTCCCTCTCCTAATGACTCACTCCTTTGACATCCTTCTTGCCGAACATTGAACGTGAACTTTTTCCCGAGAAGTCTCCCCCGTTCTCACTTTTGTCCTTCTCCATTGAATGGAATGGAACTCCAGCTGGCAATTTCTCATTGAATCTCATTCGTTTGTCAAGTGATCTGAGGTTCGATTTGTGTGTTTGAGTGCTCGAATGGCGCCACGAAGGTCTACAAAATATAAGAAGACACACAAACAATTTGTTTGTTTGAGAGAGAAGAGAGTAACTCTCATAATCTCAGATGCTATTTCCATCCCTCTTCCCTCGTTGCGAACTCTGATTATTCAATCCGATCTTTGCTTCTCAATTCCCTCTTCTTCCAATTGTTTGATCGACGCAGTTCCGTATAGTTCACAAATCGAAGAGAGAAGAAGAAGATCAGATGATTCCTTTATTCGGACGGCCTTTCTTTCTTTCGAACGACCAACAAATACACGCGATACAAATACTAGGTTGATTCGATTGCCAAGGGAAGGTCAATCAAGTAGATCAATGGGATTCTCTACGGTATCACTAAGTCTCGTAGTCGCACGACCCGTTTGTGCAGTAAGTACGGTAGTTGTGTGTTTGGTATACGGTAGGAACTGAGAAACGATCTAACTACGCAAAATATGAAGGGGAGGGGACTTATTGTGTGTCACTACCGGGCACAACCCGAATTAATTATTAAGAGCTGCAGACGACTCAAAAGTCGATAGATGACAGCGAGGGAGGGGAAGGACTACGGTATGTACAGTAGCTGAGGGTGGGGGATATTATCGATCGACTATCGATCGAGGGAATTAAACGAGTCTGCGACGATCGACTCTGTTGTGCGGCTCGATGCTACCGTAGTAGCGAAGGAGGAAGTTGCGCACCTGCAAGAGGAAGGGTACTGTAACTGAAGAGTACTGTAGGAGTACGGTAGATTGAGATACGATACCTGTCTTCTACTGAATGCTCCTCCAGAATGGCAGGTTGGACAGAGGAAAGGAGGAGGGAATTGGGTCTTGATGAACTGAGGATCTTCAGTTGCATCCCCATGAAGACGTTGATTGACGATATTGTGAGCACGCCACAGATACGTCATCATATCGTGAGGGTGACGGACCTGTGAAGGATACGGTAGAGAGAGGAGTACGGTAGGTCCCTGAGTCCCTGAGGATCAGTTCGGTGTTTGGAACAGAGAATTGGTTCAAGTGGTTCTCTCCCTTCGTTTACAGAGGATCCATCACTGTACTGGTAAGTGATAAGAGAGAGAGTAAATAGTGTCTGGTGGGCGAGAAGGAGTCTCTCTTTCTCTGCCCTCTCTCTCTTCTCCCCACTCTCTCTCCTCTGATCTGTGAGACGAACGAGAGGAACTCTTTCTCTGCAGATGAGAAGATGCGTCAACTGATCGGATCAATGCACTTTTCGTGCAGAGAAACAAGAGAGATTCCTTCCTACAATGGAGTCAATCTTCTCACCCTTCGTTCGTTCATTGGGAACTGCTTCGTGGTCATGTTCATGAAGTGATTCTTGCAGTGTTCACAACCGAAGAATGACTTGACCCATCCCTGAATCGCCTTGAGGGGCTTCAGTGAGTCCACTTCCTCGTCCTGAACGGAGGAGTGAGGATAACGGCAGGAAGATGGGATACGGTACCTTGATGGTATCGATGTAAGTGTGGACGGTGAGAGCATGGAAGGTCGTCCAGAGACCGCAAGTGTAGCCTCTGAAGGAGGGTGAGGATGAGGGCGAGAAGGTTAGAGAGGGGAGACGTACCTGGTGGAGGGGTTGCTTCCCTGGCAGTGTTGCCATGAGGAATTGGCAGGGAAAGGATGGTTGAAGACTTGCTGGAAATAGAATCATGAAAGTATAGCCTCAGATGACTTTGAAGGGCTAAGGAATCAATTCTTCATTGATTCTTGTGAGAGAAGGGACTCACCTCAATATCATCGAAGTGTCTCTTCCAATCATCGACGGACACGAACTTCTGTGCACTCTTCTCCTCCAGATACTCACGCATGTGCACGAAGATCATACGGGCACGCTCGGAGTTCTTGAGGATCTGAAGAATAAGACTTGATTGATGAACAACGGACTCAGAAGCTGAGCGAAGCATACGTGCCACTGCATGCCGCATTAATGAAGAATGGAACTTACAGTGGAAGTGGATCTTCTCTTCTTTGCTCTCAGATCAGTGGAGAAGGAGAGAACGGGGAAATGCTGCAAGGGATCCATCTCTCCCCTGCCAGAGGGTAATCTTCACTCACATTCGAGAGGAGGTTCACGAATTCGTAGAGAGCAGTGAAGTTGTCAGCAGACACGAAGTCTCCCGTCTTGATAACTTCGTCGTAGAGGGCCATTCGCATCGCCTTCAGCATATCCGTCTCGGAGACGTAGTACATCGAACGGCATCTGAAATGAAGCTGGGGTTGCATCATCACTTGACCATCGATCAGTAGCATTTGCAGAGTTTGTTTTCATTCTTAGCGAGTTTCGGTCAATATTTGAAATCGTTCCGAGTATCAATGGTATGGGTGGCGCCAGTAGTCTAGCCGAGGGGTCTGATCTCATCCGTTTTTGCCGTGGTTTTCCACCCCGGAATAAGCTTCTCTTTGCTTCTTCTCTGCTCTATCGAAGAAGAGAGAGAGAGAGAGAGAGAAGGAGGGAGGTGGTTTATTTGAGTTGAGTGTCGCCAGTGAGTCGCCATTACAGAGTTTGATTGAATAGACGAGGATAAACAGTGGTTGCTTCCCTTCGATCCTGGCTGCTAAATCATCACTCCATCCTCTCTCTCTCTACAGAGTGTTCCTCTATTGCGCACGCACGAACGGAAATTCGATCCCTTTCCATTGACGAGTTGAGACTTGTGAATGGAGAAAAGGGGAAACGGATGGAGTGAACCCCTTCCCTCCTCTCACAGATTGAATTGTGCAGTCGAGGTAGAGATAGATAGTTTGCAACGATTACTGAGAACCGGATAGAGAGAGGGAGGGAAAGCTTCTTCTCACAGTGGATACACACTATCAGTATCCACGGGCTGGTTTCCACCTCCGATTCAACCCCGAGCTACTCAATGATAGCTAAACAATACTCTGATGAACTCTAATGACTTGAATCAATGAAGTGACTGACCTCTCAGGATTGGAATTGCAGTCGATCACAGGCTTGGCAGTAGTGGTGGAGAGGAGAGGACGGGCAGTTGTAGTGAGCACTTGTTGATGGAGAGCAATTCGATCGGCTGTCACAAAGGCATCGATGTCGGAATACGTCCTGTGAATGGAAGGATTGACCCACTCTCTGACCCGATGGACTACCGTACTCTGTCTACTCACCGATTGGAGAATGGCTGCATGTAGAGAGCCTGCTGATGATCACGACGGAAGAGAGCGACCGAGGGGAAGTAGGGAACTCTGAAAGGAAGAGTACTGTAGGGGAGGATACGGTAGGCATGCAGGAGGGTACTGTACTAGATTATGTTCTACGACAGGGGACGACATGTAAGGGCTCTGTATCTATCAGGCTGAAGGGTACTGGAATAGGCTAGTCTAATCATACCGAGAATCGTTGGTTACCTGGTTAATCGGAGGCTGAAATTTAGAGGATAGGATAGAGGAAATGGTTTACGAAGTACCAAATGCGAATGAAACATACTTGAGCATGGAAGTAAGGGGAGAGTTGGCGAGAGCTCTCTTTGCTCCGACCATATTGGCACGAGAAGCCATGTCCAGAAGGAACTGCAATGGTATGCCTTCATCTCTTCATTGGATCTTTCAAGAGATTCAAGAGGAAATACCGACCTGTGCACCCATTCCATCGGCCATTTCGAAGTAGATGACCATGTGATTGGCCATGGGAGAGATTCCATTCCACAAATCGCCGTAAGTCGTTGATCCATCCACTGAAGAGAACGAAGGTTCTCCCATTGAGAGAGACGAAGAATGGACTCACCAGCGATATGATGGAATGCGGGCCAATCGGGATATCGATTGTACGCGTATTCATTGGTGACTCGACGAAGGAGAGATTCACGGAGGAGCTCTCCAGAGTGCTGAGCCTCCATGTCTGAAATGATGAATGCTGATGAAGGAAATGACGATGCTGCATGTTATTTTGCAAAAGCTTCACAGCTAAGAATGCATAGAGAACTTGCAGAAAAAATGCACGAATAGTCAGGAAAGTAAATTCCATACCGATAGCATTCTGAGTGTTCCTTGCAGTTCTCGGGAAGTATTTGATCATAGGGAAGTGAGTGATTCCATTGTCTCTGCAGGCTCCTTGATTGAAGTTATCAGCACAATTGATGGCTGTGACCTGAGATCGATCTTTGATCTCTCTGATACACTCATCATTATCCAGTACTTGAGGGGGAAGTTCCCCTTGGGGCATTAAATGGTCAAAATCGAATCGTTTCTCTGCGTTCTCTCACTCGATTTCTCTCGTCTCTAAATTGCATTGACGTGAGCTCTCAATTGACTCTTTCGAGTGTTCTCACAATGGGCATTGCGTAGTCTGCAGAGAGAGGAGGGAAGTTCCCTGTTCAGTCCCCCCTCACTCCCTCACACGTGCCATACCGAAAGAGAAGGGGCAAACTACAGAACAATAACAGTCTCTCTCAATGGCATTGCATAGATGTCAATCAAGTTGTGCTTCCGCGTATCAGAGGAGAGTGATAGGGGGGAGGGGGAGAGAGGGAAGGAGGGGAGGAGAGGGGGGGGGTGTCAATGAGAAGGAATAGGTTACCGTCACAATGGAGTTCCAGTTCTGAACGAGATTGGCAAAGGAGCGATAGTAGGGAGCGAAGGCTCGACAGTGGCCACACCTGCAAGAGAGAAAGAGAGATGAGGAGGGATTCGAATGATAGACTTGATGCATCCCCTGTCCTGTTCATGCTTCTTCAGTTTCGTATGCCCTCCGAACTCCTAATCAATCAAGATGCACAAATGAGTGCTTCCATCTATTTAGAGTGGTTGGCTCCGTGCCAAAGGGCAATAACTCGCTCCCTCTCATGAAGAATGCTATCAATGTTCCCATCCACAACAACGTGATGAAGTTGACGAAAGGAGTGATTCATATCTAGAGGGGAGTTCCCCCTTCCAGAGAAGGAGGAAGAGGGTATCATCGTTCCATCTATGATGGACAATGACGAAAGGGTTATGTGTCTATCGAAGTTGTTCCCTCTCTCAGTATCGTCTCTGCTCTTCTCATTCGATACATGCCCCTAATAGATTCCATTTGTTTGTATTCGTTCATCGAACACAAAGCGTCGCCATAATAGGACACAAAGAGTGATAAGATGGAAATTCGATTGTTTGAGGCGGTAAATGAGTGTGGAATGAGAGGGGAATGAATGGGATGGCTCTATCTCTCCCTATCACGTCAATCTCCTATCAGAATGATCATGCGGATTGACCTCGTGTCGCGAGTCAGCGAATTCCATTGAGAGAAGGAGAGAAGAGAGGACTCTCCCCTTGTTGTCCCTTCCCCTTCGCAACACCCATCCATTCCCTTCCTCCATTCCCATCTGACCCCTATCATCTTATCTGTCCCTATCACTGAGTGTTACGCGTCCTGTCCTCTTTTGACCTATTCTATTCGAAACAACAATAGGGAGAAGAGACTGACCAATCAGCATAGAATAGCACGACGAATGCATGATCCTGTCCGAATACGGTATCATCGAACGTTGCCTGATCCAGATGCATCACTGGCTCGAATCCCGGCACGAAGAGGGTTGGATTCGCACCCTGAAGAGTACGGTAGTAAAGGAGGAATCGATCGATTGGAGGATCTTACCTGCGGGACATAATTGAAGGTGGAGATGATAGCGTGTGCAGCGACAGCCAGTAGAGGCACGAGGATCAGGGACCGGCCCATCCTGAGAGGAAGAGAGGGATTACGGTAGGATACGGTAGAGGGAGAGAGAGAGAGAGAGACCGAAACGGTGGAACGCATGTGAACATGGACAGAGCCGCAAATACAGGCAGAATAGTGTGAGAAGGGAGAGAGAGATGGAAGAGACCAGAGGAGGTTTCCAATGTTTACTCCCTCATTGAGAAATGAAGGAGGAGGAGAAGGAGGAGGAGGGTGCACAACGGGGTTTTACTCACTCTTAGATCTACCCTCTCTCTCTGTAGAGGGGAGGAGTCTGAAGACAGTGATAATGGAGAGAAGAGTGATAATGGAGAGAAGAAGGGGGAACACCCATTCGGATACCGCCCATTTCATCATCCCTACCCAATCTGACAACCTCGAATTAGCTCAAATTGAAAGGAAGATTTGCAGCTGAGATTGGAGAGGAGTTACAATTGGCTTTTGGCAGAATAAATGAGTTGTTCGTACGGTTGAATAGACAGAGGAAGGGAAGGTCCAAGGAAGGAGAACTTGAAGTGAGAGGGACGAAGGAAGAAGAGAAGGATGATCTACGACCAGTGGAAGAGTGATGGTCTACCTTAGAGAGAGGAGAAGACCGAGAGAGAGGTCAATCATGATGAAAGGAACGCTTTTTTTCAATTGAAAGAAGAGTTCTCAAAGGTTTACAAGACCTTGGAGACTGAATAGGAGGAATTTTCGATTGAATGGTCAGAGAAGAAGCTAGAGAGGACGAGAGAGTATGGGAGTCGAGGAGGAGCAAAGAAAGTGAATAGAGAGAACCGGGAGTTCCAAACGAGAAAATAAGTGAAAGTTGAGATCTCGAAGGAAATGCTCAGCGAATGAATGATGCGTGAGGAATAAAAAAGGGACTGATAAGAAAGGGGTGGGGTTGATGAGATTACTCCATCGAACGAGAGAACATTACACTGTGATGTATGAGAGTGAACCTGTAGACTGGGAGGCGCTGGCCAGTAGAATAAAGAGTTGCAAGAAGACCCCCTTGAGATGGAACCCTGAGGGCATGAGAGGGTTCGGGGACATGACAAAACCGCAACGACAAAAGCGCAAACGGGGTAAGAAAATCGCCAACGACAAATGCGCAACTCGGTCATTTCTGCTAAAAATCACGTTATAAATCTTTGATTGGGATCATTTGTGATAGGAAGCTAGTCCAAATCATTAGGGAACGAATGATCCGAATCACACATCGGTAACACCAATTTGAGCTGAAATAGATGAGTTGCGCTTTTGTCGTTTGCGATTTTGTATTTGCGCATTTGTCGTTTTTGGCGATTTGCGCTTTTGTCGTTGCGGTTTTGACATGCCCCCGAGGGTTCAGAAGGAGAGGGATGGAGATAGAAGGAAGGAGGGGACTACTGATAAGTTGAGTGTGATGAGTGTAGACAGCAAGCGTGCATGGGAACTTGAACAGTGGAGAGAATAGAGGGAGAGAGGGGGAAGGGAGGAGAAGGGAGGGACGAGAACTGAGAACAGTTTACGATGAAGGGAACGATGAGTTTGGCAGATGGGAAAGAGAGACTCGTCATGAAATACAAGTAGATCACAACAGGGGATTTGTTCCACTCTCACCTCCTCTCTTCCCCTTCCTCCCACTCCGGGGAGAGATCAAGATAATATTTACGTGAACGCTCGTCGCAGTCTCGGTTCTTGCAAGAGCAGATGAGAAGAAAACGGAGTAACTCAAGAATGAGATCAGTGAGAGTGATCGAAAGGAGAGCAATCGGGTAACTGAGAACTGCTGACAGCCACACATCTGCCCGGTTAGCTCAGTCGGTAGAGCACCAGACTCTTAATCTGGCTGTCGCGGGTTCGAGCCCCGCATCGGGCTGGCACACTTTTGCCTCTTTTGCTGACGTTTGATGTGCTGCTTATAAACGGTGAGTTATCGAAACCCATCTTTGACGTGTTAGGGGTAAACATGGGGTCACGTCAGGGGGCGGTAACTGGTAAGGCGGAGTGAAAACAGAGTAAGAGCGAGTAAAAGGGTGATTGGATTTAGAGTACCAAGGGCGGAAAAAGTAGGCAGTTGGCTCACGAAAATAGAGGTGTTCTGTGAGGTTATGTGTTGTTGGTAGAAGAATCGAGGAGAGGGAGAGGTCATTTCAATGAGGCAAAAGAGGTATGAGGAAGGGAGGAGAAGGAAGAAGGAGAGGGAACTAGTTAGTGCATTCTAGAGCATCCAAAAGTGTCCGAACTAAGGAGGAAAAGCAAAGTAAGAGTTAAGAGGGTGCCCGAAAGAGGAGAAGAAGCTGGAGTGAGTCCACTCAAATGAACCACCCATTCGAACCAGTCAACGAATCGGCTAATTTGAGGGAAGAGAAGGAGTGACGTAGAGAGAAAGGTCCGACAATGGAAGAATGGCACTCTTACGGGACTATACTACGGTCTGGTAGAGGGTCGAGATTCGCTCTCTCTTTGTATCGAGAGTGTAACCAGTAGAAGGGAGATCTAGTGGGGATAAAGCTGTGATCGGATCGAGATTTGATGCACAATGGATAGAGTGTTGCTTTTTGTATGGAGATGAGATGGGAGAAGCTTGATCTATCTAGACGAATGAATGAGCAAGCCATTGGTTGGTCGAGAAATGGGGACACTCAATGGCCTTTTTGTTGCATTGGCAGTTGATTGGTCAGTAGAGAAGAGGATGAATGAGATGGGAGGACGAAGTCACAGAGTACTGTAAGGGAGGGAGGAGAGTACGGTAGAAGGAGAGGTCACGAAAGCATGCGTGAAATGGTAGGCATGGATGGAATGGGAAGGGTGATAGACGTGCAAATAAGTTGGGATGGGATAGACAAGGAGAGAGAGGAGGGAGGGATGCCTTAGGGGTTACACTAAATGAATGGAGAGAAGCACAAATAGAAGAGATCTAAGATTATCACAAGAATGAGGGAGTAAGTTATTTAGAGGGAGAGAGAAGTTACGAACCAGTCGACGATCGTCTAGAAGTGGAGAAACGAAGAGAAGAGGGCGGATTTTATAGAAAGACGACCGATGGGCGGAGTTATTGGAAGAAGAGATGAGGAGGAGTGAAACTGTCTGATCACGGAATATCGAAACCAATCACATCGATACAATTCGTTTTACAGATGTGGTTCACTATTTCTTCAGACGGTTTTGTGCAAAATGATTCATGGAAGTTCGTAAAATGGCTTGATGTGAGTAGGAGTTGGACTCTGAATGGTATTTTTCTTGTAGTCTCAAAAGTAGATGATTGTTGTTATGAGAATGGTGGAAAGGGAAGAAGGGAGAGGGGGGGGGGGGGGGGGGGGGGGCTTGTAGTGATGGGGATGTGTCTACTGAGAAGTGTTCAGTGTTCTCAGCGTGGGAAGGGATGGGAGGGAGGGAGTGGGAAGGGGAAGGGATTGGGGAGAGGAGAGTTTTCACTTGTGTTTCCCCTTCTGATTAGAGAGACATGTCCATTAGACTGTAGCAAGAAGAGTAACCACTGAGGATTGCAGGGAAAGAACATCAATCAGAGTGAGGGAGAGGGAGGGAATGTTGCGGGGATCGACACGATTTTTCCCAGTAACCTGCCATCACTTGCACTTCCCCTATCAGTTCTTGGATTCAAACAAGTCTGAAAGTCTCGACATCAATAAAAACGTTCGAAATAGTGCGTGGGTCGTCGAAACGACGTCTCCCCCACACAAAGGGAAGGAGCATCTGTCATCCACTGAGTCAGGATGAGAAGGATTGAAGATGAGATAACTTCTATTGTGATACAACCAATAAGCATTCTCCACTGTTGAAATTCCCTCTTTTCTTCTCCTTCACATCTCCGACCAGTGAAAACATCTTCTGAGAGGGAGACTAAACGTAGGTCACATCAAGTTCTTCTGCTTGTTTGACTACGAGCTATTTCTGTGTAGTCGAGAGAAGTTACAGACAACGGTAAACATCGTGATAAGAGTACTAGAAACTCGAGGTTGAGATGATCCATTGATCGAGAGAGAAGGAATGACCCCTGAGGGGGATGGAAGAGAGATGACTCAACATTCCTCCCTTCAGACTCAACCCTGATCGACTCCCATTAATCAACTAGACCACGCAGTTACTTCGAAGATCTATCTGTTTATTCCATTCTCATGTGATTCTTGAACGCTTTTTCGCATTTCGAGTTCCCATGCATCCGATGTAAAGTCATTGGAGAAGTTTTATCACTCAGAGGAGTCAATCTGAGTTTCGAAAAGACGAGCGATCGCTCTCTTTAACTTCTCGGAGTAAAGAAGTCGATCAGCTGGTCGTTTGAGGGCTGGAAAGGGAAGGAATTGTATCATCACTACGCAATAATCAGTCTCCTCTTAGGTTCTCTGCTCTTCTCTCTCATGCTCTACATTCCTCTGTCCTCGGGTCATAAATTTCATGTCAAAGAGTGATAGTTAGAGTTTGCGTGCCGAAAAAAAGGTGATGCGAACTTTTTGCGATTGATTTCGATTTCACAGTCCCCGTCACTTTTGCAAATCGGTTAATCAGCGGAACAAAAGGATTGGACTCGATAGTTGTGGTTTAGAGATTCGCTCATGAGATTCACTCCCTTCCCCCTTCTCTCCCTCACTCTCCCTCTTCTCCCCTCAGGGGAACAATCGAAAGTAGTTCAAGTTTCCCCTATCATATGGGCAAAATTGGCAGAGAGTTGCAGAGTGAATGCACAGTTTTGGGAGCAAAGTGTGACTGATCTTACCTCCATCGTAAGGGGAAGATGGTCTATCGAGGAATGAAGCTATCGCATTCTGAACTCTCTTCGCGAATACTTCCGATGCCTCATTCTCCTCTCTCTGCATCGCAGGGAGATAACTGCAATTGAATTCTAATCACCGGAAAAAATCATTTGCTAGTTCAATTTTGGCTGAATGATCAAATGTGATTGAATGACGTTTTCAATAGATTTCTTTCGAGAATGAATGTAAAAATGTAATTCTCCTATAATCAATGTTCCATTGTGACTTACGTGATTTCGATGACGAGAGCCCAACTGATCATACATCGGAGAAGATAGGGAAGATACGTATCTTCCAACCAGAACGAATCACCGAATCTGAATAGAGGAAAGAATGAAGAAGGAAAAGGCTGGAAACCACCTGGTCAATTGCTTGAGAGCCAAAGGATAGATTGGAACGTCCCCTCCGAATAGTCCTTTCCTGCAATTATTCATTACTTATTTCTTTCATGCACTATGTTTAGTATAGATGTACCTGAATTGCAGTACAGTTTGATTGTTGGAGCAGAATCCTTCAGGGAAGATGAGAACGGGATAAGTAGAGGGTTGAGAAGCGTAGTCAAGCACTTGGCTCTCAAAGGAAATTATGGGATGATGTAGATTGTAGTTTCCAACTTTCGAAATCCTTCTATGAAAAAATCTATCTACTCTAAATGCTTGGTCGTTTTTTCCCGAATGAACCAACTTGGAAAGCTGCTCTATCTTTGTTGCATGCTCGATCCAACCAGAGAGTAGGAGTCAGCTTGCCACCGAAGGCCTGCAATTCCAATTATCTTTTCTGATCTTTGAAGTATCCTTGATTTTTAATTACTGAAGAACTATTTGAACTAGTAAAGAGTTGAGCAACAAAGTGATAATCTGACTTCGAGAGGGTAGATGAATCCTCCGTGACTCTGTCCCGTTGCTGTGTATCCAATCTCTTCGCAATCCGAATAAATCGTCATGATATCGTTCGCAGTCAGATGATTTGCCATCGCAAGACCTTAGAAGAAAACAATGCATTTGAAATAATCATGAAAGAGTAATCCGTTCATTTTTTCCGAATAGATGATAATTTTCTCCTCATGGGTTTTACAAAACAAATTTTTTAAAAAACGTCATACCAGAAGCCTTTGGCCGATGTTCCTTGTTGTAAAAATCGAGGACAAGTCCAGTGCTAACATTGAAAAGACGAGCGAAAGTGACTCCGAAATAGAGCATCGTCTTTCGAGAAATACCTGATGAAGGGTTGAGAGTTCACTCATTCATCCACGAATTGAATAATACAAACATGTTTCATGTTCCGAATTCGTCATTTATTATTTTTATTCTACATGTTGTAATAGGTACTGACCGGGATGAATCAATACGATGACAGCAGTTCCCATGAGAAAGAAGAGTGTGAAAGTCATAAGGAGAACCCGAAGTGGAAAGAGGAATGTTACTCTGACGGAATGGATGTCCATGTTTTCTCCCAATTTACTAGAACTTGTATCTTACCGAAATATCAATCCTAGATAATGAAGAATTTGTCTGGATACTTGATGAGACGTAGCTATGAGAAGAGGGAGAGCAGAGGGAGGATGGCGGAATCCAAGCATCATATCGTCCTGACCATTACATTCGAATTAGATTCTGACAGAGTATCAAATTATTCTGTACTTCTGATCTCGTTCCTACCACCCATTGCGCCCTTTCTCATTCTAGTCAGTGCAAGCTAGAATCCACGCCTTTCTAATCGTAAATGCGTAGATAGGAGGGAGATAAGAAGGGAGAATACATGGATTGACCCGATCAAGATGAAGTGAGAAGGATTAGACCATTCCAAAAGACGTACTATTCTCTATCCATTCTAAGCAACGAACATTGATCTTCTCACCCTGACAATGGAAGCAACTCCATTCTTCATCAACGAGAGACCAATGGCAAGCACTTTCTCTCCATCTGTCCCATCTCCATCTTCGCTTACTTCAGAGATCAGATTATTCTGGAATTAATCACCATCGCTGAACCGTTTGCTATTTCCCTTCGTGAGCAGTATTTTTCGGTTGTAAAAGTGACAGTGAAGCAAGAACTGTTCTGACTTTTTCAAAAAGAATGGGAGCCTCTTCTTCAACATCTTTTCGTCCATTGATCTTATCCAATATGGACAAAAGCCATCGAGGAATCTGCCCTAAATTAGTGAGAAAATTCATTAGTGACTGATTTGTGATACGTGAAGTGTTTACTCTATCTTCTATCTGACTCATTTCCTCCTCTCATTCATCTCTCTTTTTCCCTGTCGAATGATCACTTTTTGCAGAATGTATCAAGGAAACAGAAACGAAACGTTTTCCTCTTTGTTAGCACGAAACATTGGTGATAGCAACCTTCCTTATCAGAGATTACCAGGCGTGAAAGCTAACTACTGGGTACAAGGTGCGAAGTTGACTACGATTATACACGAGGATCTAGTGATGAAAGAAGATCGATAGTCAGTGATGTCTCCCAGACTGAAGGGTACACTTCCAGTACTAGAGTTCCCACGAGACAGAGGGAAGAAGTTACACTGAGATGATCAGTGGATACTCACCCCATCCCGATCTGCAGAGAATGAGAAGAACCGTTGTAGAGAAGATGGAGAGAAGAGAGTAATAGTATATGGAGTAGAGAGTAGACAAGATCATTGTAGACTATAGTTGAAATATTCACCCTGAACGAAGAGTTAGACAAGGAAGGAAGAGAAATAATGTTCGCGACTGGGATTGAAAGAGATGAGATCTGATGAAGATGGGGACAGATTGAGAGGAGGAGAGGAGATAGACAGATAAGAGAGGCCAAGGGAAAGAGAGCACTACCTTTCCTCCCCCATTCTACTATTCTCCCCATTCATCACCACTTTTTCTTGCACATTCCGGGAATGAGAAAAGGAAACGCGCGAATTAGAAGTCAAAACAGTGCTAGAAGGGAGATACCATCTCTTATCTCTTTTAGATGGGGGGGGGAACGATGGGATGATTGAGAAATGAGCAGGTCACAACAATGACACAATAAGGAAGAATCTTCGTGTTTCTCCATTTATCTTGAGAGAGGAAGAGAGGAGGAAGGGAGGAGGGAAGGAGGAGGGAAGGAGGGAAGAGATGAGAGAAGGGTGCAAAGTGACCAATCTATTCTCTCGTTTCGATGATCTCATCACACACTGATCAGTCTTCCCTCAGAGTGAAGGAAGGGACACCCACGTGGTCTGTCGTGTGATCTACCCCCCCCCCCTCTTCAATCTCTCCCCTCTCTCCCCACTCATCACTAATTACTCCCTAATTAGCAAGTGACCTCAACAAGGAATCGGACTGAAAATATTTATTTTATGGAAACAACATTGAATACATCATCTCGATGGTAATGGATTGAATGAAAAGGTTGTGATACAGAAAAGGGAAGAAGGGAGATACGGATGAACGTATTTACGCATCAAGAGAGGAAAGAGTGCAGTAGCCTATGGATGGAATACTGCAATCTCATGGAATGACATCTATGGGAGAGAGAGAATGGCACGAAGAGAAGGAAGAGAGGAGGAGACAACGAAGGGAAGGGATGCATTGGAACTACACTTGGAATTGGTATGAAAAGCTACTCGATACAGGATTGGTTCAGTACCCTATTTGTTAAATATGCAGTGGGATTGTCTAATTGGATGTGGCCGAAGGTTTCTGATACTAGATTATACTCACTGGGAATTATTCAACAAATGGTAAATGAAGCAACGAGGGCGGATAATACAGAAGCTGAGGATTCACACAAGTTCTACAATCGATAGAAATTGCTAAGTAGGAAAATAGATTTTATGGTTCAATTGAGGGAAAGAAAGAGAAAAGTAAGAAGAAATAGATCGGACAAGAATCACATTGAGAGATCTATGAAGAACTTCACCAAACTATCAAAAACCGTTGAAAATGTGTTAGTGACGAATATATAATCACAAAATACTCTGTTCAAGTTGAAAAGAGGGACGGGAGTAATACGTGGAGGGGTTAGTGAATGGACAACAAACACGGAAAGGAACGAGATAGATCACAGCTAGATAGAATAATACTCTGTGGAATACTTTGTTTCGGTTGGAAAACCGAGGGGAGTGAGGTAGGCCAGAGGGCTCATTATTGCAATAACTAATTGCACGATCATTAATTATATATGTACAAAATGGTGAAATGACGAGATGCTACAATCAATTGTGTTTAACGGGAAGTGCGATTTTGTTTCTCTCAGCTAATACATCGATCTGTCTCTTCACATTCAAAGCACTCAGACGACTAAGTGGACTTGCGACCCAGCATTCTGTCATGATACGAGACAAATCCAAGAACAACTGAAATAGAATATAACATTCTTTGTCTTTGAAAAACTCGGATTAGTCTGTGAAGCGAGTGACAACCGTAATGTTCTCATGGCACTTTCCCATCGTAGACTACATACTCTTTTTGGATTGACAGCTCCATTTAATACTCATTATCTTGCATGCTTTCAGTCATCCCCTCACTCCTTTCATTCACTTACTGGATCTCTCTGCCATAATTCCTCGATATCTGGTCTGAGTTCCTTCTCCACAACTGCTTCAATCATATCCTCCATCGTTGGTTCACGAGGGACAACAGAGTGATATGCGAGCGATTCCTCCATTGAATGTTCAAAGATTGTCCCTGCAATCCAAGTCTCTATGAAATACTGCTGGCTATTAGAGAACCATCATATGTATATTTAAATAATGAAGGAATAAGTGAAATATCAAACCGTCTCCAATATCCGCGTGAGTCCTTCTCGCACATTCCCACATGATTAGGGAAAAGGAGTAGATATCACTCGCTTTGAAGTATGCGAACTCAGTATTGCTCGTTCCCATTGCTTCATCCTTCAACACTTCAGGAGCAAGATAACGCTGGAATAATATCATTATCCCTATGAGTTGACAAAATATAATAATGATAAAAAACTGACAAGAGTTCCACTGGTTCTTGCCCCAGGTGGAAGTTTGACAGCACTCGCATTCTTGATGACAGCCATTCCGAAGTCAGCGATGACACAAGTTAGATCAGATTTGACAAGAATATTCTTGGTCTTGAGATCTCGATGGGCCACTTCTCTCTTTCCACCTTAATATCAAACCAATTATTGATTATTCTATTTATTATTGAGAAGCTTACTTGTTCCTTGATTGGCTACAATTTCAGAGTGGAGGAAAGTGATTCCATTTGCAATTCCTCTCATCATATTCAGGAAAGTGATCAGTGACAACTGGAATTTCAGGATATAAATAAAACTTTCCAATTAATTATAAATGATGTTTAAATGAATATCATGTAAAAAAATCCACTCAGGAATACTTTTAAGTTTAAAAACAATGAAAACAAGCATGACTAACCGAATGCCTTTCCATATAATCATATAAGGATCCATTGCGATGATACTCAGAGATGATCCAGTATTCACTTGTTGGTCCAACCTCTGTGAGAAAGTATGTAGGCGTCAATTTCATCAATGACCTTTCGTATTTCATCAATAATCACTCACCAACAGTGTCTTTCCCAATCCATCTGAGGATGTTACTGTAAGACATCATACCAGCCATTAGAATCTCCACTTCCCTGATAATGCACAATGAAATGCAAAAATGTGCGAAAGTGAACTAACTGTTCGAATGAATCAATCTGACTGGCGTGAAACTTCTTAATAGCGATCAATTCCCCTCCTCTCCATTGACCGAGGAATACCTTCAATTTATACATTTTATCACACACAACTATTCTAGCTTTGAATTATTCAGTCAGCTTTGCCGTCTTCACGTATGAATGCTAATGTAGATAATACCTTACCTTTCCGAATTTGCCCTGTCCCAATGGTTTGTCCAACACTCGAATATAACCAGCGAGGGTTTTAAATCCCATCATATGCCCTCCTGTAAAAATTGTGATATGATGAATAAAATAACTGAATAATGGAGTTGGTCAAAGAAATATACCAATTCCAGATTGCAATCCAATAGTAGTCTCCATATCGAGGTACGTTCCCTTGGTCGGATCAGTACTGTAGATACTGTATCCACAAGTGCTCCCATCTGACTGAAAATGCGATAATTGAATAATGAATTGATCTCCTAAATAGAGTGAATAAAAGAAGACTGACGAAAGAGGGAGGAATGAGTGGAGCCTCACTGCCAGCTGTACTGCTTCTATCGATTGATTCGTTGCTGAGAATCACAGTTTTGTCTATTTATTAATTGATTGATAATTGATAATGTATCTCACTGGAAATATCGTGCATTGAATCTGTCAGTGGTATCCTCCAATTTGATCCCGTGGAAGGAAGGAACAACGAAGATCGAACGGCATTTCCGTTTCATTCTCAAATTATGAAGACTTCTTCTATTTGAGATGCGTTAGGTGATTTTGGGGAAAAAAACTATTCCAAAAACATATTCCACAGCTATCCCAATTGATAATGAACAGTGTGAAAAGTTTAATCTGAGTTTTCAAGCCCGATTTAAGATCGTAATCTCTTACTCTTCCAAGTCGAATTTGCAGAAACAGCGAATAATAAAGATGAGGAGAGCAAGAAGAATGAAGGCGAAAACGATGAGAGCCATTGCTCCCATTCGCCTGCAACCCAACTATTACAACATAATTGTTCAAAGAAACTATTTCTAGTTTTCGAAACTCATTGTACGGGAAACTCATCTTATCTTATAGTTATTACCTATATTGAGGACAGAAGCCCTATTGCAACCATGGTTACTTCACCAACGATATCTACTCATTCTCTCTAATTATCTACCCATCAGCTTCGTTACCCCTTTCCCCCTGTATTTCCATAGCAACGAGTGTCATCAACTTTTAAAAAGATTCATTTTTATTAGCTATTCTAGAAGTTGTTAGACGGAATAAAGAAGAACTTAATAACTGACCAATTAGACAGGCTTTCGTTTAGTTCCTTCACTTTCGCTTCCAAAATCGTGTCCAATGGATCCTGAAATAAAAATTGATCACTACATATTTCTGTTATTTTTTCAGGAACCTCTTTATCAATCTCACAATTTGAACAACACAGAAAAATTATTCGACTCATTGGCTTTCGCTCACTCTTTCGTTTCAACTACACATTTACAAGCAACGACTGGAGTTGCCGACCACAATGATACACGAGGATGTTATTGCACTGACCAGTAGAGGGATAGGCAAATCATTGCACATATCCCCATTGCAGCATCTCGTCCCTTCTGTCGCCGTCGATACTGTACATTGAACGTGCGTTTTATCGAAATTCCCCGATTCATGATGATCCTTTTGCTCATCATTCGAATGAGAATGAGCACAGCTGGAAATTGAGGAGAAATGAGCTAGGACGTATGTCATATAGTAGAAGATACGTGAGAGGAAGGGAGGGACTTACTATAGATCAATTTCATTCGTGTTATTGGGAGTTCTTCGAATAGTCTGCATACAGTTTCCAACTTTATCAGTCCGACAGAAGGTAGAATACTCGGGACCCAAGATGGTAACCAACTGAAAAGTTAGGATCTTAATCTGGTTTTTTTTCATCGTTCCCATCATGACTTATTCCGATTAATCCCATTTTCCGAGTAAGTTGCCCTTGTCTACTACTTCTTATTGATTCACGTAAGAAGAGTACTCCTAAATCTTACTAACGAGTGCAAAGATAGGGCAAATATATACGAATAAAGTAATGCCTTCCAATAAATGGATGAATGGAGTGATGGGTACCTCATTAGAAATAGTTGCGCATTCTCTTTGATTGCATCGACATAGATGGTCGCCCGGCTCGAGAGGTCTCGCCTCAGCAAACACTCAATTTATATGCATTATGCAACTATGAAGGCAACAATTACGAAGTGTAAATCGTAGAGAACAAACCGTGTTGATGTTGAAGGAGAGCTCTCATAACCCCCCGAGAGAATTCCTCGGCCATTTTAGGAGTGTAAGCCCCATAAGTCTGTAGATTGTCCAGGAGAGCTCCAATGGGTCGATCGTCTCTGAACGAATTGAGCATCCAAACATGCAGTAAATATGAGATATCTCTGATTCTTTTGTGATTAACTGGAAATTAAGATAGGTTACCTGAATTCTGGATCGAGAAGATATTGTGCCACATGTACATGTTTTTCTGAAAATGGAAACGAATTGTGCTGGTTACAATTCGAATAGCTTACCTGAAATATGCTTCCCATAAGCAGCTGATAATTCGTCAATAGTTAGTTGATCGACTGGAGTTTGAGCAATTTCGAGAAGTGACTTGTTTAGATTCTAAATGAGACGAGAATGTCTGATGATGAATTATCGAATAGATATTTACCGCGTATACACTTTCATCATCGTCGGATTTTGGTCTTGCTTCTGAGTCCAAAGAGACGGCGAATAGTAATAAAGGGATGTGCAGTAGACGCATCTCTGTAGGAGACAGGTTGTATTCACAAGGGAAAGAATGGGAACACGTTATGGATGAATGCAATAAGGACAAATTGGAAGGATGAATGAGTATGAGAAGCTTTTCCCCTTCGTAGTGAAGGAAGAAATCGATTAGCCAGAAGAAGGACTGAACAACAACGAGAGAAAATGTAGAGGGAGAGGAATGACGAGAACGTGAGAAGACAACGAGATAGAGGAAAAAAGAGGGAGAGAGAGGTAGGGATACCGTATTCTGCGAATCTTGTGAAGGCTCATTTTAATGTAATAACTGTGAAAAGTGGAGTCTTTATTGTATGAGGCATAAAGAGTGGCTAGGATATTTAACTTCAAAGTGTTTAAATAAAAAAGATTGATATTTTAGCAGAGAAGTTCTGCAAATAATGCCAGTTTGCGGTTAGGTCGAAAATCCGGAACCGGGAGAATTTGAAACCAGGAGCCGGGAAAAAGCTTCCGATTTGAGAGGTTCGCGTGCCAAGAGCATACGCCACCGGTTCACCAGTACAATGCTCTTCACAAATAATTTAATAAGTACTGTAAGGCCAATTATATTTATATATCACTAACAAGTCTGATTAGAGTAGTAACAGTGTACACATTCACGGTTTTTTCAGCTGGTGGTGTGATAGTGCACCCGTGGTGCGCAGTGTACGATGACTGGCGCAATTGTGAAAGCTGCAGTTTTACTATTTGCCTCAAAATGCGAAAATTTTAAAACGCACGAGTCGATTCCCTTTTCGATTGGCATGTTATTATCACTCTACTTCTTGATTATCCTTATTGGTTCTGTCTTTCCAGCCTCGACTAGGGACTTTGCTCATTGTCTCTGCACTATACTAATTGCTCAAGGGACGGATTGACCGCGGTGCGGACGCGTTGCGGTCCTTTCAAGCATTCATTTTCGGGTTCAAAGCAAGACCTGTGCATTCACGGTTGTGCTGCCGGTGATAGATGTCCCGGAGACTAATTGGTAATCATTGCTTTTCTATCTTTTCCGATTGTCGCTTCGATCTCGTTTAATCTCTGGCACTGCACAACAATTGATGCTTCTCACGTTTTCCCACGGCCTCGTTCAGCCCATTCAAATGCACTCAACACGAAGTATTCATTCTCTAGGCTAGTATCGATCCGAATGGAATCGATACTTGCAGGCGTTCGGATGACAGGCGAGAACGACCATGAATACAAGGAGAGTGAGGGACTTAAGGGAGCAGGACAGCCGTTGACCAAAGCCGAGAACCCGGATGGAAAGAAGGTGAGAGGGATTCATCCTTTGATTGCACGTGTTTTGTAAGTTATTATTGCTAATTGAACTTTATTGTAGACGTTGTCGAATGGAATGCAGCGAGTGCACAGAATCCTTGATGATGGAGAGCTCAACCAGGGAAAAGCGACGAGATGGACCGAGTTGGAGATACGAGGTGAGAATAATGCTTTGAAACTTGGTGGTAAAAGGTAAAAGTGCTGGTAAAAGTTCAAATGAAATATATTCTTTATGAAAATAATGTTTACTTTTTGTACAGTTCAAGTGCTCCCCCCTTCGTTTCTATTTTAGTGAAATTGTTCATATATATTATGTTCTGTCTCGTGGTTGGGGTTATCGGTTAAATGCGAATGAGGTGGTATTTGTTAAAGAGGACTAATGAGACACATCAAATTGAAATTATTGTTTTATGTCCGGGTAAGTGTTTCCTAAACCGTTTTCGTAATTTAATGATTTGTTATATTGTATAAAAGATTTGGCTAGGATACAGGGTGATAAAGAGACCATTACAGGTCGATTGAAAAACATCGCTCCCGCTCTGTGGAAGTTCACTCATCTCACGGCACTTTTCCTCAATGGAAATCTGCTGACGAGGATTCCTCCTGAGGTTGCACAGGTTTGTTTCAAAATTATTCTTTTAGTAGTGCTATTGCTGATTTTTTCTTACAGGTGTGAATGGGAACAATAGATACTATTTATATGTGTTATCCCGTGAAAATAAAATGTTGGTTCAGTTGGCGAATCTTACGATGCTCGATCTGTCCAATAACAAGCTGCGATCTCTCCCTGCTGAGCTTGGTGAGCGTCACTTAGACTATGAATCTGTTAAGTTATTGATATAACCTATCAAATCTCGACTCAAATGTTATAATATAATGAATTATTGTACTTGAGGCGACATGATCACTCTGTGTCATCTCTACCTCAACAACAATCAGTTGCGCGTCCTCCCCTACGAATTGGGAAAACTGTTCAGGCTGCAGACACTCGGTTTGTTCTCTTCTTCTTCTTTGTTCTATTCGCTGCTCCTTGATTTTTCGTTATGCTCTCTTGTAATTCTTCCGACCCCTCAAAATTTTGTGCAGTGCGAGTTGCTGCATAGCTGACTGTTTTGAGTTTGAGGGCAGATATGGAGGAAGTAGACGAAGACTGCACTTGTGTTGACCCTCCAACCGCTCACTTCTTCTCCCTCCTCTCTCTCTCCCTCTCCACTCCTATCCCCCAGATTCACTTTTATAGCAGATGAGTAAGAGATGACACTGTGCCGCTTTTTGATCACTACTAGCACACCAAAGTATCACAAATGGAATTCATGCAGACGGAATGTTATTGGTTTTTACGTGCTTCCTGCTGATCGCACGGGAGATTGAAAATTCTGTTATACTCGCTTGCAGAATATGATCACTACACTATGCACCTACGTAGAACTAGGAATCTTGCACTTTTATCAATACAGGATGGGAAGGGCGAATATTGATGAGTCCAGTCATTTCCTCTGAATAAATTTAGACTTTCAATATATCACCGAAGCCTTAATAAAATGCAATAAAGATGCAATAAGATGGAATGAGAGGAATGAAGCCTTTCGAATATTGGGATCTATCGTCACAAAACACGCAATCGCTGACAACATCAGATTGCCAATCATACAAATTGTTTGTTGAACGATAGTGGTATAGGGAGCTCGCAAAGGGGTAGATCAAGTGTGTCTCGATTGCGGACCCTGACCTCGGATCGATGAGAGGAAGAAGGGAAGCGATATCACTACGCCCTCTCTTCTCCCTGTGACCCCTCTTCCCATCGAGAGAGAGAGAGAGAGAGAAGCATTGATCTACCCCGCTCCGAGCACGTATTCACAAGCGAGATCAAAGTAACTTGTTTACAAGTCTGATAAAAATCTCGAATAGCCGATCCTATTGATTCTCCTTTCTCTTCTCAGGTCTACAAGGAAATCCGCTGTCTCCCGAGATCGCGAAGATGTATCACGAGAACAACGGATCACAGAAACTGCTGCAGTTCCTTCTCGACCATCTTGCGAGTCAGTTGATTCAGTCTACGATTGATGGATGGGTGCATACTGTAGAGGTCTTTTTGTTGCTGATCAATGCCAGAGCGTAGTTAGTACAAGTTGACTACTAGCTTGTACTACAGTAATCTTCTTACAAGGGAATGCGCTCATGAAAATCCCGTGATTGACTGTTGACAGAGAGAGAGAGAGGAGGGCTATCTATGTCATAGCCATTCTATATCGAGTAGGCGAGGGGTCAATAATATCATTTTTTGAGGGAGTATCCATTGAAGATTCAACGTTTGAGTATTGGAATACGGTAGCTGACTTTCATTCGTCCTGAATTTGCCTCATTTTCTCATAGCTTCGTTCCTCCTTTTCTCCCTCAAGACTCTTCTCGTATCGGAGTAGAAGAGAAGAAACGGGACTTCATCTCATAACTTTTTGCATCCTTCGTATTCCCCTCTCCTCTCCGTCCCCTCCTCATCTCTATTCTTCTCTCCTTGGATCTCTCATCCCTTCCATCATCTTTCTTATCTTCCCCTCTTCTCAGCCTCTCTTCTCACTCATTCTGATCTTCTCCATAGTCATCCGTTTCACTTACTTCTTCACTTTCCCCCTTCGTCTGAAGGTGTAATGGAGAATGGAGAAGGGAATCGGAGGAGAGGAGGATAGGCATCCATGCAAAGAGCAGAGAGGCCCTCCCACAGTGGAGAAGAAGGGGAAGGAGGAGGTCGTAGAGGTAGAAGAATGAGGAGGGAAGAGCATGTGGGTGTACTGCATAACACATGGGAGGAAGGAGAGGACAGTGCACTGGAAGATGTTGTGCATGTTTCTCCCCCCTCCAGGGGAGTGTTTTAGATGAAAGAGAAGATGGGGGAAGGAGGAAGCAATCGAGAGTGGAACGAGTAGAAAGTGAGAAGGAGGGAAGGAATGACTGTCTGGATGATTGAGTGTGAGAAGTGAAAGTGATGGACGATCCATGCGAAGCCATCCCACTGTCAGTGGTAGGAGACTCGAAAGAAGACAGTGTGTTCGAATAGGTTGTAACTGTAGCTTATTAGAGAAAGGGCAATGAATTAGGGGAGAAATCGTAGAGAGATGCGATACAGATGGTAGAAAAAGTTGAGTGTCTGAGTGAATGAATGACGGAAGCGTGGATCTTCCTTCCTCGAAGATATCTCCCTCGATTCCCCCATATTCACCCCTCTCCCATCATTGTATCGTATTGTGGCTGATCTGTGCAAGATTGACTGCATGGAATACACAAAGGGAGGGATTCCAAAATAGCCATCGTCCATAACCCCGTCTGAATATGACTGTTTGAGTGTGTGTGATCAGGAGGGTAGAAGAGAGTGATATGAATCAGTCTCCCGTTCCCTCTCCTCCTCCGTCCATCCCTCCTCGGTCACTCATGTATACTCAGCTTCAATGCATATTTCTAGCCCCAGAAACAAAGAAAGAGAGAAAGGTCACGATCTAACCGATCCGAGATGGCATGAGATGGTTAGACGGGCGATAGCCTTGGGATGTAAGCTTGAAGCAGTGCAATCTACACCCCTGATCTACCCTTGGGTATCTCATCGTCTCCCTCCCTCTCACTCTGCCCTATGCTCTCTCACTTTCTCCTATCTTTCATCCTCTCTTGTTGCGTGTCACTGTCATCCTCCAATAGGTGGGAGGGCCAAGCTCTTAGCATCCTCATCCTACCATCTCCCCTCCCCCCCCCCCCCCCCCACCATCTCTCTCCTCCCTCCCCCCGTTGTGTTGAAAGTGGAATAAGGGAATGGACGGAGAAAGTGAGGGAGGAGAATGTTTATGAAAAGTGAGGAGGAACAAGTCAATTATGAGATGGGACGGAGAAATGAGGCTGGGTCAAGAGACAGCATTCACAGTTATCCAGCATGAATGAGGGAAGAGGGAGAGAGTGTAGAGAGGGATGAACGGATCAGAGATTTGAGCAGTTAAAGGTCGTGTTACACCACCATTGAGAACGGTTGATGCAGCGAAGAGATGTTTGTGAGAGGGAAAGACTATAGACTCGTTAGATTAACGAGGCATAACACTGATTTACGATAAGAGAACGAATAAGGGACTGATTCATGAGCATCGTGCAGCACTTTCACTTATTTGGTTTTTCCTCTCCGTATAACATATTATTTGGTTCTCGAAAAGAAGAAGAATGAAAGCGATTCCTTGCCTTTTCCTTCTAGTCTTTTTAATCCTCTTTATTCACTTCCTATCGTCTTCCACTTTGATGTCTCCACTCTATCGTAGAATGGAACGATCGAGACTACTGATTTGGAGGATGATGATGGGAACAAGGACTAGTGATCATAAATCACAAGCATGTCTCGGAATATCCCGATGTTCTCACACTGCTCTTGATCTTTTCGCTGTTCCGTGGGAGTGAGAAGCATAGAGATAAAACTACTCGATGGGAAAATGAGTGGAGTGTGACTGAATATGGTAGGATTCATTGATTTGCTCGAGAATAAGTGATGACATGAGAGGGAAGAGGTCATGGTTAGAAAGTGCTTTCACTGGTTTGCACTGTGGATGACACGGCAGTACTTTCACTTGCTGCATTCTACAGTGATCACTCTACTCACTCTTCCTCCCCCTCAGATCACGATGTTGTGGATGGGAACTCTCCCTCTATTCCACCCACTCCCAGTTGATCTTTCTCCCTTTCTCCCCCTTCCACTCTCTCCTATCTCTCCCCTCTCTCTTTCTCTGACCACTTCCTCACCCTCCTCTACATTCATAATCATCACAACGTGAGAATGGGGAGGAGTCATGAGACTCTCTCCCTCTCTCCATCCCTCTCCCCTCCCCCCCCCCCCCCTCAAGGGACCCCGCCCTCCTCCCCTCTCCCTCCCTCCCCTCAGTCATCTGTGCTTCCCTCTCCCTCGCCCTCCTCCCTCTGGATTCCTCCTCTCTTCTCTCCTTCAATCCTCTCCGTATGTTCTCTCCAGTACTGTGATCTCCCCTCCCTTGATCCATCCTCCATTCGTCTCTTCATCCCTTCCATGACAGTCTTCTCGACTGGATCTCCTTCTTCTGCAGTCGTAGGCTGGTCTCATCCCTCCCATCCTCCCTCCTATCCTCCTCACTCCTCTCTTGCTGCACTCGGAGGTAGTAGCAGCAGCAACCAGAGTGAGTCTCCATCTGGAGGGAAGACATCAGGGAAGAGATTCGTGAGACGAGCGAAGAGGTGGGCGGAGTTGCAGCAGAGAAGAGCAGTCTCATCCTCACTCACTGATTGCCCCTCCTCCATCCCTCCTCCTCTCCCTCCTCTCCCTCCCACTCATCAGATGCATCCTGAACCATTGATGAAGATGGTGACCTATCCTCCATCCTCTCATCCAACCACTCATCCATCTCTTGCCACTCATGCTCATCTCACAAACAGTCGATCCCTCCCCTACTCTCATACTTCATCTCACTCCTCTTCTTCGTGTGGTCGAACGTATGAACTGGGAGAGACGACGATAATCAAAGAGTCGCATGGATTCAATGAGGATGGACGTCGGACGTGTGTCTCATTGAGAAGATTGCCACCCAGTATCACTGTCTATCCCAATCCCAATCGTCATCGAGTCAGATCGACTGAGATGGTTGGAATGGATCGATTGGAGAGAGAAATGCATGGATCGTCACTTGGATCGAATGGTTCTTCTCCTGTATCATCAACTTCCAACTCACTCAATTCATCGATGGACGAAGAAGTTGTTCCTCCTTATCATCATGGACCTCGATTGATGGGACAACGCTATGGAGAGCCAATACCATACGACCCCAACGATAGATATGAGGAGCAGGGCTGTGGTGAGTTGTCTTGATCGAAGGGTAGTCTAGGACGAGTGTGCTTCTATCTGTTCATTTCCGCGTCTTTCTTTCGTAAATAGGGATGGTTGGTTCTGTTCACGCGTATTCTTCCTTCCTTGTATCTCATCTCTTCTTCACCCTCATATCTTGGTGTTCTCCCTTCAATTCCATCATCCGTTCTCTGGATATTCATCCCTTTCGTGCATCTTTCCTCTGTTCCTTTCTCATTTTCGTCTGGGTTCTCATTCTGCATTCTTGGTCTGTCTTCTCCCTTCTCCCTTCCCCCCAACAGTCTAGAAAGGAGGAGGGGAGGGGAATGGTTATCACGGGTTTTCTGTAAGAGTGTAGGAATGCATGCCGCAAGAAAAAATTTCATGACCCCGAATTGGTTCAACGTTGTTCAGTAGGACCCATTGGGGGACTCTTTAAGATGCATCCACTCATTTGGGTCAAATTTGCATATTATCGATTTTTGTGATCTTAAACTAAGAATCGCCATAAGTCGCTTCATTTTCATCGTACAGCGAGTTTACACATACCAATGAATTGGTATTCGCGAGCTCTACAAAAAGCTCCATTGTGATCATGGTCGAAAATGTCGGCTTCGGGGTGAAAAACTCGAAAAACTGATTTTTCGACCATAAAAGCTGGGCTAACTCGAAAAAATGACGTTGTGATCATCGATATTATTGTTTTAAAAGATTCTCCGGACCCGATTACGGGTGTCCACGCGAGCCGTTTTGCGTATTTCTGGCCTTTGAATACCGTTTACTAGGCTATTTTTTGGACTTAGTCGTTTTTTCAGCAAAACTTCAAATGATCATAAGTGGCTTCAAAATGGTCGAAATCCATTTTTCTAAAAACTGGCATG
>LS504175.1:904228-937750 GCA_900490845.1 Pristionchus japonicus | reverse complement strand
CATGCCAGTTTTTAGAAAAATGGATTTCGACCATTTTGAAGCCACTTATGATCATTTGAAGTTTTGCTGAAAAAACGACTAAGTCCAAAAAATAGCCTAGTAAACGGTATTCAAAGGCCAGAAATACGCAAAACGGCTCGCGTGGACACCCGTAATCGGGTCCGGAGAATCTTTTAAAACAATAATATCGATGATCACAGCGTCATTTTTTCGAGTTAGCCCAGCTTTTATGGTCGAAAAATCAATTTTTCGAGTTTTTCACCCCGAAGCCGACATTTTCGACCATGATCACGATGGAGCTTTTTGTAGAGCTCGCGAATACCAATTCATTGGTATGTGTAAACTCGCTGTACGATGAAAATGAAGCGACTTATGGCGATTCTTAGTTTAAGATCACAAAAATCGATAATATGCAAATTTGACCCAAATGAGTGGATGCATCTTAAAGAGTCCCCCAATGGGTCCTACTGAACAACGTTGAACCAATTCGGGGTCATGAAATTTTTTCTTGCGGCAAAAGGGTCTCATTTTCCTACACTCTTACAGAAAACCTGTGTTATGATGGGAGTGATGAGAACAACGGAGCTCCGAAGGGGGAAGCAACTCGAGGGTTCATTATCTTTCCTTTTTTCTTCCCTCCTTCCTTCTGACGTGTTCCTCACGTCAACACTCATCACAGTCTCATTCTATACCTTAACACAATTCGATAAATCGGGCATGGACGTAGATCTTGTGAGCCCTCATTTGGCAGTGAGATTCCGCCTGTCTAAACTGTTTGTTCCTTCGATAGTTCTCCTGCTTGTTCATTCTATTTCCGTGCCTAATCTCAGTTCCATCCCTCCTTGCCTCTCCTTCCCTCCGTCTGAACCGAATGAAAGACAGAGAACTGCTCCTCCTTCTCTTCTATCCATCCTCAACCCTTGTTCCCACTCTCTTCCTCTCTAGCGCTCTCCCTATCTCGCTGCCATCTCTCACTGCGGCACCGCACAGCAATGCATAGATTGTGAACCACCAACGACGACTGGGTCCACCCCCCTCCTCCTCCTCTCTCTCTCTCTCTCTCTCTCTCTCTCCCTCCTCCTCTCCTTCCTCCCTCCTTCTGAAATAGGAAGACGAAGTTCTGTCCCTTCTTCCTTTTCGTCCTTCTCTTCCTTCTCTTCTCTGTTCTAATCCATCCAGATTGGCCCTTCGAAGGACTGAAGAAGGAAGAAAAACACGGGGTTAGGTCGAAGAGAAGAGAGAGAGAGAAGAAGGAGGATTCATCGTGTGAGGGGATGAAGAACGGAAGGAAGAATTAGGGAGAGATGGAGATGGGCTGATTGAGAAGGAATGGGGAAGGAGGGAGAAGGGCAGTTGAATGGAATGCACCCTTGAGGGTGATAGGAGGAAGAGTGAACGGAGAGGGCACGTGAAGCCTCCCCCCAGAGAGATGGAAGATGTAGAAGGGTAGAGATGAATAGACGAATGAATGCCCTTCTCCTAGTCTATTCCATCGAAGTTCCATCACTCTAGAAGATATTGGAAAAGTCCATTGAAGATGGAAGCTGAGTTGTCCCCCTGTCCCTCCAATAGGAGAAAGAGAATGAAGAGAGGTGACAATTGGATTGACTGGAGAAAAGGCTCCGAAAGAGGGATGAAAGACTTGTCCCTTTCAATACCCTATCAAAAGAGTTAGTTATGGTCATGGATGTGTAGTATCTGATTGGAGAAGTGTAGGGATCATGGATCAAATAGAGAAAGGGAGGGTTGATTCCGGATGTGGGAATAGCCGATTGTTCGAGTCCTGCTCCTTTCACTCTCACTCTCAGTAATACCTCACTCTTCACTTTTTGTCTCGATCCTCCTCCGGGACTCTCACTTTTCGATCTCCTCGCTCTCTCTCTTTTCCCTTTCTATCGTTTCTCTCTCGATAGATTATTCAGATGAGAGTGAATGACCTCCTGACCGAGAAACGAGTCCGAAGGTACGACCAGAGAGAGGAGATTGAAAGGGAAGAGAGATTGAGACCCCCGAGAGCATCCTCACTAATTGGTCCTTCTCCTTTTTGTATCCTCCCTCCCTCTCCCTCCTCCCGCTCTTCCTTCAAGAGGGGAAAGGTGAAAGGAGCGGAGCTTTCACTCTCAGTCAAAGTGTTCACAACGATTAAAAGTGAAAGAGGCCTCTCTCCTCTTCTCTTTCATTCGGACTCCATTCAGAGGGAGATTCAGATCTGAGAGGGAAAGGGAGCACGCAGAGAAAGAGGAGGGAGAGGGAGAGAGAAGGAGGAGGAGGGAAGTGAACATCTGGCATGCCTCATTCATCCGTCTCTAGTGCACCCTCTCCTCTCCTCCCCTCTTCTCTTCCTCCTCCTCCTCCTTCCTCTCCTCCTCCTTCCTCTTCTTCCCTTCGATCTCCTCTCGATGATCTACCCCATTTCATCTTCCAGTCAGTTGAGAGATATGAAGTCGTTAGAAGCGAATGGATGGGGAGAGGGAAAGAAGGACTCGGGGATCTCGTTATCGAGTTTTCTCCTCCTCCTCTCACTTTAATAATCTATCTGCTGATTGGGAAGGGCAAGGTTGTGGGAGTGGCAACCCCAACCGAAAAGATGGAATCCCTAATTTCCTTGAGGGACAGATGTTCTATATTGCATCTTCTTCCTTCTAGAGGGGCAGCTCTGATTTCCCAATCCCATCTTTTCCCCTCCCCTTCCCCCTCTTGCTCCTTCCCCTTCTTTCTGAATAGGGAATGGTCAAAGTCCACGGAAACGAATCCGAAATCTGACTGTGTGGGCATGTAGAGACCGGTCAGGGGTTCCAGAATCCGTTTTCAAAAGCTGCTACAATGACCATCTAAGGGGCGAAAATCGATAATTTCAATTCCGCTCTTAACCACAAGGAGCGCATCCCAAAATACTGTTCGAGGAACGCTCCACTCTCACCATGCCACAAGTGGCGCAGTGGGTAGCGCTACGGTCTTGCTCCCATTTTGCCAGTGGTTCGATGCCCGCCTGATGCAATCTTCTTTTGTCACTTTTTTACATGCTTGCAGCCGCATATTTTACATTTGCAGTAACTTCTGAAGGGATACGAGTGAATGAAAATCACAAAATATTAGCCTAACACATGAACTTTGAATAATGAAAAATACGCATAACAACTGTTTTACAACAACTGGTTTCCCTTCAAAAGTTACTGCAAATGTAAAATATGTGGCTGCAAGCATGTAAAAAAGTGACAAAACAAGATTGCATCAGGCGGGCATCGAACCACTGGCAAAATAGGAGCAAGACCGTAGCGCTACCCACTGCGCCACTTGTGACATGGAGAGAGTGGAGCGTTCCTCGAACAGTATTTTGGGATGCGCTCCTTGTGGTTAAGAGCGGAATTGAAATTATCGATTTTCGCCCTTTAGATGGTCATTGTAGCAGCTTTTGAAAACGGATTCTGGAACCCCTGACCGGTCTCTACATGCCCACACAGTCAGATTTCGGAATCGTTTCCGTGGACTTTGACCATTCCCTATTGAGCGGAATTTCGGAAATTTGAAGCGGAAGCCTCTTATCCAGAAGATGGAACACAGATTTGAGAGGGATGAGAACTGTATAACCATCGATGAGAGAGAAGGATGAGGGGAGGGGGAGTTGTCGTGATATTATTGACTCCTCTTGGTAGCCATCCTCTTGATCTCGTGGTTATGATAGTAGAGGGGGAGTAGGTACGGTGCCACCTTCCATTCTTTATTCTCAAGCACCCAATCGGAGAGAGAGAGCAGGGCAAAACAAAGTGGATACTATCTCCCTCTTCTCACCTCTCACCTCCACTCACTATCAAAGGAGGGTTATCAGAGGGGCAAGGTTGTACCCACGACGAGAAATCTATCTCACATGTTCACACGATTTTGTGTGTGAGAACTGAGAAAGATAGGGACCATGGGAGAGTCTAAGCGAGTCTTGTCGAAGAGAAGAGAAGAGAAGTAGTTGTAGCCCTCCTTTGATTGAATAGAATAGAGATCTCAGGCTATCATTGGATTGCGCAGTCTTGCTTTGATGTAGTCTGAAGAAGTGGATGAATGGAAGAGAGAGGAGAGTGATCAAGTGTGCTGAACACAATGAGTGAACAGGCAGAAGGAATGGACGAGAGGGAGAGAGGGGGACCTGATCCAATATGAGCCCTTCTTTTTGTCTCCTCTCTCGTGCATACTCAACTTCTTTCTGCTGCTCAAGAGTCGTTACGATTGCAATGGAAAGAAAGATAGAGAGGGCTTTATTATCGAGAGGAGAGCGATAGAGAGGAGGATAGAGGGAGAGTCTGACTGTTGGTTCATGATATGTATCGGTCACGTTAGGACTCGGGGGACGGGGACGAGAGAAGTAAACAAGAGAGGGACTGACGCAATGGAGAGAACTGGTTGCATCAGTGAACACTCTTTCGGGTCTCGATAGGGAATGGAAATGAATATGAGATGATTGAGGGGAATGGATGGATGGAGTAATAATGAATCCATTGCAGTCAACACGGTTCCTCCCCCCGATCGAACATGGATGATGATCAGACATGCCGATCCAGAGAGACCTATCGGTATGTTTACTCTCGTTTCTCATTCATTATGTTTTGTATTTTGTTGGCTACTTTTGCTGTTTCAAACATCTCCTTCTTTTGCATTTGTGAATCGGGAAGCGTCAATCGAATCAGGCCGAATTGCCGCGCATTTCGCACATTTGCGTGATATTGAAGAGAGAGATTCGCAGATTAGATTTGGGTTGGAGAAGAGAAGAAGTTGCTATTGGATGGAATAAGAAGTGAGAAGAGAGAGGAACTCCTACTCGAGGAGGGAAGAGGGGAAGGTCTTGCGTGTGCTACAACTCATGAATATTCCATGGCATACTCGAGAACTATGAGGACGAAAAGGAGATGACCGTGTGAGGGAATTGAGAGAGGGACGTAGTCATGACTCCATCTGTACTCTATTTGGTGATACAAAGTGGTATTCGGAATGAAGTTGCACTCTCAATCACAAATCGGTTGTTCGTCTGTTCTCCTTCTCGTTCTCATATTCTGGTGTCCCTCTCTCTCTCTCTCTCCTCTTCTTCTTCTTCCTCCTCTCTAATCGCATCAAATGTTTGCATTTATCATGATTGTGAGAGTCGATGGCAGCAGAACCATGGCGTATTATGAACGAGATCGGAGAGGGAACGGACGATGGATGGGAGGGAGAGGGGAGGAGGGATTCGCATGGGATCAAGGGGCTTCCACTGCAACTTAGCCTCGGTTATCACCTGATTTCGTTCTGAAAATTAATCATCTTTCGTTATTTTGACAGGCTGATGAAGGCTGATGAAATGAGTGAGGTAGGGCTAGGAGGGAAAGGGAAGTGATTCCCACGGTTGGAGACGAGGGTTGACGATGGAAGGAGGGAAGGAGTGTATATTTGTGTGTACCAAGTGGGGGCTCGTCGACACCTAGAAGGAAGGGCCGATGATATCGGATATGGGGAATGGAGTGGAGATTGGAAGAGAGAAGACCAAGGGATCCATCTAGATAAGCAGAAGGGAGAAGGGACCAAAGAGGGAATGGGATCAGTCTGGAGATGGGAGAAGAAAGGATGGATGCAGATGGGTAGGATGAGATTAGAGAATGGTCGAGACAGGGGAGGAAGGGAGGGGAGGGGAGGAGTACTGACAAAGTACTTTGTTCCTCCTGTAGTTCCTTCCCTTCTCCCCTTCTTCCCTTCTTCCCCTTGTTGGAAAGGACAACGGGAGGAATTATCCATGTGCGAGCGAAGTCCGTTGCACTTGAGGGGATAACAGTTATGCACGAGGGGTATTTCGGTAACTAGGGGTCACCTCCCCCACCCTTTTCTCCCTTCCGTTTCTTCTCTTGGGGGGATTTTACTTTCGACCGTATCTCTCGGTGTTGACCCCTCTGGCACGGCAAACGAGTTGACTAATGGTTGACCGGAGATAGTCAAAAGGGTGATAGCATAAGGGTGAGAGGTCAGTGGAAAGTAGAGAGAGAAGGAGGACAATAGCCGGTTCTGTTTCGTATAAACTATTGGATAAGAGAGTGAGTGGTACACAGTTATCTTCCCCTTTTATCACAGGAAGAAGAGTGAAACGAACGATTGAATGAAAGGGAAAGGGATGTTCACGTGATAGAGTGAAATGAGGAATGATCTCTGATCTCTCTCTCTCTTTCAGCCACCTTCACAGTCCTCTGCTACAATGTCCTCTGTGATAAGTATGCCACGCAGAATCTCTACTCCTACTGCCCATCCTGGTTCGTTGTTACACTTCATTTTGAATCCTTGGAGCATTCAATATTTGCAGACCCTTTCAAATAAATCATTATTTCGATTCTTGATATACGGTTAACGTGAATGATATGTGTTGAGGGCTCTTAACTGGGAGTACCGCAAGCAGTCGATCATCAAGGAGATTAGAAACTACGAGGCTGATATCATCACGCTTCAGGTTAGAACCATGATGAAAGAGACTATTTTGACCATGTCGCTGCCTTTTCGGAATGCGATTTCGTGTGTTAATCTATTCGCTGCTGTCTGTCACTGTAAATAACGGACGTCGTTGACTAGACTGAAGGAAGGGATTTGACTCGTGATTGAGACGACGAGTTTGGAGTGGAAGGGAAGAGATACTGACGATACTTGAGACTAATGAGGAGAGCGTGATAGGCAGAAGCCGCTGATTGTAGGGATGACTCTTCCACTACAGTAGACCTCTTGAATGTCTCGTGGCACGAAGGAAAGGGTGAATTAGGACGTGTTAGATAAGTGAGGGATTCAATCCCCCAAGTTGAGCATTCCCAGAATAAGTTGAGTTGAGTAGTTACGCGTGATACCGAGAATTGGAAGAGGAGAGAGCGAGTTCAATTCAACATCAGCAGCATCTTTTTGAGAGGAGAAGATGGGAAGTGAGGGGGGCATCGACCACACTTGGGTTCATTCAGAGAGAAGGATTAGAAGAGAGAAGAAGGGAACAAAGATGAGGATCTTTCCCTGAATTATTGAGTGGTTTGGAGAGAGGAATTGTTGAAGAGAAGCTACTGGGTGGGGAGGGGTAGGTCAATGTGAGGAGGGGGGGGGGGGTGCCATTCGATTGACTGTTGTCCTCGGTACATTCCGTACTCCGGAAGTTGCCAATACGTGCAATCTCCTCTGCTACGCTCTACTGAACATGGTTGATGAAAGGGGAAGGAGGTCAGAGAGAGAGAGAGCATTCCATGTCTTATTCTGCCAGAATGATTCTGCTCTTCCACACCCACCGTATCCTTGCAAGAGATGCGATTATTCATGATTCAGGAGTGCATAAAGTGTAAGAGACTCCAATCCAATCCGAGTTTCCGTTAGCTCACTAGTCTTCCTCCTCTCTCTTCTCCTTTCGCTTCCTCCTTCGTTTCCATTTCCTCCCTTCTAAGACATGTGTCGACTTCCTATTCAAAAGTAGACCCACGGGAATTGGGAAAGAGTATAGGGAATTGTGAGACCGAAAATCAGTTAGATCATGGCCAAATATAGGAGAATTGGATGACCAGGGTGGAATTGGCTTCTCATCATTAGCTGTTCATTTGGGTTTTGAGCTTGTGAGCTCAGATTCTCACCTGAAATGCGTGTAAATTGTTACTTGGCGAGAACTTCTTACTAGACTACCGTAGCCGTAGCAGTGAAACGTCGCTAATTTGTAGTTGAGATGGGAAGGGTAATCGGTATCTAGGAAGGGACCAACGATCATCAGAGGGAAAGAGGGAGGGAGGAGTGTTACGACGAGATGTCGAAACAAAGATGGCCGAAAAAAATAGGGACCTTTTTCAGTCACGCTGAGATCTTGCGGAAAAAAACGCTAAATTTTGTGAAAGAAGTCAGATCCGATGGTGAAGTATGAAAGAATTTGATTTGTATTGATTGCAGGAAGTGGAGACGGAACAGTACAAGATGCTCTTCAAACCAGAAATGGCTGCACTCGGATATTCAAGCATCTTCCAGGCTAAGGTAAGCGAGATATCGGACATCCATCGTTAAGCTATGCTGCCCATTGATGCAGCTATGCGTGCAGAGCATTATGATATATTCACTCTGAATCTCCGATCGAAAATCTATAAAAGGCGCTCGTTGATGATTGATCTCATCAGAGTCGAGCGAAGACGATGAATGAGGAGGACAGGAAGTACGTAGACGGATGCGCCATCTTCTGGAAGAATGACAAGTGAGTTGATGAGGAGGAGATGGAGGGAGTCTGATCCTCATGGAGAGGGGGGGGGGGGCTGAAACTTGAGTGATGTTCTCCTCTCTCCCATCATCGTCTCATCTCTGTTTTCTGTCCTTCTTCTTGCGTCACAAAGGACACTCGTGCTGTCATCCTCATCATTCATGAGGAAGACGAGAGTGGCGAGTGGAAGGAGGACAGTGGTTGGAGAGAGGGAGAGAGAGGATACGGAGGGTCCCTTGGAGATGCTAAACTTGAAAGCCTGCGTGTTTGGTCATCATATAGATTTTGCGTTTGAAAGAAGAGTTGCTCGAAATCGCTGTTTGAACTTTTCTGGAAAGAACCTCAGCCCAAAATCAGTGTGTGGAGAAGGAATGGAGGGAACTACAAGTGTAAATTGAGTTGGGAAGCAGCAACCTCGTTTATTCCCTTTTCTCCTCTCTTTCCTTTGTCCCTTCCTTGTCAGATTCTTCCCTTGATTTTCTCACACTTTGTCCATTCTCTCCTTCCGACAAGGAGCTATTTGTGGCCTCGATTCCCCTTGGTAGGAAAATTGATACTGAGAGTGGGACTGGGAAGTGGAGTAGCATGCGAAAGCAGTGTTTGATCTCGTCAAAAAAGGATCAGATTTCTCGTGGTAGAGAATGACTTGCTCCCGAATAGGGACGAGATTCCGAATTGATTGTGCGTGGGAAGGATAGGGAGAGAGAGGTAAGAGGGAGGAGGAGGGGAGTTGTTGTGATAGCGACGAAGTGAGCAGTCGACTCATTAGTGAAGGAATTGAAGGATTCAGAGATGGAAAGGGACCGACGATTTCCCTGATGGGACTCATTACGGGGAATGAGAGAGAGAGAAGGAGTCTGGGAAAGTATTGATGATGTTTGGATATTCAGAGGGATCGTTAGAGGAGAGAAGTTATGAGATTGGCATTTGGAAGAGGGAAGGGAGGGAGGAAGAAAGGGTTATGGGATGAGGATGGAGAATATGAGGAGAGAGGAGAATCGGTTGAGGATTACGGTAGTACTACGAGGAATGAATAAATGATTGTTCAGATTCGAGCTGTCGAAGGAGCAGCTGATAGAGTTCACTCGAGTGGCCATCAGCAAGTGCAATGCCAATGAGAACATGCTCAATAGGTCAGATTAATCGTCAATTCGCTATTGAACATGTGAATCTATGAATTCTGCAACCTGAAAGTCTAAAGATTGGTACTAGAAAGCAATTCATTTTTTCGGAAATTGGAAAGACAACCATTGACTCGCTTAATTTCCTCGATTGTGCACACTAGGAAATTAATGCGAAATGAGCATGAGTGCAGGTTGTTTTTGGAATGGAATGGTATCATTGGAAATAAGCCAGTGAATAATAATGAGTGAACTTGCAGAGTGATGCCTCGAGACAACATAGCACTGTGCGCAGTCCTCAAGATCAAGGATGCAGTGTACAACAATCGATCCGTCATGAGTCAGTTGCCTTTCCGACAAAATCGTGAGCAATAACACTACTTACTACTAATTAACCTGCCCATCCTACTACCAGAGAGTGATAACCATCCTCTCTCTCCCTCAGGAACTCCGATGCCTCCCTCTGACAATGTGGTCGGTTCTCCTCTCATTGTCTGCACTGCTCACATCCATTGGGATCCCGAATTCTGTGATGTCAAGCTAGTCCAGTCTATGATGCTCGCCCACGAATTGTGGAAACTCGTCGAGGATGTTAGTCATTTTTATATTTTATTGTATTTATCAAAATTACTATAATAACAATATTGATTGGAGGTATCGGAGACGCATCGCATCAAGCCGCATCAGTGTCCGACTCTCGTGTGTGGAGATCTCAACTCCCTCCCCGATTCAGGAGTATTCGAGTTCCTCTCCAAGAGTGGAATCTCACGATCCCATCCCGATCTCAAGGGATTCAAGGAGGATTCCATACTCGAGAAGGTGAGAAGAGAAAGGGAGAGAAGGGGAGAGTCAATCGATAATTGCAGTTCTCTCACACTCACGACGGGGCGAATTACACGCACGCGCTTCGACTCGATTCAGCCGTCGAATCGGGATGTGTGGCATTCACTAATTACACGTGAGTGGTCTAGTCGTCCTCGATGGAGACTGACTCTCTCCCTCTGCAGATTGGACTTCAAGGGAATGATCGACTACATCTTCTCGACTCCCCAATCACTCGCTCGTCTCGGAGTACTCGGTCCATTCGACATGGATTGGGTTCGGAATCACAAGATCCTTGGATTCCCCCATCCTCACGTCCCCTCCGATCACATTCCCATCATGGCGCAGTATGCTCTCATTCCGACGAATCATCAGAGACCTCAGCCACAGATTCAACACTTTGGCAATCAGCACTCTGGTTCATTCGGAGCTGTTGGTCGTTGACTAGATGGAGTGACTCTTCCTCCTCCCTCCTTCTCCTCCTTCTCCCGATAGGATTGTAGATGACTCCCCCTCTGATACATAGTCCCCTTCCCTCCTTCCCTCATTGATTGCACATTCTCCACTGCACCACAGTAGTTGTACTCACTTCTTACCACTACAAGTAGCATTCTAGTCGAGTTTACTTCAATTGTGATTTACTCCGTCCCTTCCCTCTTGCACCTTCCACTTGTAGACCTCCCTCTCCCAGTCAACCACTCCATTCTTTCTATACTCTCCTACTGTTGGCAATCACACCCATTCCCGGTCGATCTGTACTCGAGTATTGATTGACTGTGCATGATACTCTCTCCGAGTACTGGTAGTCGAATAGTGAGCATTCAACACAATTACCGTATCCCTTCTCTCTCGGCCTAGTCCCTCCCTTCTAATATATTCTCCACTTTGATCTACTCGTTTGAATGGTCCCTCCCTTGGCCCTTTGCACTCTCTTTCCCGTAACTGATCTGTATTTGGTGGAGGTCTCGTTGTCTTTGTATCTCCCCTCTCCCCTCTCTCCTCTCGAATGTACAATCCAACCGTAGTCTTCTCAGCATGCACACACTTTCACTCATCTGATCATCGATAACTGATTGGCTCTAGAAGTACCGTATCCCCTCTCCTTCCCTTTTCGTGGCTCATCCGATTCCTTCTCATTCTCATCGTTCTTTGTCATTCTAATCTCATGCTTATGCACACAGACTCGACTTGACTCGTAGTACTTTATTATTCTAACCCTCGGTTTGCCCTTTTCCAACCCCATAATACATTCGACCCATTCTCCGACCCGCCGTACTCCATCTCGGATTACTGTAGTCGTTACCCTTCCTATAGTATGCAGACGCCCCTTTAGCTGACTCTCTCGTATATTGGTAGTTCATGCATTACTCGGGTCTTCCATTTTCCATTCTATCCACCCCCATTACCGTATCCTCACCTAATCAATAATCCCCTTGTCCTACCGTATGCTCGTTTTATACTCGTCGCACGCTTTGGCGATGTTTCACCCTGTTCCCTCCCCTATCCCTTCTCCTGCTCTCCTCCAAAGGTAACTATTGCTACTCCTCTTCCATTGGTTTGTGTCTCTCTGAGTGCTGGTTGATTCTTCCTTCCCTGGGCAATCTTTGATCTACCCTTCATCGATCAACTGGTTCACACAGTACCCACACCAGTTCCATCCCCTTCCAAGTCAGCTTGTGAAAATTCGATAGTGATTAGTCGTGTAAGTGCATTCTTGCAGCTAACTTGCTTGTTAATCTTGTTTCTATTTTACTTTTTGTCTTATTATTTGCACACCCCTCTCGGCTATTATAATATGGCAAGTTATAATGGTTATTGTATGAATGAGCAGCCCCCCTTTGAAAGGGTATAAGTAATCTCGAAGTCCCTTCCTCAACCGACCACTATTTTGACCCCATCCCCTGCTCCGCACAAATTGTATTTGAATGCACGCGATTTGCCTCACACAACGGTAAAGATTCGCGTTTTATTCAAATGGTATTATTCACACAAAATACAGAAGAGGAAGATAGATTGGGCTTGTAGCTATTAGCTGATGAGAACAATCTGATAGAGGTAAAACAATCGAGACTACGGAAGGGGCATAGACATAGGGACATAGAGACTACGGACGGAATAAAACAAGCATGGATTCACAATTGATCAGCCGTAAGCTATGAAATGGAAAGGAATGGAATCAATCTCACTTCCAGTATTCGATAGATGGATATTTTTGAGTTCAGAGATATGCTTCAGGACCCTCTTCCTCATATTCGATTAGAGTATCCGAATTGGGGAGACGAACGATCGAATGACGAGGCAACTAAACAAATTATCCATTAACAGAATTAGTTAGTAAGATGAGTAAGATGTAAGATGATAGAGTACGTACTCGATTAGAATGACATACCGTATGGAATCGATCGGACGTATTGAATGAGTTATCGAAATGACGAGTCATTCTAATCGTCCCCCCATCGAAATTGTGAGACGAAGTGGTGACTGGACCTTGATATGAGACCTGGGAAGAGAGATGGATCAAAGATCAGTCTGACAGGTCATAAAAAGGTGTTTGAGTCCTTTGTACGTCACTCTCCCGGAAGAGAAAGAGAGGAAGGACGTCTATTGTTCTCTTTCGGGAGAAAGACACGTGAGATTCATCGAATCATTCGAATTCCCGTCTCTTTTTCTTCCTTTAGGGGTTAAATTTCCGGAACTTTGGATATACGAATGAACTCTGAGAGCTATGTCGAAAGAGTCAGGCAAAGAAAATTGGAAGTGAGGGAGGGAAGGCCAAATACGGGGCTTACTCTGTATGAATGCTTCCTTCTTCTCTTGATGCAGCAGATAACAATGATGGTGAGAAGAAGGAGAAGAGAAAATAGAAGGAGAATAAGGGAGAACGCCCCGATTACCACCTAAACAGAGAAAGAATTGGAAAAAGTTGCTTGTTTTGTCTTTGTTCACAACGAAAAAGAATACGAAAAAGCGTAAAAGTGAACAAAAGGGGTCACATTGTTTCTTACCTCTGGATGGTCGTCGAAATTCCACAATGACTCGATAATCGACGTCGAATTCATAGAGGATCAATCGATGGAAGAGAATCGGATTGAGAAGGGGAATAGACTGACTTGATCTACCCATCGAAGGGAAGAGAGACGAGAGAGGAGTGAGACGAGGTCATCCGATCAGATCAATCAATCGAGTCACTCTCCTCCTTGATTTGATCTACCCTCTTCTTCCTCCAGTGTAGTTTGCTGTTCTTCCAGCCAAAGCAATGAATAATTTATCATAAGTATTATCTTCTAGTAATTATTAGGAGTAACCGTAGCACATGAGACAATTAAAGTAGATCACAACCCAGAGTAGAGGGAGAAGGGGAGGAATCAGAGGGAGATTCTAGCTAGATAGTAGTTGTCATTCGATCCCATCACGAGATGACCATCTTGAGTCTCGATTGCACACGAGACTCCAGACACTTTGGCTCCCGTCGGGTCTTGCCACGAAGAGATGATCTGGAAGGAATCGATTGGGAATACGGTAGGGAAAGGAGAGGGTACCGTAGGATGATCAGCATCGATCTGGAGTACACAACCATAAGAGGTAGTGAAGAGGGAGAGAATCCACTCGAGAGCTTGAATGGAGAAAAGCTGAAGAAAAGGGGTGAGATCAAAGATCAAGAAAGGTAGGAGTACCTTGGAGATAAGTTCCCTCAGATGGGGTCTCTGATTGATCCAATTGTCTTCTGCACTTCTCATCACAGGAATGCCCACCCAGATGGAACGACCTGAGCAGAAAAGACGGATTGAATTGATACAACCGCATTTGATCGGAAATTTAAGAACGACGTCACAGCAGGGGAAAATGTGGGAGGAACGACATACCGTCTCTCGATTTTCTCAGATTATCGGGGAATCCGGGCAGATTGTCCATGAAGACTGTGACTTCATTAGCAGAAGGAGAGAATCTGGAAAGATTGGAGGAACATTAGTCTTTGATCTCTGAGTGATTGTTCAACCACCCTCTGATACAAGAGCGTTTGATAAAATGCAACGAACTTGAGAATCCTGGCAGTTCCCATCTCAGCGATAAGAATCTTTCCTCGATGGACGAGAACTCCATTCGGAGTGTAGAGACCAGCGATGAATTCACGAAGCGAATCCTTCTCTCGATTGAAGACGAGAAGTCTGAAGGGAGAGGGAAGATCAGTCTCCCTCTCTCTCTTTCCATTCGACTGACCTTCCATTCGGTCGATGCTCCAGCATCTCATACATGAAATCTCGATCATCGTAGACTGACGACGATTCAGTCAGCACGATTCTGCAATGGTAGTCTCGTTCCTGTGAGAACAGAGATCAACGTCGAACCTTCCATCGGGCAGAACGTCGACATCGTTGAGGAATCTGAGAGGAGGAGAAGAGGGAGAATCATCGATCTGTCTTCCACCTCGGACCAGAGTGAACACCTTCTCTGGAATCAATACATGAGTAGATTTCCGTATCCTCTCTGACCTACCCTTGACCAGATCGATCTCGAACAGTCCCAGATAGGCATCAGCAACGAGAAGAGTGCCAGTGGGAGAGAATCTGGAGAGAGAGAATAGATCAGTCGAGGGAGAATAAATAGAAGCCAATCACTCACCGTATTCCGAGTGGTCGTCCACACTTGGGGAATGACTTGTATGATCCATCACAAGCAGATGCATTCGTCAGTCGAACGGCACGAACGATTCGACCTTCCTAGAGATCAAAGATCATGAGAAAGATGGGGGAAGAGAGCACTCACATTGGTGATTTTGTTCAGTTCGATCTCACAGATGAGTCCTGTCTTGAGACCAGCGTACAATCTGAAATCATTTATATTTACTTTCTCCATAAAGCCAATGGTCTGAAATAATCGGTTGTCATTTGCCTTTCGACAATCGAACCTTCCAGTATTTGGATCTTCAGCGACACTCTCTGGTCCATAGACTGAATTCTCGAGAATAATGGAGGATTGAGTGAGACGGAGATTCTTCTCGAGAACCGGAGGATCGTCAAGACTGAATGAGGAGACTTATAAGCAGATCTGATGGGGGGATCAGAGAGAGAAAGAAGATGGGAAGGTCGAAACCTACACGAACTCAACAGCTCTGATGGGAGATTTGGCGATGAGATGAGTGAGGAAAACGGCAGTTATGATGGAGACGACGATGGCACCTGAAGAGGCGGACAATCGACCACAGGTTTCACGTTTGCAGACAATCATATTTTATAGACGCACTTTTGTCGTTATAGTTATTTATCCAAAATCATTGTGATTGAATGTGAAAATTTCTTTTCAGAAAATAGAACTTGCCGAAGTACTGCCATTTGGATGGCCCTCCTTTCTCGGAAGAAGTATTCGTTCCCTTTTCCTCCTTCTTACTCGATTTGAGTGTCTTCTCCTTCTTTGGAGAGTTCTCTCCCATCTGAATGATGAGATTGAAAGGAGGAAGGAAAGTGCGTGGGAGACAAATTAGAGACGATCCTTGCAAAGGAAGGAAGGAAGGGTAGGCAGAGTAAAGACAGAGAGATACACGAGTGACCATCTGAGATGGAGCTGAGAGGAAAGAAGTGGTAGAGAGGAGAGAGGACAGGGCAGGTTAGACAAATAGTAGAAGGAAGACTGTTGACAGTATTGATCGATCCATTGAATGATTATTCGATGGTAGTATCAGTGATCTTCTCTCTTCTCTCTTTCTTTCTCTCTCTGAACAGTACTGATGGATGGAGGGAGTGATCAATAGGGTATGGATGGTAGAGAGAAGAGAAGGAAAGGGGAGGGAAGAAGGAGAGAGAGGGAGGTGAGAGTGGAAGGGACACTCCATTCTGTTATGATGCCCTTTCCCATCCTTCTCTCTTCACTCTTTTATATTCCTTCTTCTATAAGATGATAGGCAATTTTTATGATCTGAACCACTTTGATCTCCAATATTTTCTCCCTTTGACCTATCGAATCCAATGACATCATCGAAACGGAAGTATCTTTCTATCACTTTCACTACTTCTCTATTTTCTCCCAATCGCAAGATCATCCTTTCTTTCTTTGCGGCTCTGCAGTTTTCTTGCAGATCCAAATCTCCATTCTGCTCTTTCTTCGAATTTCAAACAAAAACCCTTCATCCCCTATGGCACAGCTTGGCCACAAATTGATCTCCGTTCTCTCTTCTATTGAATGGAATCCCTCTCGTCTCTCACTCAATCGGCTATTATGATCTAATACAATCTGTTCCCGCCCTTCTCTCTCCTCTTCTCTCCCTTCTGGGGTCGCCCCTCCTCTCTCGATGATCCAACCCCTCTCAGGGTACTCCCTCTCCCTCCCTTCTCTCCTCCCCTCAGAGTACCCATATTACAGCTCTGCCCTCTTCCTCTCCGACTCCTTCGTAGTTTACCCTTCTGCTCATCTCATTTCTTGTCAATGCCTGCTTATCAATCTACCATGCAATCTCATTTCTCTTCTCTCATCTCAATCTTAATCTTCAATTCACCGTTCCCAATCCCCCTCTCCTTCCTCCTCTTCTTCTCCTCCTTCTTCTCTCCACCTGTGTCTTCTCTCCTCCTCTCTTCTCCCTCCACCGAACCATCTCCATCGTGCACAACTTTCCTCACACTTCATTCGTATCTCCTTCCTCTCTCTCTCCAATCCATTCACTCTCTCATTCCCTCTAACTGATCAAAGACTGGCTCTCGATAAGAGACTCATCGTATCCTCTGACCCTTCTTCCCCTTCTTCTTATCTCCTTCTGCTAGTCAATGGGAAATGCAACCTTTTGACGTAATCCCTTCTCTGGTCCTCTCGATCTGACTTGGACAGACGAGCTTCAATCTATGATGTTACTAATAATAATCATCTTTGTTTTCCTTATTCCTCTCATCTGTTGACATTCACGTGTACTCTCAGCTATTTCGCAACTCTCATCTGTCCTATTTAGTCACTGTCTAGTATTTGTTTTTGAATGATTGATTCTCGTGATCTACCCTCCCTTCCCTTATTATGATGTCTCTTCTTCCTCCTCTTCTTCACCATATCATTCAGAGTGTTATCATTCTGAACGAGAGACGAGAGAAGATTCCATTGATTCGATGTTCCCGCCAGTTTCAATCGAAATCGGCAGAGAACTGTCACACTTTTATCTCCTTCTCTTCTCCATTTCTCCATCGATCTTCTCTTTCGAATGGTGCAACTGATTGAGATTATTGCTGTAGATCAATCTTCATTACACTTCCTTCTCCTTCTTCTCTCTTCCCACCCACATACTCTCTTTCCTCTCTTCTTTCCTTCTTTCCCAATCAAAAGAGTACATTCTCTCTACTGATCACTCGTGACTTTCCATCTCTCTCTAATTCCCTCACTCATTCATCTTTCGATCAGACTCCGCTTGTCTCTCTCTATTCCCCTTTGCACTCTTCCCCTCTCTCCTCTCCCTCTCTTCCTCTCTCCATCTCTCATTGTCTCTCACTCAGGTTGCACCAGAAGGGACATCGGAGTTCCTTCCCCTTCCCCTCTTTCGAGTCCGGCCGGGCTCCCGCCGCGAGCTGCCGGAGAGTACGGTAGCCAACGACGATCGATTGGGAGCGAAATGGAGATCTAGTCAGAGTGAAGAGACGCTCAACCGCGAATATCGATTGAGATACTACCTCGATTGATCTACTTGAGAAGAGAAGAAGAGTAGAAGAAGAAAGAAGAGAAGAAGAAAGGAGAAGAAAGAAGAAAGATGTTATCAGATGAGAACTTCCAGAAGTTACTATACGATCTGTTCTGTCTGTGGAGTGGAGTCCAGAGACATTATGATCCTCCCATCACTGATAATGCAGAACAGAAGGCTATGAAGGTACGGTAGGAAGAGCACGGTAGAGGAGGAAGGGAGATCACGGTGTATCGATTGCAGGTGAAGGGGATGATCTGCAAGTTGCTGACTGAGATCGATGCGAGAGTACTCAGAATCAAGACGAAAGATCCATCGGAGGCCAAGGGCACTGTGAGTTCATTGATTCGTTGATCGGGCACTCTGTTGGACGTGTGAAACTAGAGAAACGAATTAGACCATTGGTCACGTAGCAATAAAATTGTTTCGTTTGACGTAAGCAATGGGCGATTGTGAGAAGGAAACAACAAACGTCAATCAATCTCGGACTGTTTGTTAGTGAGAAATAGTTGCGAAACTCAAAAAGAAACTGAAATTGGCAGGATTTCTACGAGGAATGGACGATGCTTACATGGAATGTCCTCTGCATCACATCCAGACTGCAGATCCATCCCGATTCCATGATTCTCGTCTCTGCTGGTGAGAAATATGTTGACGAGCACTTTCTCAGAGTGGAAAAACGGTTTCAGATGCAACCAAAGTCCCCTAAATTCTCATTCAGAGGACCGACTCATCTTCGCCCGTCTCAATCAGGCGCTGATCCAGCTGGTCAACTACTCGAGGTACGTTCATTTTTGATCTTTTATAGATCTGCACTTTGAGTTTCTGTTCTGATCTTTGATCTAAATATTATATTTATCCGATATTCAATGTAGATATCTGATCTTTGATCTCTTCAGGGATCATCTTCCTGATCTCGGGAATACGAACGATACCGAGTATCGTCGAGTGAAGGAGAGTCTCGATGTGACTATGGGAACTCTTCACAATCTCTATCGGTAAGGACTCATTCAATAATTCGTGGAGTCGGTTGAGTCATCATTATCCCACAACGTTTCTTTACTGAAAAAAGTATCATTTCAGTATGATCAATACTCTCGATCCAACGGTTCCTTCCACAGTCGAGCATTTCTCTTCTGCTCTCAATGAGTTCGCAGAGCAGATTCTCGCACCTTGTATTGAGAACTTCAAGGTAAGCAATTGGGGGCGATGGAGATGAATTCTTATGGGTACTTATCTCTTCACTTTCAGCACTTCTGCAACCAGAACTGTGACAGACTGTGGCTGGTCGTGAGAGCAGCGCAGATCGATAGAATGAGGTAAGCATTTAATTTATCAATATTCTGGTAGACGATTGAAATTGGAATCCCTCTCCTTGCAGATCTCAGCTTCCCCTGCAGGACGAGCCGATCATGGCTCTGGCTGAGTTCTACTCCCGCATGATGCACTCACTTGCTGTTCTCGCTGCAAGATTGCAGGTAAGTCATTGACTAGACGAGACTATCTATTCTAACTAATCTTCATCATACGAAATTGATTCCTTGCAGGGATTCCGCTACGAATTGACTCAATCTCGTAAGATCTTCGGTTCGTACGATCCCGTTTCTCCCCTCTCTGAGATGGTCTTCTCTGCACTCGAATTGTTGATGGCTGACTGCGTCCTCTCCACTGAACCATCCACCAACGCCATTCTTGTCACCAACAATCTCTTCCAGTACGTTTCCACTCTTTTTTGAAGGCCTTCCAGTTCACGAAGAGAATTGATACATTCCAATTGCAGAATGAACTGTGGTGCGCTGGCTCGTGGAGTGGTTTTCAAAGACTTCGATGTGCAGGTGTGTCCTCCTCCCTTAGTTCTCTCTCCATCATCCCTCTCCTCCTTCAGGTTGTCTCCGAAGAGACGGCAGAGCATATTCAATCGGAGCTTCGATCTCATCGTCTCCTTCAACAACCTTCTCCTCTCGCTCCCGTCCCTTCTGCCGCTCTTCTTGCCATGAAACCCACCTCTGGGACAAAGAGGGCCAATGCCGCCAATAACGGTATGGGACCACCCAGTATCAATCTAGGTAAAGTACTCTTCCTCTTCTAGTAGTCTCACTCTAGAACAATTGCATGCTGCCCAAAGGGTTCAAAGTCTATGAGAAAAATACCATTGCTACCTTTATTTATTTTCTTTCTTCCAGAGCGAATGTACGTCGACTCTCCTAACAACACAGCACACAAGAAATCCGACGTGAATAGCAAGGTAGTCGATAATCGTTTACAGTATCCTCAGATTGTCGTTGCAGGACTCGGTGACGATCTATCCGGTTTACAATGCGAAGAATCGATACTGGCTTGCCACTTATCCCCATCTACTCTGCACTACGAGACAGAAGGGAAGAACCAGTGTGAAGAACTCTTATGAGGTAGATCGATTGATAGTCACTACCGCACTCACTTCTTTCTTCTCAGGACCTCTCCCCTGCACATCTCGACAAGTCGAATTCATCTGGAAAGAGGCCGATCTTCTACTTCCACATTCGAGCAACAATGTTCTCTCCATCGGGCAAATTCGCGTGTGCTCACACTCTTTCTCTTCCATTCACTATCGCGACCAGGAGGAATCAGGTACGTGTCTTCCCTCTCTAGGCAGGGAATTCATCGTGATTCGTATGGTCTGTGAATGCAAACAAACTCGCTATCACTCACGGAGAAATTTTGAACTGTTCGGTGTTGACAACAGAACTCTCCATCATGATGTTCCCCTCTGCAGGACTGCCAAGTGCAGCGAATGATGTCCTCCTACACAGCTTCCATCTTCTGGTTGTATGGATGCAATGTGCAGGATGGATTGCTGCTGCAGTGGACGGATATAGGTTAGAACTGAAGGGGGATTAGAGAGAGGGAGCTAATTGATCAGCGACTGATTGTTCCTCTTAGCAGGAATGAGATGGGAGCAGTTCAAGCATCTCTACAAGCAGCACTTCTCTGTCAATGCGGAGGTATGATATGTCACGAACTCTTTTACTGCTTGATCCTACATTATCGAATTCAATCATTCGTTCGTTCTCCTTCAGGTGATTCGTCCACTAGTCGACGAAGACTTCGATCTCCTTCAGTACAAACTACAGTGCCAAGATTGTCAATCGGGTGATGCTGGAGCGAGGATTAATGGGGCACAGAGTGAGTATAAGGAGAAGGAAGAATATAGATCAAAGATCAATCTTCAGGAATCGTGACATTCAAGAACATGCTGTGTCCGCATCTGAGATACGAATGCGGATCCACCAATGTTCGATTCTCAGTGTGGAGAGGTCCGTTTGTTCTTCATTTTATCTCCGACTTCTTACGTATTTCCAGAGATAGAAATACACGAATGATGCAGAATAACTGCCACTCTTCATCTTTCTCTTCATAAATGACAGTTCTTCTCTTCAGGAATGCTGGAATTGCTGCAGATCTTCCACGATAAGAGGAACAACGTCCACAAATTGTGGGAGAAGAATTTCCTCCATGGATTCCTCGAGTTCGATCAGGTTAGAGACTTGACTCTAATATCGATTGGTCTCCTTATCAATCGATATTTCGAAATACCGTATCTTGTCTCAGGTGGATACGATGCTTGAGAGACACTACTCCGCCCTCATCATGAGATTGTCGTTCGTCACTGGAGGTAACCATTAATTCCCACTTCTCCCCGTTCTTCTCCCTGCAATTCCTTTTTCTTGCCATAATTTCCTCATATTTCAGGGACGATATGTTTCACAGTCAAGTCGACGGCTCACTGTGCGACTCCGGGAGTGGCCACTCGTCCCATGCATCTCGAACCACTCGATCTCAAGAAGTTGCAGGCTAAGTGTCTTAAGGATTATCTGAGAGATATTGCAGATGCTGAGAAGGTGAGTGGAGCTAGTGATGAAGATCCGAATGAGCACTTCCCTTGCAGGTCAAGTATCTCATGAAATCTAACGGAGAGCTGATCCGAATCACGGATGTTCTAGCCATGATGAGAGAGGGAGAAGTGCCACTCTCAGTGGAGAATGAGAGATCTATCTCGAGTAATGTGACGCACTCTGGAGATATCGATGCTATGCAGCACATACGGTAACCAGTTTTCATCCGTCTATCATTTACTGACTTCATTCTAGATTCACAGCAATGCGAATCGCAGTGGTGACATGTAAGGTGAAACCTCCATCGGCTGATTTAGTAGAGGTAAGAGAGAGATTTCCCTCTGTCTCAATGATGTGTTAGTCTTCCCGTTTCACCTGATTCTCTCTCTGCAAGTCTGAGTGGAAGAATAGGACCAGATCTCTGTACTAATCATCTCTCTTTAGATGGATGGCGAGACTGGTCTAGATGGTCGACTCTCCGCTCTTCTCTCTCCTAATGATGACTTCATGAGAGAACTCATCCAACTATGCAATTTCCATGGGAAGAGTAAACAAGTGAGTGACCTACCCTCAATCGATCATCGCCTACCGTATTCATTGCAGGATCTCGCACACATAATCGATTCCCTTCCTGACGACTCCTTCACGACTCGTCCAGTCTATACTCCATCCTACAGTAACTATTCTCATTCTACAGTATCCACACCTGCAGCCCTTCTCTCTCCTTCTCCCATGGTCTCACCATACGACACACTCAATCTTCATCATAAATACGACTTCTAATTACGTGCTAAAATCTCGTCCCGATTCGTTATCTTCGTTCACCAGTAGATTATAGATTAGTTACTTTTTACTTTCCAAGATTGTCTTTACTCACATATCGATTTGCTATTCTCCTCAGTATTCCTCGTGCTTTGTTTCTTGTTTCGCACATTTTCTACATTTCTGAGATGTTCCTCACAGTGAATTCCGATCGATTTCCTCGTTTATCCCGGGTAATAAAGAGTAGTTAGAGGAAATTTCTCGTTTTATCTCACAAGACTGGATCAATCGAGAGAGCTGCAGAGAGACAATTGACCCTTTATGGGAAGGGAATAGCGGAGCTTCTCATGTGAATTAATCCGACTCTCGCATCATAAAGCACTAGAGGGGGAATTGGATTGATTGGATCATCGAAGGTCATAGAGTGACCAGCCTGTTTCCCCCAATGGCAGATGGGGAGAGACAATAGAGAGGGAGAGAGAGGGAGATAGCCAGTGACTGCTTATCTTATCATTCCCTCTTCTCTCTTACGCCATAATGAAGCCGTATCGAGCTGTTGTTCTGGGTGCTCCCGCCTCTGGAAAGACTGCCCTGGTAGGTCATTCCTTCCCTTTCTCCATTACGTGAGTATTCAGATTCGTCGCTTCTGCTTGAATTCGTTCAGTATTGACTACGAACCAACGATAGAAGAGAAGTGAGAATTGCAGCTGTTGAGAAGAGATAAACTCATTTGCAGATACTCGAAGAAAGCTACTTTTGCTGGAATTCCACTGACTCTCGAGATTATCGACACGGCCGGAAAGGTGATATCAGAATATTCATTCTGAAGAACGACCAGAGAATGAGAGCTTGCAGGAACTAGTGATCGGCCAACACGAAACGTACTTCAAGAATGCGGATGCGTTCGTAGTCTGCTATGCTGTCGACGATAGGAAGTAAGTTCATCTCGTCCTCCCACCCAATTCAACTCTTCTTTTCAGAAGCTACGATCACGCAGTCAAAATCTTCGCCCAAATAGCGCACTATCGAGGAACAAATTCAGTGAGACTGTTCCACTCAAGAAGGAGACTGATCATCTTCTTCCTTCAGATTCCTCGAATGCTGGTCGCGACCAAACTGGACACTCCTCTCCGCCAGATCTCTCTCGAATCAGGCAACGCTCTCTCTGCACAATTACAGTGCTCATTCGCTGAGACTTCGGCTGAGCATGATATCAATGTAGTCGAGGTACTCTTCCTCTCCCTTCCTCCCATTCACTTCCTCTCTCTCAGGTCTTCGAAGAGGTTGTCTCTCAGATTCGTTATGTGAAAGGAATGGCGAAGAAAATGGAAGAAGATCAGAGTATCTCTCTCTGTCGATGTCTACTCGGTTGATCCCATTCGACCATGTAATAATCCCCTTCTGTACAAACTCTTTCGCATAAACTGTATCATACCAACGAAGTATCGATCGTATTCATTGGTCTCATCGGGAATAACTACAACTATATACAGGCATAGGAATGAACGGAAGTTGGAAGGGGGATGGAATAAGGGAGGGAGGGGGATATGGGGATCGATCGATTGACCTTCTGATCTATCAGAAGATCTCACTAATACGTTCTCGTGTCAGATTCATAAACGGGGCTTTTCATGAGATATTGCACTGGGGGTTCAAGTAGGAATAGATGGAAAGAGAAACAATCACAAGGGATAGATGATAGAGCAGAGTGAAACAATGGTATGGAGAGGATAACAGAGTGATAGAGTCCTTAGAAGGACGAGACAACATAGACAATCATATTGGAAGGAAGGAAACGGTAGTGGGGAGGGGGAACCGGTCGGCTGGACTTAACTCGAAGGGGAGTTGGGTTACTGTAAGTATGGGGTGGTAGTACAGGGGGAGTGAGTGAGGGGAAGGAGGAGAGAGGGAAGGGTGCTCATTTGTCTCCTTTGAATACTCCGCATGCAGAGAGAATGATGAGAATGACGACGACGACGAGAAGAGTGACGCCCACTCCTGTAATGGAAGAGATTCGATCCATGCCCTCCCCCTTCCCCCCCCCCCCCCCCTTCCTCCCTCCACTCACCAGTGATGATGGTCCACTTTGCATTGAGCATGCAGAACTTGCGTTGCACCGTGCGAGCAGTCTGCTTGAAGCTGGCTGACTGCAATAGAGATCAGTTATTCATTGATTGAGTCGAGATCAGTAATTCATTGATTGGAGACTATTGGAACCTATCGCCCTACCGTACCCTACTTCCTCAATGTCAATCCAGATTCGTCATATTGATTCCAGTTCGTTGATCTATGACTCCATATCATTCTCAGCCCACCCCTGACTACATTCTCCAATTGATCAACAGTGGCTACAAAATGGTCCCACCCTTTCCACTAACTCGAATCATGAGGTCCTACTCTGCATGAGAGAGAGACTACAACTGTCCTCTATTTCATGATGTAGAGAGAGAGAGACCCGATAGAAGAAGAGGGATAAATACACTTCCTATTCGGACGCTAACGGAGATGGAAATTTGTCAAGTCTAGACGGCTTATCTCCACGATGTTTGTGCAGTTTCAATGAAGGAGACGGATTGGGGGAATCCGAGGCTAACAGGAGAGATCAAAGAGTGGAAGGGGGGGGGGAGGAAGGGGGGTCACTCACAGCAGCAACGAGATTCTCCGATCTCTCCTGAATATTCTCCAGTCTCTCTCCTCTCTCCATGATCATCTCCACGTTCGTCTGCATGATCTACAATGAGAACAAATTATCGATTGATTCCATCCTCAGCTACAGTACCCCTCCCCCTTGGATGCCATCCCCTACCGTACCTTCTTGACTCCCTCGACCTGGGCAGTCATGTTGGTGATCTTGTCATTCTGAGCGTGGCCCTTGCTGTTCTCAGTCATCTGCAATTTATCGATTAGCGGGTGGATACGGATGGGAACAGACGGGGAAAGAGAATGGCGAAAGTCACGCTTCTCTCACATCTCTTATTCACTAATATCTACAAGAATAGACGCGCATGACTACGTCAGAGACTGCACGTGTGCATGGTAAAGGTTAATCAATGCGCCGCTCCTACCGTATCCCCATCCCCCCATCCCCTATCCACCCTTAGCCTAACGGCCCATGACATCACTACCGTAGTCTTCTCCCCTAAGGGGCCGACTGACAGATGTTTTGGAGGAGGGAGAAGAAGGATTGGACTGAATCTGCACCATCTCAGTTGATCCGTATTTGACCATTGTGGGATCGAACATGAGAGGAGGAAGGAGGAAGAGGAGGAAGGGAAGGAGGGGGGGGGGGAAGGGGACTAGGACTGGTTAGACTGACGTCCTCTCGAATCTCTTCGACTGACTGCGATTGGAGTCCTCTTCGAGGGGCGGGGTTATGGGAACTCTGAGAAGGGGGAAGGGGAGGGACTTCATTCCTCCCCTTCCATGGCCATGGTAACCAAATAGGAGAAGTGATGGGGAGAAACACAAGCATCACAGAAGGGAAGAAGGGACGAGATACAGGAAGGAAAGTGTCAATGACTACGTCAATCTACCATGAGATACTATGAGTAGAAGGGAGGGAGAGGGGGGGGGAGAGGGGGATGACAGGAAGGAAGTATAATGAGCCTATCTGTGCAAGAAGTGCGGATAGGAAATGGAACTACTGAAGCTACGATGGATTGACGCATGAGACTACCGTATACTCCCTTCCGTGAGGGAGACGAGCCATCGGAATGAAGATGAGTATGAGAAGGATGAATACCCGCTCCTCCCATCACACGTGGGTATTGAGGGGTCCTTGAGGGGATTCCAGATCGGGAGAACGAGGAACTTCCCTCTCTCTATTCCAAGTGACCATCTATGGTCACGCACCATACAGATTCTTCTATTCGGCAGACCACTTATGGTCAATCGAGGGAACTAATACTCCATTCACGAGTCCATTCGACGTGCTTCCCCTTTCCACTTCCGTGAATTAGCGTGTTCAACGATGGTTGTGAGGGTGGAGACGGAAATATTCACAAGTTGATCTACTCATCCCTCTAATCGGTTAGAAATAGAATTCAGCAGATGGAACACTGTTGCAAATCGAAGACGAAGTTAGGAAAGTCTAGAAAGATTACGAGTTCTCGTTGGTCTCTCGTCCCAGTCTCAGTCTGATCTACCAGTCACGATACATTAGTAGATGAGGCTGTTAGAATGAGATGAATGGGCAGATTGAGGAGAAGAGATAATGGGAGGAAACTGGAGAAGATGACAACAGAACCACCTACTGTAAGGAATGAAAGGAAGGAAATGACTAATGATATCGTCGAATCATACGGGTATTATCGCTGTTATCGTGCAATCTATCGTAGGATTCTATTGATTCAGATGACTCATTGGGGTGAAATTGGAGTCGAAGAGGGTAGAACCAGGTAATCGATAGAGACGAAGAGACGAAAAGCTACGAGGGGTCATATGCAAGTGGAGTACTGATAAGAGTCAGCGATGTGATCGATTCCTTCGATGGGAAGGATAAGGAGGGGGAAGGAGAGGAGGGAAAGGAATCGATGAGTGAGGATTGAGAATGGCAACCACCTAGAGAAGAGAAGAGTACACAAAGAGGGAAGAAGGGAGAGGAGGGAGATAGAGTAAGTTAGTTGGTAAGCAGTCGAGAATAGATTGGTCCATTCCCATTATCTATCCCCATCTCATTATATTGAGTGAAGATGTCTGGTTGGGGAGGAATGGTTCATACCCTACTGTCAGAGGAAGAGTGCATTCCTCTCTACTTCTCTTCCTCTCCACTCTCATCCGAACTCCTCCGACATTCCAAACAATGGGAGGAACAGAGGATGACTAGTCGAATGAACAATCAATTTGTCCTCTCCCGTCCTCATGCCATTTATTTATTTCGCGCCAACAGGTGAAAAAGGGGAAAAATGAGCAGAGAATGACAAGAGCTGAGCAGATTTATCCTCCATCTGACTCGAGGAATCGAGGGGTTTAACCGATAGAGTTGCCATGGATTCAACTAGTGGATTGGTCCACTCTGGGTACTTTACTCTCCGACAAGAGGTAACTTAAGCGATAAGTTAGACTACCCGAGTATTTGCCGAGTGATGGGGAGAAGAGGCAAACAAATACTCACGGAGAGAGAGGGAGAAGAAGAAGAAGACTCCGACGATCTCCTACCCAATGACCCTTTTGATGGTCTCCCCTTGTTTTCTCTCTCTCTTCTTTTATCGATTACTCTGATCGAATCTCCCCATTCAATTTGGTGTTCTAAATCGATCTTTGAATCTTGTCTTCTGACACCTCATTGAAACATTAGATCCGTGTCTCATATATCCCGGCTTAAGAAAAGCAGGAGAGATTCTCTAAATAGCCGTCACAACGTGTTACGTAGTAGATACGGCAACGAATCGGGGGAACTACGAAAGAAAACAGAAAAAGGAAGGGAAGGGTAGAGGAATTGGAAATGAAATAGGGATAATGATGGAAAGAGACATGGGGATAATCATAATCTGGATGGACGAGAAGGATGAACGAGAACAGAAACCGAACAAAAAAAGGAATAAGTATAGAATAGATGATCACGAGATTATGCTGATAATGTAAGATGAGATGGTTGAATGGAAGAGATGAGAAGAGGAAGGGAGAAGGGGAAGAGAAGGGATGAGAATAGAAAGGGATCGAACCATCAGATGACAAAGAGTAGAGTAGTCGTACAGGTTCTCGACCCATTCTGTATTCCACCCTCAATCTATCCCCTTCTCCTCTCTCTCCTTTCCATCGCTAGATGATTCATCTTCCACCTCTCACAATGAATACTCACCCCTTCTACCAATTCCACGCAACAGAAGAAAGGAAGAAGACTACTCTACTGAATCGACGATGCTGACAAATGTAATACTAGGCCCGGAAATGCCCGTTTGGCTATACACAATATGGTATTGAAGGGGAGAAAATGCGAAAGGAAAGAGGGATGTTTCTCCCACTCAATCGAACATAATAGAGAAGTAGAGAGGGGGAGGAAGTGGATATGGTCATGGCACGTCCAATCGAGGCATCCGCCTCTTAACCAAGCTGGTCGAGGGAAGAGTAGAAGGGAAGGAGGGAAGGGGGGGGGGGGTGACGCATGACTCTCATTGCGAAATGTGCCACTCGTTTGTGTTGGCCATTTCCAGTCCTCGTCACAACGAGATAGGGAGGAATTGTGCAACACTATGCATTTATAATCAGCACCAGCTCTATCAATCACGGCCAGATTTTTGCCACACTATAGTCACTTTTTCATCCTACATTGTTGTTCCTTCAAAAGTAGTTCACTCACAATGAATTGAGTGAGCGTTGGTCCCATCTGATTCTGCATTTCTTCTCCTCTAACGAGTGAATCTTGCCAATGGGGATCGGACGAGAGAGCTTCCTGTGAGACGAATTCATCAGTGTAAAATATTTTTTATCAATGATTATGAACCTTGGAGTCTATTGAAAACGAAGTTTAGACAATTATGAGATCAGCTGCGGACATGTTTAAATGCACAAACTATACCTGAATAGTGGCGAGGAAATCGAGGGCGATGGGGAATTGGAGGAGAGGTTCAGTGACTGTGACGAGACAGAGAGCGAACGAGTCGGAGAGACACACTCGATACACGATGTTCACCCTGCAATTATTGAAATCTATAGATGCGTTTGAGACGGTTGAGTCAACGGATCGCCGTATTTTCTCTATTTTCAGAAATACGGAACATGAATCGAGCATGTTTGGAAGACTAGAAAAATAAGTAGAATATTGAAACTGACGATTCCAATTCCAATTTTCCAGTGTTGTTGAAGTGCAATCGAACTCGCTGATGAACGAGATCACGGATCTGAAACCACTCTTCGTACTTTGACAGTGATTGAATTATCAATGAAGAAAGTTATCTATACTGTACGAGTCAGTGCATTTCGCAATTGTAGTCAATATTGTAGTATGGCAAAAGGTTTGTACAATTCCTGACCACGCTGGGTCACATACGTAGACTGATCTCTACAATGGAGGTAATGGAATAGTTCTTACTTGATCCTCAGAGGGTAGAAAGGGGGCTGGAGCAGAGGATGAAGTGGAAGGAAGAGGAAGAGGACGAGAGGAGGCGATTACTCGAGGGCCATCCACGTCTACTCGAAGGACGAAGAGGGAGAGAACACGCGACATTTGAAATGAGTGAAAGATCAGATGGAGGGATCAGTAGAAGGTAATGAGGGATGGATGCAGGATAAATAATGATAGTCATCGTATTCCAAGGAAGAAAGAGAAAACGGATAGTAAAACGCGTGGAGAAGAGAAGAGGAGCAAAAATACGTAAACAACCGCTGCTCTACAGTCACACGCCCACTTTCAATGTAATCTGATTATTGATGATTACTAATTGTAATGTATCGATCTATTCCGTTAGTTTTCAAACCGTATAATTGCTTCTTACTCACCTTCTATTCTATGAGTGAGATACCAGACCCGATGAATTCAGTGGAAGAGGGGGGAGAAAAGAGTGGAGGTGATTCGTTCTGGAAACGAGAAGAGTATACAAAGAGAGCAGTATCAGCTTGCCTATCGATTGTGCAACAGGAGAAGCTACGAGGCAGCCCGTACTCTCTCTTGGGGCTGCCTCCCAGTCTCGCCATTACACTAATCACTTCGGGGATACTCATAACCGAGAATGGTTCACGAGATATCGGAATGGGTTGAGAAGGTATTCTGAGATGGATGCAAACCATTCATTGTGATCGAAAACGAGTAGGATTGGCATTTGAATGGCATTTATTCAGCACTGATTCATTTCAATTTAGCAGTGTTGAGGAGATACACGAATGGAAATGAGAAGAAGTAACCAAATGAGAGCAGTCAACGAGAAAGTTTGAAAAACTGTGAAAGCTGTGAATCTTTTTTTGATGGTTTTTGCATCGATCTTATTATCGATCGACTATTTACAGAAAGAAAATACATTTTGTACAACTTCACTAGAGTGAGGGGATTATAGTAGGTATAACAAGAGAAGGGGAAGGGAGGGAGGGAGAGGTAGATTGAACCGTATTGAATCTGAGTGAGGATGTCAACTAGAATAGGGGAAATAGCCGGATTGAAAGGATGAGACAACGTGTTGAGGAATAGAGAGAGACGTTCCCTCTTTTGATTAGAATGCTACGACTACTGACAGTATGGAGGAAGAAGAAGCAATACTCGATTGATTGGTTAGAGTGAAACGGGATTGAATGGTGGAGAAGGACTATTTGAATCTAGACTGAGACCTTCGAATGTACAACATATGGATTACAAGAGTGTGAATAGCCCGAATTGAGGAAGGACGCCAGAGAAAGAAAGTAAGCGAGGAGGGGAAAAGCACTGATTGAGAAGGGAGATAGAATGAGGGGGAGAGGGGATACACAGTGGAGGAGAGACGAGGTATATCAATCATCATGATATTGATGGAAGGAAGGAAACGGTAATTGATGAGGGAGCATGGATAGTGGAAGGGAAGTATTGTACAAGGACAGTTTGGTGTGAGGAAATTCCCCTGATGGAGATAAGAGGGGAAGAGATAAGAATGAAGTTGGAGCTATGCCTCTACAACCAAGTGTACGATGAGACAAAGCAATGAAGGGAAGGGCGATCGATCGATACTCAGCTGCTTAGAGAGGAAGTAGTTCAACGAATTGAGACTGGATCGATCGATATTTGATAACAACTCGGGTTTTTGAATAACCACAATTGGCATACCTATATACGCTGTATACACAAATTAAATGAAAAACGAGGACTGATTGATGGAAATCAACGAAGATTCCATTCAAGGGCAGATCTAGAGAGAGGGAAGGAAGAAGATCCATTGCAAGGATATGTTATGGATCGTCGATCTACAGTAACACTATCGACTGGTCATGAGGCAGTAAAGAAAAGGGAAGGAAAGAGAAGGGAAGGGAACTTCCTTCAAGGGAGGGTAGGGCACGGAGGGTCAGAGACATACGAACTGACTCAGATGAAGAGTGTATCCTTCATCAACTTCTTCATTGTGTACGCTACTCCCGAATTGTGAGAGCCTGAAATGGAATGAATATTGAAGCACTCAATGAGGATGTCGGTCTATTCGAGTGTCAGTGTCATCAGACTTAATCCAAATATTTGAATAATATCATTCGAAATCTACTCATCTTTTTTATACTCAGAATCTGTAGAAAGTAAAGACGAAAACAAAATGAACTGCGACTCACTCGGTCCCTTATTCCTGATTATCTTGAAGAGATACGGCTGCACGTCAGAGAATTGCTCATCGAAGACATCGGCTATCTGGAAATCAATCGATGACTTCTGGATCCGGTCCCACTACAGTGCATCTCCATCAGATTGCCTTCTCTCTGACCTCTTTGTGGGTGGGCATCTTGGGCATATACTGGGGCTTGTTGATGCAGGAGCAGAGAGAGAGGATGATGTCTGAGACTGCTTCGGCCGCTGTCTCGCGAAGGGAAGAGATGTCCTCTGCAATGGAGAAGCACCATTGAGTGAATCATTATTACTCATCACACTGCGATGTTGAAACACTTGCTTACTAGCTTTGCATAAATTCAACACCCCCAAAAAGCAAGTATAATCCTCTAAACCGAATTACAATGTATTCAACAACAAGCAAAAAACGAACCACCATGTGGATTGAGGTTGACAGTCAGATTGACATTCCATCTCTCCCAGGGAACATTCTCGCCCCCTTCTGAGACAAGAGGAAGCCACGATGACTTTCGACGACGATGGAAGAACTCCATACTGATCTGAGATGAGGAGAGATGCCACGAGTCCATCCACACATTGTCCCATCTTCATCTCCATCAATGGACGCATCCTCACCTGTGTCTGGACGATTCCATTATTCCTTCCCCTCGTACTTCTCTCTACTTCTGCATGGAATGCCCTCACATCCTCATCCACTCTCATCGCCAATTCATCCGAATTCACTCGAACCTGCAATGCACACAATGACCTCTTTTTATGAATTCCAACAACAATTTCTCCCCTCTGCACCGATATCTCTCATAAAATCAGTGTCCGATGCTATCCGATTGTACCTCGCACCCTTCTGTCCTCTCTCTCTCTCCATAATCAGATTCCCCTGATCATCTCCCCTCTCTTCTGCACTCTTCCATGTCCTTCGTCTCTCCGATAGGAATGCCCTTTCCTTCCCTCTCATTATCACGCATTTCCATGTGTAATCCCCTCCTCTTCCTTCGACCAGACACGCTCCAAGTGCAAGACTTCACAGGAATTCCCAGAGTACTTTGAAAGAATGCATATCTGATCTATTTAGCTCAATGCCAGTACCAGTGAGACAATGTTTCTCAAGTCCAAGTGAATCACAGATTCAGTCCATCCCCCTTTCCAATCCATCCCATCCATTCACAGTCCACTGCCTCCGTTAACCTCTTCCTTCTTCATACTCTCCACTTTCTCCATTCTCTAGGGGAGGAAATAGGGGGAGAAAACCGCAAGTTTACGCTCCCCAATGACTTTCTCTCTAAACAGATGCATTAAATCGTCGTCTTCAAAATAGCAGCGATTAGCGTAGTAATCCATCGTGAATGGCTTCGCATTCAATATATTCCCTTTCTCTCCTTCAGTCCCCTCAACAGACCTCCTTCTTCTCTCTGTCCGATACCCTAGAGTGCAGAGTGGGAATGGAAGGGGAAGAGAAGGAGAGAAGAGGGTCGCATTCAGAACACCCGTACCCCTTCCGTTCTAAGGGCACTCTTTGATACTCCTTCCCCTCCCTTGATCTCCCCTCTACAGTATTCCTCTCGGTCCTCCCCTCTGACACCTGAGTCCACAGTCTTATTCTTAGACAAAGAAGATAAAGAGAGAAAGAGACAAGGGGTCTCATCTCCAGTCTCAGTGAGAGACCAGAGACCTAGGAGGGGAGAGAGTACATGCGTAATGAGGAGAGGAGAGAGAGGAAGAGAGTGGACTCGCAACGGGGAGAGCACGTGAATGAATGTCTCTCCCTTCAGATGAGACAGACCTCTTCTACAAAGGACAACTTGTGACTAGAAGATGACACTATACGAAACCCCGTTTCCCTTCCCTCGAATAGATACCCCCCCCCCCCC
>LS504175.1:852882-902645 GCA_900490845.1 Pristionchus japonicus | reverse complement strand
GTAGGTCATTGATGAACCCCCTCTCTCTCTCATCATCTGCTCCCATCCATTCTATCATCCTCCAGGTGGGTGCAGATGCTCTTCCTCCTCTCTCTCCAATGGATAGAAAGAGACTCTCTTCTAACGATCAGCTGACTCTCTCCCTCCCTTCCCCCTCTCTCTTCTCTCTCTCTCTCTCCTCCATGCTCTTCTCCCCTCTGGTCTTGCTCTCTCTCCATCCTTTTCCTCTTGCTATCCCCCCTCAGACAAGGTCAATTAGTAGTACCAATTAACAAAGACGGGAAAGGGAAAGGGGACAGGGAATGGAGAAGGGGCAAAGATGCCTTGGTTGAATCTCGAGAAAGGGAGGACTCACATAGCACAAATCGATGAATTCGCACTCCACTTCCTTTATCCCTAGAGATCCCAATTGGAAGTTAGTCTCCGTTTTGTAGTGGAACTGAAAGAGAACAAGAGATTAGAGTGAGTGTCCTTTCCAAGGATGGTCGTCCTCCCTTCTCCCTCCCTCCCTTCCAATCGGATCAATCACCAACCTTAGCCGTGCTTCTGTGGAGGAGGAGTGAATGGAAGATACACGTAATCGCATCGGGAACTTGTCGGATATCGAGATTCTGAAAGGAAGGACACATGAATCACTCGGTTTGACTGAGTTGAAAGAAAGTTATGAAACTGACCAAATTATATTCCTTTAATCGTGCATTCATATAAAAAGCGAGCGGAGCGGGCAACTCCTGCAATGAAATGATGAGAAAGAGTGGAGAAACTCGTGATTGATCGAGTTGAGTCGCGAATACGAGACAATTCTCATGGAGAAATACGATTAAATCGAGGAAAGATCGGAACGACGGAGAGAAGAGGAAGAGGATGATTACAATGATAAGATGAAATCTGACACAAGGTTGGGAAATAAGGAAGGAATAGGGGAGGGTGAAATAAGGGTGTACAAAGACTCTGGAAGTCAGTAGGGGGGTGAGATGGGAGCGAAGGGGCGAAGGGAGGCGAGAGCGACAGAGAAGACAGAGTGGAAGAAGGGGGATAGAGAACAGAGAGGAGGGAAGGAGGAAGACGCGAATGAAGTGGGGGAAGAGCACGCGGCATTGTCGATGTGACTGAAACATCTATCCAATCTCTTATCTCGTGACCCTTCCTTCCCTGTCCCTTGAAGCTTGTTTATAAAAAGAGCTGCCATGACGTCGAGAACAACTTATTAGTCATTTGATAGTTCACCTGAAGCCAAATTGTGAAAGTTTTGAAGCTCATAGAATGTGATCAAATTCACGAAACCACTAGAGTAGGTTTAGAATTGGGGCGATGCAATAAAATGCTAGTGTGACAGCTGTTTAGTGGTCATTCTCCCTGTTTGGACCGATCAAACCCCTCTGCTAAAGTCTAACGCGCGCGTTATAACGCCCCAACATGATGAGATACGGGACGCAATGCTGTGGTCACCTGTTCTTCACGATCGATAATAAAAAGTGAACGATCTCTGACGGAGACAGAGGAAGGAGAAAGAAGAGTACGAAGATTGTTATTGCATTGAAGAACAACAAGGTAGAATAGTGTGCGCACGTACTGGCGAAGACAGTAACGAAGCCAAAACCAGAAAGACGACGGAAATGGCGAATCAATTCAAGCGCCAAGAGAAAAGGACGCGAGCGCGCGACGAATCGAGAACGGATGATCAATCGTCTAGACACACCGTAATCAACGAAATTTCACGCGCGTTAAATAGATCCACGCGGGAGATGATTATGTTAACATTTTATTGACCATATTTTGAATTCAAAAATTCATACAGCTCTCCTTTCATCACTTTCTGATTCATTCAAGCGTCTTTATGAGCTATAGTCACCCCTATTTATCAATTCCGGACGGCTTTACGACTGTTGAATATGGGAGCGTAGTCTGGAGACACGAGTGCCGGTGTGTCTCGTGAGGAGATCTGGAGAGGAGTAGAGTGATTGGGAAGAGAGACGAGGGAAGGGAAGAGAAGAATTCACGTGATCCATTGGAGAAAAGAAACGAATGGCAAGCAAGAGAGAGAGAAGAGAGGGGCAAGAGGGTAGACTTGTTCTCTCAACTCTTACTCTCTCAATTGACAAGAAAGGGGTGAGAATGATCAGCGCGTGCATTGAAACTCAAGAGAAAGAGAGAGAAAACTCTTACGAAAGACCTCGAGAACCACCTTGAATTACAAAGATCATCTGATCAAGTGAAAAGGAAAGAGAAGAAATCGTACGACTTAGGCAGAAAATGCGGAAATATTTACTTTTCAAAGAGGAAATCAAGTGATAGTTCGTAACCTCGAAAAAGGGAGCAAGTGTGTGAATGGCATTGAGAATGATTGGAAAGAGAAATGCTCACTTGTCCATTCATTGATTGGCATAATGAGGAACTCTCTCATCTTCATTCTACTCCCTACTCTTCTACTCTCAAAGCAGTTCAGATTCCCCCAAGGATACTTCAATACCAAATATCTTCAACCATTCGAGGTATGTATTTGGATATCATTCGAAATCGAATAGATGATGAACTGATCAGGCAATATATCTCAATCTCCTTGCTCAATCAAACATGGAGAATGGAGGGATCACATTGGAAGAATTGGAGGAACTGAGTGATGCAAGAGAACGAGTAAGTTTGTACATGATGCTTCTCCCTTCTCTCTTACGTCATCCATAGGAGATAGCATCTCGAGATAAGAAGTAGTGAGAATGAAGAGGGGAGAAGAGAAGGGAGAAGGAGGAGGGGGAGAGAGGTGAAAGGTGCCCTCGTGTTTACAGTTTTTGTGTAGTGACGCTGAGAAGAGAGAGAAAGACTAAGTGAGTCGATCAGATTTCACTTATAGTTTATGGTGACAGATGCATCACAATGATCATCCTAATACTGATGCAATGGACAGATCACGTGGGAAGAGCATCTCGCTACTTCCACTATTCATCCACCTACCATTCCAAAGGAGAGTAGCACGGTTGATATTGTGAAGGAGAAGAGTGGTGGAGGAGAAAACTTCGATAAGAGAGGTACCGTAGTCCCATCCACTGACTCTACAGTAATCCGTCATCAGAGCACGATTCACCATTGGAAGAGAATCCATTCGAGGAAATCTCAACTCGTGCTCCTCCTGGATCATGGGCTAGAGGGGGATGGATTTCTCCTTCTCCTTCCCATCTTCCATCTAGATCCAAACACAATCAACCATCTTCGAAACCAACGAAATCCTTCCTCCCTCTCACTCACGATCAAATAATCAAACGACGAAGATGGATCGATGATGCCCGATCGGCTACCGTACGCCGAGAGTCGACTACCGTATCCTCGGAAGCGCCGAAAGCCCGTAAACTTCGTGCGAACAATCCATTTGCAAGAATTGATATCTCAAAGCCGACTATTCTGAGATTGCCTGTTCCTCCAGAGATTTGAATAAAGTCTTCATTCCATTTACATTTCGAGAGAGGTAATCAGTAAAGAAATGAAAGGATCTCTCTCCTCTTCCCTCATTTCTCATCTTTTTCCACATGTGAAATGGTCTATTCACGTCATCCTCTTCACTCCTATTCTGTAATCTCTAAAGATAAACCATCTGATATTCCGCGTAAGTAATGTTCTACCGTATCTATCTTGATCTCTGATCTCTCTCCATCACAATCTTGACCTCTGATCTCTTTCTTCCCTCAGATTCTCCGTATTACGAATCCGTCAAACGATCTCCTCTCACTCAATCGATGGTCTCTGATTCCTCTACTGAAGACGATGATAAATCAGATTTCCTGGCTGATCCTCCTAAGAAGGAAGCTCCCGTCCCTCCTAAAGAAGCTCCCAAGGAGGACCCAGCCCCTCCTAAGGAGGATCCTCCCCCTCTGAAGGAAGAACCCATTCCTCCCAAAGAAGAGCCCATTCCTCCGAAGGGAGAACCTAAGGAGGACCCTATCCCTCCGAAAGAAGCTCCCAAAGAAGATCCAGTCCCTCCAAAGGAAGAACCGATTTCACCCAAGGAAGAGCCCATTCCTCCTCCAGTCAAAGAAGAGGAATCCCCTCCGGAGCAGTCAAACCCCGAAGTGAAGACAGAATCTGAGCCCGAGAAGGATTCCAAACCAGATCCAGTTCCTGAGACGAAGCCAGGAGAGACGGAAGATTCCCCATCTGATGCCATTCCTCCACGGAAAGAGGATCCCGAACCCACTCCCGAAACGAAAGAAGATCCAATCGATCCTCCCGCTCCTGAAATAGAAAAGAATCCGACTGATTCTCCATTGAAACCAACCGAAGGAAAGATTATTGATGATGATGTGAAGACAACTCTAATGGATGAGATCACAAATCGAATCACTGATCTTACTACTCGTTCTTACAATCCGAATCCTGGCCCCGGTCCCAGACCCAATCAGATTTCAACCACTTTGAAGAATGAGATAACGACTACAATGGAGAGTGTGAGTTACTCTCCTCCTCTTCTCCATTCATCTCTCTCAGGCTGCTAAGAACGACGGAAGCTCCGGTACAGTAATCATCATCGTAATCGCTGTGATAATCATCATCATCATTGCACTCGTCGTTTTGTGAGTAGGGGTGGATGAGTACTGTAGGTCGAGACTACTGTAGTGAGAAGAATACGGTAGGAAAGAATCTTCCCATTTCAGCTTCGTGTGTAGGAAATATCGTAAGAAGAAGGGCAAGGGAAAAGGAGGAAAGGGAAAGAAAGTGAGAAGAGATCAAAGATCAAAGATCGAAGATCAAATTGCAGATGAAGCAGACGAATGTGAAAGTAACGAAGAAGAAACCAGATGAGGCGAATAGTAAGGCATCTGCTAAGACGGCTAAGACAATCAGTGAGATGAAGAAGGATGGAAAGGGTCTCAAGGGGAAGAATATCGATAAGTCGAAGGTACGGTAGACGCACTCCACTACAGTATCCTCATCTACCGTATTCCAGACTGGATCATCTTCATCTAAATCGACGAAGAGTGGGAAGAATGTGATTCCGATGCCTCCACTCGAAGTGGATTCGACTCTCGAAAGTGATCCTGCCTCTTCTCCCGCAAAGATCGAAGCAGAACAATCGATATTTGTCTGCTACGGTAACAAGTGGAGAGAGGTATACTGTATCCCCATCCCTTCCATCGATTGATCTCTCCCCCTTCAGGTCAAGAGAATCGATTCGGATTTCTCCTTCAGCATTATCGATCCTCCAGAGTAGATTGTTTATTCGTGTTTCTGGTAAAATAAAGAATTTTCGTAACTGCGAAACAACTGAGAATAATGCACTGAGAATGAAGTTGCCTATGAATGACGAAAGGATGAAGACGAGGAATCTATCGGGTTCTAGACAAGAGAAAGCAACAATTGAGCATTATTAGTGGCAGTGATAAAGCAAATCTAAATTAATTCCGGGATGGACTAGAGATGACTGTAACGAGTATCGATTGATTCTATTCGAGAAACGAGGGGTATTCGTTGCCTAGCTAGAGAGTATATTGCATACTTGAATGAAACTGAAGTTATCAATGATATCTGTCTAACAAGTAAATGAGAGATAGGGCACTCGATGAGTCCAAGTTGAGGGATGGAATTGCATTTTCCATCCTAGAAGAGGAAGAACAGAAGGATCAGAAGAGAAGGTTGACTCAGCCGATCGAGTTGGATCTTGATCGAGAGAGACTATTCCATCACACTCTTCTGACCAGCCATCTTCCTGGAATGAAGAGTTGAGATCATAGACATTTCGAGAGCAGAGAAGAGCAAGGAAGAATGGCTTACACTAGTGCACTTGACGATGCATCCGATTCTGCTTCCATGATGGAGGAAAGAGACACGGACGGACACTCCCTCGGGATGCAACTGAGAGAGATCAAAGATCACCCATCAGAAGATGGAATGACTCACTTCGGGATTGGGTACTCTCACGAATAGAATGGATGGATCGACTGGAGAAGTGGCGAATTGAACTGGAGATCTCCATGTGTCTCGACCGAGAAGAGATGATGATTCAACCTGAAGAGAATCCTCGTCATCATCATTGCATCTTCATCACTCTTCCTCACCTCCAGATCATCCATATCATTCCTACTGAGTGCAACTCGAATGAACACGTGCTCTTCACTGTCTCTCGGAGGTTTCTCAGAATTCGCAATCGACCAGATCATCCCAGAAGTTATCATCTGAAATATGAAGATTTCTTCTTCAGGTCGTGCTTCAGGCTAATCGTTGAAGATACGTGTGCGTAAGTAAGAATATCAAAATATTGAGCCTCACCTTCCTTGAGCATGCGAATACGAGATAGGGAGGGGTTACGGAGACGAGACGGGGATGAACCTGTAGAGAACAAAGATCATTGTTGAAGGGGAGAAGGGGAGAAGGACTTCTTCTCACCGATAGATCCGCATCTAAGAATCTCCTCGAATTCGGATCATGAGTGAATGAGATGGGAGAGGAGTGAGCTAGTGATGATGCAAGAGTCAACGTCCCTTCGCACACCTGGGAGAGCATCAATAGTACTCAATTGATATGGCAATCGATGAATCCATAGCCTGGATGTCTAACTCACATGATGTCTCTCCACAGTCGAATTGTAGCACTGTGGTTGACAGTATCTACCGTATGCATCTCTCGCTGTTATCGTAATCTTCAATCGATCGTCGCCGTGCACTTTTGGTAGAGGGACGTACACCATTCCCTGAGAATCGCGTTATCGATTGAATTGAATGACTCGAAACAATCTCCTCACCGGCAACTCTGGATACTCCAGTGTGTGATTCATGTAGACTGTAGCTGTCGGTCCTTCTCCGTAATCTACAGTAACCGAAGCAAGAGTGTCTCGGATGCCTCGGCCGTCCTGAGATATCGATTGATGCTTACTCACAGTAGCCACTGGTACCTCATCAATCAATAGAGTCTTCGTCCACACAACTCCTCTCGCGAGTCTCGATGTGCTCTCTCTCGTCGACTCTTCATCTGAATTGGATGCAGTCTTCTGCAGTCTCTTGGCCAATTCGACACGAGGAGGAAGACGGCATGAACCCTGCAAGAGAGGAGGGATGTCGGGTCAGATCAATGATGACGATAGTTACCTTGATGCAAGTACTCTTGTAGCAGATGGCGGATCCCTCGAATCCAGTGCAATTCCCTCCCAACACAACCTTCGATCTGCAATCGTCTTCATCTCTTCCAATCAACGAGAATTCCTCAACCTGCACACCCACTGCTTCTCATCACAGAATAGATAAGTGGAATCACAATTGGGTCGATCAGAGGAACAGTGTCGGATTGGCTCGTATTCGTACCTGAGAAGAGAAGAGAGAAATTAAGGGAACACTCATCAGTGTTTACTGTTGAATGAGTGCAAAATGAGTCATCGTTCTCACCACTCATCAGTGTATCGATTGGATAATCCATCTCTGTTCGTGATTCCGAATGGTTTCATCTGGGCATCCAACTCTTGCAGTTTAGAGCACGTTTTCTGAACACTTCAGTTTATTGCTGTTGTAGCCAGCGCTGAGTACATAGATTTGAAAAAAGTTTCTCTACCTTTGCGTACTCGCTCTCCCTCTGATCACGAGTCTGCTGCTTCTGACGGAATCTTAAGAGATCAAAGGTACTCGATCGTCCTCTATTCTGTACTCTGAAGTTAAAGATCACTTACCTCTCCCATAGATAATCGACGAATGCGTGATGCATGTAGAAGGAAGGATCATTGGGGGAGACTCGAATGACGAACATGAATCCACCCACCCACACGTGAGAGAGACCATGCATTGATTCGAATGTCTGAAGGAGAATCAGCATCATCATCATTGATTCTTCATCATTTTCAGTCCATTCCGATGGCATAATTGGTGCGATGGATTCAAGTTTTTACGGTTCTCCTCACTCTTCCACTAACCTTATCATGGCAGAAGGTGAGATCGGAGTAATTCCCTCTACTCTCAACCCATTCGATATCTCGTGGAGAAAGGAGTCGATCATTCGGACGACCGCCTGTTGATCTGAAAGAGAAATTGCAAAGGATCATTCGAATCTCGTGATCGGGTTTGTAGTTTCTCGGTGCTTTTCTCTCACTAACATGATCATTCTTGAACTTGTTCAGTCAGAGTTCCGCCCTTACTCGAATGGAAGAATGAGTAAGATGGCAACTAACTCAACTACATACTGGGTGTGGTCGGATGAATGAGATGGATAGAGGTAAGGAGAGAGAAGGGAAGAGATAAGGATGAGCTATCACTCCAAAACGAACGAGGATTGATGAGGATGAGAGGAAAGGTCAAAGAGATCGATTGAATACGTGTAAAAAGAGGCTAGTCAAGGAGAAAGAATCAAGAACTATTCATTGTTAGATCAGAGGGAAAGGGCTTACCGATAGAGCCGCTTGACAGGCACTTCACTCAGAGGCATCAGAACGTTCGTTTCCCAATCCTGCAATGGATGAAAATACAATCCATTGTGTCACAGTTTCGTCACTTCCTCTATCTCTCTCACCTTGAATGGTCCTGTCTTCACGTATCCATTCCCATTTCCAAGTAGTTCATCCGACCACAAGACTGAATCGGCTGGACGGGGAAGACCTATACAAGTTCATTCTGTTTCGAGATGAATCTGACTCATCACTCTTCCTCTTACCTTGATCGAGAGTTGAATCCCAATAGGGAAGGAAAGCGATATCTCGTTCCTTCTGAAGGGCGATCTCGAATTGACGAAGAAATTCTCGATGCCACGGAAGGAAAGCGGGACCCCAATGGGCACCTGAGATATAGTGTTGAGAAATTCATTGATTTGATCCGAACTTAGTGCGAGGAAAGTTGTAAAAATACAAATGAATGAAATGAGAGCTACAAGATATTTTCTCACCAGGAGCACTGTCCGGATAATGAACGAGAGTGTGGAGATCCCATGCAGTGATGTTATCCACCTGGAGATGATCTTTGATCTCTGCCCTCCTTCTTCCCTCTCTACCTCCGTATTCTTCAGTATGTTCATTGCTTCGAATACAGCCCTTCTCTCTTCTCTACTCATCATTCTCACTTCTCTTCTAATCGTTTTACGAGGAGTAGCTCGTTTCTGAAATGGACTGATTCCAGGAGCGACATGGTTACTGTACTCAGGAACTTGAACATCCGTCAATCGATAACTACCGTACTCCTCACCGGTCTCTTCACTCCTGCCCTCACGCAATTCTCCCTTGTACACTTCTCGATAGCCTTCAGATAGGACGCTTGTTTCTCTGCAAACGAATCTCTCTTCATTCATTCTCAAAAGAACATTCTCTGGTGACCCTCAGCTTAGCGTGTTGAGAACAGTCAATGGGGCCTCCACTGATAGTGAAAGTTATGGAACAACGGAAAGGATCACGCTTCTTATCCTATCACTAGTAGATACAGTAGGAGGAGTACGGTACTCACTGGTTGGTTTCTCTCCCATCTCAATCGATATCCGTGCTTCCCTTTCTTCCATCCACATCTTTCTGTGATGACACACCATATCGAGTTGTTGCGATGAGAAGAAGTCGGTTTGAGAAGGGAGGGAATCACAATCGATCGAGGAATCTCAAGGAGGGATACCGTATCCATCGAGAATCGATAACTGACTTACCATCTTGGGAATTGTGAATCGAGGAAAAGGCGGCGGGTAGGAAGAGATAGATACTCAATACTCGTTGAAAGATCATTGTAGATGGAGCATTCCCTTTAGATAGAGAGGGAGGGCTAACGAGAGAGTGAATGGGGTAGACGAAAAAGGAAAGACTGAGGGCGGAGTCTCACTCAATTCCAGCGTTCTCTTACTATCACTCCTCACGTACCTCTTATAAAAACAATAGTGACCCACCCCTCTGAATCATTTATTGTGACCCTTGCTTGTCGTTGGAACTCGTTTATGATTTTAAATCGTAATTTATTCATACTTGTTCAGTTGTATCTACCAGATGCATCTGATTCAATCCACGGGGTACATGCAACAACAGATCAGGAAAAAGAAAAGGGACGAGAGGTCACAATAATCAACAATATCTAACAATCAATAGTAATTAGATCTAACAAGGGAGCACTAAACAGCATTCTGGATAGGATTGGGATAGGGTACGATGGATATCAAATAGGACCTTCTTATTTCTGCAGTGCCATCTGTTCATAGAACCATGGTTTTCCTCCAGCTCTCTGAGTGAGAATCTCGCATCCATTCTCAGTCACGAGAAGAGTCTGCTCGAATTGAGCCGATCGCTTGCCGTCAGCCTCAAAGTAAAATCATTATTAAATAATATTACTTCCCATATCGGAACATAGTACAATGATAACTGTGAGTGGTGTCGATAAAAAACTCTCAATCTCATTCGTTCCCTTAACCAGTGCTGACATCATAAGCCCAATCTATCACTTTCTCCTCTTCACACACAATAATGACCCTCACGACCAGTTTCTTGAAATGATTTCGACCTTTCTTCACTGTTCTTTCCATTCCTTATCGATTCGTCTATTCAGCTGACTCATTCATCCATTACCCGACTAGCCAGTCAAGCCATTCCTCCCCCTCCTACCTCTTCCTCTAAATGTGTCCTTTCCCCATTCTCACACTTTCTACCCCCCTCGTTCAGAACAAATCGTTCCTATGGGCAAGTCAAGGGAAGAGCTACTCTAAAGAACGAGCAGAAACTACAATCTATTCAGCACTAAAAGATCCAAGAGAAATAAACATACGGTGACAGCAGTCCAATCATCTGGCCATCTATCATCCTGATGCACTCCCACATTGATCATTGGCTCGATTGTGAACGCATTTCCAGCCTGCATCACTCCCGGAGTTGAGTTGCCTGAATGGAATCGCCTTCATCTCAATTTCAGTAACTAGAAGAATGGGCTGAACGCTACTCTCCATTCAGCTCTCATTTCACCCACGTGCTCTCTTTCACTCCATTCGCAACAACTACTTATCGACTCTTTTTTCTCCCTTTGCCCACCAACAATTCAATTGAGTTTTCTATGAAAGAACGAGAGAAATTCGAGAACGGCCTCTATTTTAGAACGTCATCAAAGGGATTGAGGAACCACTCGAAAAGAGAGAGAGATAGGATGAACAGTAGCATTCTTGAAAAGAATTTCAATCCCATTATCTCGGTCCTTAAACAGAAATCCAATTATAGGCTAACCTGCATAGTGGGGAATGTTGGGAGCAGTGTGGAAGAGTCTGTAATGCGCATTATTTTAATAAGAGTGATATTATCCAAGGATATCGTTGCACTTCATCTATTTTGAGAAAAATCAAAAATAATATCGATTTCACACCCCCTATTGACTGATCTACTCAATCTCGATCAGCATTCTTTCATGTAAACGAACAAACGCCACACTCTCACTTTCTGATCACTCACAAAAAGACAAGTTTGTGTCTCATTCCCTATCCATAATCCATGCTGGTCATTCGCTAATGTAGCACGAGAAAGAGATACATGTTTCCGGTACTGCTTTTTCTTTTCAACGTTGAACCGATAAATGTTGAAAAAATAAATCGATATGAAAAGGCGGTCTAACCTGTGAATTCCGTGTCCAGTGAACGACTTGACCACAGAGAATCCATTGGCATTCGCATGCTTCTGAATCACGTTTCCGATCTCACGGAATTTGACGCCCGGTCGAACTGAATTGATTCCATTTCGAGAAGGATCACAAAGATGAAGGGCAACGAAGAAAAGGACGAACCGATAGCGATGGCCTTCTCGAGACATTCGTACGTGATTCGAGTGAGGGTCTGACTCTCCAAGTCTACCTGGAAGATTCTTGATTAACTTGACCTACTATTGTATATGAACAATACTCGAAGTCAATTGCGGAATGAACAGTACGATACCTTGGTTCCGGTGAAGAAAGTTTCGTTGAGATCACCGTGGAATCCGCGATGGAAGACAGTGACGTCCACTGGAATCGATTGTATTCAACTTCCAATTTCAAAGTCGCAAAATAAGCAGTTAAATTTTTTTTAAATTTGCGTACCATTGCACAGATCTCCATCCTCCAACTTCCTCATATCGGGAATTCCATGGCAGATTACTTCGTTGACTGAGGTGCAGCAACTCTTAGGGAACTTGTAGTATCTGTAAAGAACCACGCAATCTCTTCTATCTAAAATGTGGATACGATACCCAAGGGGAGAAGGGTAGCAATCTCTCTCGATGGCAGCTTCATGGACTACTCTATCGATCTCATCCGTCGTCACTCCGGGAGCAATCGCACGAGCTGCCTCGTCCAGGCACTCAAACGGAGATAGTAATTAAAAGGATATTAATTTAAATGATTGATTTCTCTTTTTACGATCGAATAATTTACAATAAGAGGTCATACCTCTCTACCCAGCTTGCAAGCAACTTTGAGAGCCTCCTTCTCTTCGTCAGTCAGAACCTTCAAACAAGAGCATTCGTTACACAATGCAAGGAAAGATGCGAACCTTGACAGTTCTGTTGTTCTTAGCCTGCTGCTCACAGAATGAGACTCCCTCGGGATGGAGGGCATAATCAGGACGGGGAATGGACTCTGGTACTGCACGACGAGGAGATTGACGGAAGGGACGGAGAGTACCAGAGAACTGAAAAGGGGAGAAGGTAGTCTGAGCGTCCCAGTAGAGTAGAAATACCTTGAAATACGGCCAAGGGTTGTACTCCTGGTCGGGGTCGATGTGCATCGTCTTGTGGATGTTCCAGTTATCCTTGAAGCAAACCTGGAAAAGACAACTACAGGAAAACGAGCAATTACTGTGGCTCAAGCATGGAGGGCGAGTTGTCAATCGATCTCGTAGCGAGTGCCAAGTGATAAGGACATGATAAGAGTCCAACCTGGTTGCAGAAGAAAGCGTCAGGCAGCTTCAGTTTTATGCAGGTCGGGCATCTCAGTTTCGCTGGTTGGGAGCAGTCGATACCCTGACAGACTCTTCCTTCCATCACGGCTGCCATTTTCTACAATGAGAGGAGATGATTAGAGGTCAGGAAAACACCGAAAACACGAGAAACAAAACGTTGAAAATACGAAAAATTGGATGTCGGAAAAGTCGCTCGGGCGATCTTTTTCACAGAAGCGGTCTGTATTGCAAGCTGACTTTTTATTTCGACTTTTTAGTTTCTTCCGACTCTTCCTTCCTTTTCGAGCGAATTTTCAGTCGATAGTTACTCTCGTGCATAGTAAATGACCCTGTGAACGTCTACCTCTTTTCAGTTCTTGTTTTCGAATCTTCTGGATTGCCCAGTTTCCTCACCTTCTTTTCCACATCTCATTTTTCGATGTCAACCTCATTTCCTCTGCTACAAATAGTTAATTGGATATCCGATAGCTCGCTCCATTGCTAATAGTAACGGTGGATATTGCAGTTCTTTCCCTTCTCGAGATAGAGACAGGTGGATATTGGGAGGAGAGAAAGCGGATCTCCCATTCTTTCCCTCCACAAGAGATCGAAAGTGATCACAAGAGTGATACTCCTCCTTCCCATATCGCCCTCTTCGTCACCCTTTGTCCTTCTTCTCCTTCTTCAGTCCTATTCTAAACTATGGTTTCCTCTTCGTCGATGTTGTCTATCCATCTCTTCCCCTCTTCGCCCTTCTCTTCTCTCTCCATGTGTGCTCCTCCTTCTCTCAACTCGAGTTGTCTCAATGCACCCTTCTATTCATCCCTTCTGATTCACCCTTCCGCTTATCGATTCGATGTCCATCTAACCCTTCCCTTCCCTTCTAGCCTCGGCTCATGCTGGCCCCTACAGCAGGAGGTCTTCTTCTCTTCATATCGGGATCGGCCTTCCTTGCTTGTCCCTTCTATCGACTTACTCTCAGAGGACTACTCGGAGCTCATTGGGTATTACTCAATGCACTCACTGCCACCAGTCGTGAGTTATCCCGGACACGGTAGATAGAGGGGATACTGTAGTATTATAGATGGGTATTGAGAAATTATTTATGGATTGCTAAAAGGTCTGTAGTATAGAGTAATTGGATTCATTAATTCCAGAATTCTCGCTCTCGTCAACATTCTTCCTCTTGCTTCTCGCTACAGTTCAAGTGATCTGGGAAGCAGTGGCATTTCCCGGTGAGAGACACCATCTCCTATAATCCCTCTAATCTGTTTTGATTAGCTGCAGCTAGATTTGGTAGGACTGGTTACGGTATCTGGTTTCGATAGATCGATACGGTATGCTTGCAGGTCGTGGGGAGAGTGAATTGTGTGCCTTCTACTCGTCTCTTGTCTGTCTCTGTCTAGCAGCTGCGGATGTTCTAGTCTTAGTTCTAACCCAAACTGCCAGGTATGCTAGTCATCTAATGGGATTGCGCATGAAATCGTAGATGTGATATGCCTACCGTAGAGAGAGCGAAATGAACTCATTCAGATTGGAGACTGGTCTCATACTAATAACATCTCTTCTTCTCTCCATCTTCCTAGTTTACACTATCGATCGACGGATATTGTCAGCCAAGGTTCATTTCCTATTCTATTTCCACCTTTTCACCACTTGTTGCGTTCCCGTTGTATTGATGTGTTGAGATATCATTTTATTAATTCCTCTCCATCAATCTCGATCTCATTTAGGATCAAGGCCTTCTCAACTCAGCTGATCTACTCATCAATCCCGTTAATCCATTAGAGACATTCGGTGCATTCCCAATTGTTCATCTGGCAGCTCTCACAGCGAATGCTGCGATTCAGGTACGGTAGTGAGACTGATCAATCAATATTTCTCGCGATGAAGTATGAATGATTATTTTCGAGAGCATATCACGGAAGACAGAATACATTGAATACATATTTCTCATCCAGGTTCCCCTGTTCGAAGCTCCGAAGGTTCTCTTGATCGCAATCTACATCACTCGATCGCTGGCCACACTATCCATCATTTTCATACCAGCCAATTTCGGAGGATTCGTTCAGGTACCGTATCTTTCCATCTCCAATCTATGGTTACCGTATTCCAGGCGTGTAAATTATCGGGACGAGCAGTGGCATCTCGTCTCTCTAAATCGAAGGCGAGTAATGTTGTGATGAACATTACCACTGAGTAGAGTAGAGTAGTTTTTATGTGTATACTAAATAGTTTATTTATTTTGTCTTTCGTTATTCATTCCTCTGGAACCCAAATTTTCATAATATTTTGACCAAATTCTCGCATAATTTGTGTGCAATTGCTTACGGGTTTTCTTCTTTCGGAGTAATTGCAATGCCTTTCTGTGATGACTAGATCGATTTTATCGAGTCATATCGGATTTCTGTCATGATAAAATGTGTTTATCTTTGATAACATGCACTTTCGATTCGAGTACCCGTATGAATCTAAGGAAGCGAAATAGCTATCAATTTGGGCCAGCGAATAGCGAGAGCCGTAAAGTATTCGTTTCTTTCGTCAATTATACATCCGATGGTCGATCTGTAGAGGGGCGATCGGGGAGAGACTGATGACGACGGAGAATCGCCTCCTCTGAATTCAAAGAATATTGATTGGTCAACTACAGTATCCCTCACCAATCTGTTGAGGAGACATAGGAGGGGAAATGGTGAAGGTCGCGACTGGATCGAGAATGACCTCTGCTGGTCTATCTGGCCTCTCTTCATTCAATACTTCATTCGATGAATGGGGAGAGTTCAGATTGAAAGTAGCAGAGGGAGTTCGAGTAACTGCTCGACTATCTGAATCCTCTTCGGGAATGGGTGAAATCTGTCCAGGAGGAACACCTCCGAGGGCGATTGGATACTGTTGAGAGTTGATCTGCAATCGATCCATTGAGAGATCTACCGTATCCTTCTCATCCAACTTGACTATCTCCCAACACAGAATGATGCGCACTCGCTTCTCGTGAGAGCCCTCCGGAACTGTCCTCTGCAATTGTACAAAGCTTGTAGGTTCTGTACTCACTCTAATCCGTACCTTCAACGATTTCGTCCAGAATGGGTGGTCTCTTCAGATGATCTGCACGATGATGATGATGATTGTTGCCCCTCTCTAGTCCTTCAATCAATATCGTTCTTTTGAATGATGGAGTATCATTAAATTGCATGCTAAGTGCTGATGAATACTAAGTCGCTGGACTTCCTCAGTAACTCACCAGGCATGCTATAGTTGAATCCAGAAACAGTTGAGTTAGTGGCAGAGAATGGAGAATTGAGAATGGATGAGTCGAAGGAGTTTCCGAAGTCAGTTGGATCGGGCAGTCGGCCATCTAAAACAAATTCTTTCTATCGGCTATTTTCAACCAATCATCTTCTAGGATCATGATCCAACTGATATATGAACTCACTGCAGGTTTGTGAGAATCCAGTCTCCTTGGTGGGAAGACTATTCTTCTTCGATGCATAATCATCGATTGCAGCTACGGATTCCGATCGTCTTGACTTGGTGAAAGTACTGCGAGTATCGATTGAGATGGAGAGACTCGATGGGTGAATACACCTCGGAAAGTTAGCAGACCTGCTTTGACTGAGTCTTCTGATCCTTCTCCTCATCGAGCTGGGGAAGTTCATTATTCCGCCTGTGTTCGCATCCACTATCTGAGATTGGATTGGATTGGAGATTCGGAGGGAAGGAGGGAGAACAATCTAACCTCCTCAATCACTGGTTCACTCTTCACGGGGACCATGTGCACTTGTTCGTCCTTCGGAGCGAGACTGCAAATAATACGTCAGCTATTGCCCCAATTTCCTCGGATAATGATGATTCTTACACAAGATGGGCTGCAGATCCAGTGAACTGCGGACCACCGTGAGGACCCTGAATGATGAATGTTGCATCTAGAAGAACGGTTGGTGAGTCGGAGAGATACCTTGGGAACGGCATTCTCTGGATAGAGAGGATCCTGGATCTGCGTCTTGAATCGATCCATCTTCAGATTGGGAACTTGATCGAAAGTATCGTCAACGATGGCTAGAGCCGTCTGGAATGAAATATTTAGATAGTAACCGGCTGAAAGCGGACTCGTTGAACAATTTTGAAGTTCTTACTGAAATATTCTTGTCAATGAGTGAATTGCACTCGAAATGATCGTCATCTTCTCCCATTGGATTGAGAAGAGACTCAGCTACTTTCATCCAGCCTGAACCATTGAAGAATGAATGTAGACATTGTAACGAATCCGTTCTTACCAACGTAGAATACAAATTGGAGTACAGTCATGAAGGGGAAAACGATATCGAGCTGAATGAGTCGAATGAGAAGGAGGAGAGAGAGAGGGAAGAGAAAAAGGAGGGAGGCTACTCACGACTGCTTTGTTCTCAGCCTCATTCCCGATTATGAACTGTCGACCAACGAGAGCGAGAAGGAAATAGATTGTGACCGCGAAGTAGACTACCTGGAAGGGGGATGGAATAGTCTGTAGAGCAGGAGAGGAGAGGAAGGATAGATACCTGGGGGTATGCTACAGGGACTGGAACCCAATCAAAGTTGCACAGTGTCTGAAGATTCGTTCGGAAGTTCTTGAACTCAACGAGGATTTGCATGAGAGCAGGCTCGGATTTGACCTGAGAAGAAAAATTCGTATTGTCCATTCTGTCTAACGAGCCTACATTATTCGTGTCTCTCAATCGGAATGCGAGATTCGATGCCCAATTGATAGGCAGCCAATACTTATTCAAATTCTTGTCTAGCTCCACTTTCTCAAAGATCTCCTTCTCCTCTTCTTCGAGGAATCCTAAACATGTTTGAAAATGAAGCATCATCAATACATTCATAATGAACTTTACTAACCAGCTTGGATGATCGATTCCAGGTTCGGAAATCTCCTACGAACCTTCACGGAAATATCTCGGAATACAAGGACCTACATCTTGAGTATCTTCATCACATTTTGAAGAACGATGGATACCTGTGATAGACATAGATATCTGACCATGGCTCTTCTCGCAATGATATCGTTCTCTACCGTCCCTCGGACAGTCATTGCAACTGTGATGGCTGAACTGGAAGAGAGAGATAGAGGGGGGGGGGGAGGGGTGAGAAGACGTGAGTAACTCACTTCTCGATGTATCCCATATTGTCGATGATTCTCGTCCATCGTGCAACGACGATGTTGACGAAGAAAGCGAGAATGAAAGTGAGAGGAATCCAATCAAATCGAGTACTGATGTGGTGAGCTAGTCGTTCGAAGACTCTGCAGGATATTGTGCAATTACTTCTGGAGCACATTTCGTGTTGGATAATTGCAGTTCGTACACCTAGAAGAGGACAATTTTTGAAGAGCAAAATAAACACTGGACTTCTCTGAATCATCGCACTTCCATTGCCATTCAATGGGTTTCCCTCATTGGTTAGGGTGCAGGAAAAGTTCAAAGGTGGTCATCCCTTCCCTTCCCTTCTCTGATCTTTCTAGCTGCTCAAGCTCTTCTCAAGCATTCCAATGAGTTCGTACAGCACTTTTAATCGCTATCTCGCTCTTTTCTCCTTGACTTTCTTCACTTTCACGAAGATCGCGCACAAAATGGAAGTTCACTCAATCTCATCATCCTCTCTTTTTCTCCCCCATTACCATGGCGTGAAAACAAAGGAACGTGTTGATGTGGAAAGTGATTGATGGAGTTATCAAATCGGATTGATTGGTTCTTCTAGTAAGAATTCCCTCCGGATGTTTGCATTCAATCACAAAATGGAGGCACACAATCGAAGAAAAGTGATCTAAACACGCAAAACGTGTGAAGCCACGAATGGAATAACGAACAAGGAAGTTTGTTTAGTCCTTTGATCTACAACTCATCTGAACCATTGATCGATGGAGATCTCAACATGCAAAAATGTTGCGGTTCCACCATAGATCAGTGAATGAATGAGTGCAGAAAAGGATAAGAAGGATGAACAAACGTGATAAATGAAGAGAACAGAGACTACAACAGTGACTATTTTCTAAGTATAGAATGCTTTGTAAGCAAGCCATGCATTGAATTATAATGCTGCATACCTCTGTCCGTCAGGATTGAGAATCCATTCACTCCGATAGAAGACCATTACAGCATAGTAAGTGAACAACCAGAGGAAGAGTTCCTTCCATACTAATCTCCAGATCGAACCTGAAATAGATCAGTGGATTCTTCAATGCTTTCATCAAGCCAAAATTGAGAATGCCATCAACCAGAGATCCATCGAAGAAAACTATTAGATTAGAGGAATAAGCTAGGAAAGCATAGAATGAAAGAGTAGATCAAAAGAAGCAGATTACCCCTCCATCTGAATAGAATCTTGAATGCGTTGAACCAACTGTTCCTCGAAACGTCGAGATTGTACGAAACGGTCATTGCGAACGGAGGAGAGAATGGGAAGGAAGAGAGGGAGGAGAGAAGGAGGGGAGAGAGGGGAGGAGGGGGGAGGAGAAAGTGAAACGATCTCTCTCAATCACTGATGCAAGTGATACCATGACGGTAGCTGCATAATTACTCTTCTCTAATCACGTAGTCTCTTGTTTCTCTCAATTCGAGAGATCACGAGAAAAGAAGAGATTGCGAGTTCACAACAATTCGGTCAATAGTTCGTGGCGAGTTGTTGAATGGGAGGTGAAAATATTTATGCACGACTTTCACACCGATTCAGAGAGAGAGAGAGAGAGAGAGAGAGAGAGAGCGGCCACAACGATCATACTTTTGCATACAAAAGTGATTATTTTTATACCGGTCTTAGCTGTAAACAAAATTGGCTCATTGGGAAACGAAAAAAGTAACTATGAGATAATCATCTGTAGATTACCAGTTCCGATATAATTACCGATTTGAGTGCAAACACATGCTTTTTGATGCAGTAGATAGAACAGTTCCGATAAAAAAGTATCGCAAACCCTCTTTCCGTTCATGAGAATTGAACGTGCACAAGTGAAGTGAATAATCACTCGATCATTTTCGTCATAATCAGATTACATGAAGTCATTGTGTCCACTCTCTTGACACTTTTCGACCCGAAAGAATCGTAAGTGGACAGAATTGAAACACATCAGAACGAACCGATAAGAACACCAATGAGGTCAATCGAAGATCAGTGTTTTACGAAAGAGTGAATTATAGTCCGAGAGTCCGAGAAACATATGAATTGAAGTATTATCTTATCTGCTTATTCTCTTAATGCTTCTAGATAAGTATATTATTTCTCTTCTAAAAAAGGGGGTCGAAAGATCAGAGATCATCACCATCGAGTCTTACTCTTCCAACCCTCTCTGAAAGTGGTATTCAAAAATCAAACAACTACAATTGAATTTCGAATGTTCTCGTCTCGATTATCATAAGATGATGAGATTCCATTGTCTCCCCTCCCCTATAAAATGCCCTCCCCTCCTCAATTCCCTCATTTCATCCTCGTTCTCTCATTCGTAGTGGTCGGCTCTCTCTCCAGGAGGTGTGAATGGAGGATGTTCTTCACTCGGGCTTCGAGTTATTCGCCCAATCTATCAAGTAAACTTTGATCTTCCTTCTATCGTGCCTCCAATCTTCCTTTTCAGACGCAAGATGAATTGGTCTCAACGACTGGATCCTTTCTCGCAGATTCTGAGAGATGCAGCTCGCCCTGCTTGGGAGAAACTGAGTCTCGACGAGAAAGAGGTTAGAGTACGGTAGATGGAAGAGTATCGATCCACTCCCTGATTCAGGAATGGCTGGCACGCGCCCGAGAGCTCGAGAGAACCGATCAGCAGAGGAAGGAGTTCGTTGCTGGAAGAGGGTACTATAGGAGAGATACGGTAGATGGTTGAATCGATTGATATAGGAAGAGAGGAATCGGCCGTGGAAGAGCCGGTCGAGTTAGAACTACTCGCAATATTCACTTTCGGTGAGAATACCGTAATCTCTGTTCTACGAATCGATCGATAATTGCAGTGGTGTAATGGAAGAGGATCAGGATGAGGAGGATGTGGAGGAGTTTGAGTTCACTGGAGCTATTACCAATCGAGTTGATCCTGATCCTGATGGAGGTACGGTGGAGAGAGGAAAGGAATCGATTGATGACGTCATCCTTGTCAGACGTTCCCCCTGTTCCCACTATCGATTTATGGATGATTGAGAAGCATGCGAGAGACAAGAGAAGAGTGGCTGCATGGATCAGAGGACTGACGAGAAAGCAGATTGTGGTGAGGAAGAGTAGATACCGTATCGAGTGGAGTACCGTACTCATTCCATCTTCCACTCAGGAACTTCGCTGGTTGATTCTATCGGCTCAGACGTATGGAAGAAACGAGAAGGAATGTCTACTGGCAGAGATAGCTCTAGATGAATTTACTCTGCAGGAGGGAGTACTTGATAGAGTGAGAAGAAGAGACAGGGAGGGAGAGAGATCAAAGATCAATCTCAGATGACAACGATTGTTTCTGATTGGAGAGTAGACAATCCCATTCTCAAGTCTCGTGCAATCTTCCATGCAAATGAGACTCATGAGATTCCACTCGATCATCAGCATCACGATATTCACAAGGTACGGTAGAAGAAACTACGGTAGGAAAGAGTACGGTATATCGATTACCCTATCTCAGCTTCAACTCATCCCTGAGCTTCTCGGCCGCATCGAACCAACGATCGCTAAGCAGCAGGTTACTGTATTCTCCCTCCATGCAATCGACAACTGAGTATCTTTGAAGGCAATCTCGGTTGGTCTGTATCGTGCTCCGAAGGGTAATTCATCGGAGAATGGTCTGCCTCCACTCGATCGATTGAATGTGGATGATCCAGGTACTCCTCCCTCTCTGATCTTTGATCTCTCCTTCCCTCTCAGACGATCAATTCATTTCCTCTGATGGACGTCGTCCAATTCTCGTTCTTCGTCATGAATACTATGCAGTCACTGAATCTCTCCTCTCCTTCAAGAAGAGAATGCGACTCGACTACAATGGTATACCGTATCCATCTCCTTTCTCTATCTTACCGTATCCCCTCCAGGTTTCCCCGTCGATGAAAATCGATTTATTCTAGCTGAAGCATTCGTCGAAGCAGTTGCTGCTGAATTGAGAGGAGAGCCGATGGATAATTTCGATCAGGTGATCTGTTCCTTCCCTCTTTCGTCCAATCAACTTCTTCTCTTGAGGTTCTGAGTGAATTGGGTAAGCCAATGGAGGCAGATTTCGCTACTCAATGGGAGAAGAAAGATGAACTATTCTGCAAGTTCCATGCAGAGAGGAAGAATGCGTGTTGTGCTGCTGGTAAGAGAGAGAGAGAGAGAGAGAGAGCAGTACAGTAGAGAGTGAATCAATCGATTCCCATTACAGTAACCGCAGCTCGTGCCATCTTCATCATGATCTTCTCACTCGAGAAACTTATTCGTGAAGAGTCAATCTGATCGATCGATATCGATCGGTTGATCTACAGTAATCCTTCGGTGTTCTAAACATAGTCTAAGACCGAAATCACTTCTAATCATCTTCTAACCTTATGGTTTCCCTTATTTCGTGTGGTTCAATCCGCACTCCCCTTCTTCCGATACAGTATCCCCCTGTTATCGTAGCCCCATACCGCATCTTCAGTGATAAAAGATTGTGGATTAAAAGCCGATTTCATTATCGTTAACATACTCAACAATTCATATTGTGCATAGAAGACATGACAAATCTGTACATTAGCTAGCATGAGCGGAAAATAAAATAAATATGAGATGTGTAAAGCCCGGAATTACATAGACAAAAGCTCAAACTAACAATCTAGTAGATGATCTACCTTGTATATCAAGCTCTAATCCTGACAAGTCCTGCCTTCTCGAAGGGATCGTTCCAATCAGTGCAATCAGAAAGTATTCTATTCTCGACCCAATCTTCCTTCGTCAGAGATCGATGAGCGAGAGTGTCCGAGAGAGAACCAAACATACTACCTGCAATCAACCGGATATCAATATAACTTTGAAGAACTTGATCAACCATTAGGAGAGGTATATTCATAGTTTCAATGATCTTTATTGTTTGATGAATATGCAATCACCTCCCAACCAGGCCATCCACGATTCCATCCGACTCTTCTCCATCAAATAGAATCCGACGGAATCCGTTGTCTTCAGTTGTCGAGTCTCGCCCAGACGGACAATTTCAGCCTGAAAATACTGACCTATGGATCAATAATCTTTGCTACAGTATACCTTCAATCGTTGAAGGAGTCCGGGCATATGGGCGAGTCCTCCGACGACCAAAAGACGAGAGAAGAGCTTCTTACGCAGATCGAGAGGACACTCAAATAATCGAGATTGATCAAGCCTAGCATAATTCGGATGTCTATTCTTCGAGGGAGAAAGGGAATACAAACTCACTCTGGCGACGATATTGTGGATCATTTCGTGCAATCCTGGTTGGTCTTCACTACTCGAATCGAAGAGAACTTCTGCTGCCAGTTCACTGAAAGAGATCAAAGATCAGTCCGACGCTATTCAACCAGAATGACTCAAGTGCCTCCCCCTCACTGACCGAACATATCCGGGTACAACAAGCATTTCCGTTCCCATGGGAAGAGTCATCTCAGATGGTTCCGGAGTTGGTCTCTCTCCTATTCGAAGGGCATCTGCACGAGACATTCGAGTTACGAAGAGACCTGAAAGCTTCGCCAGTTAACATCAATCGTCGAAAGGAGAATCCAGCTATACTACCTCTGACGAGAATATCCTCAAGAAGTTTGGCCTCTTCTATAACATGCCAGTCTCCTTGTGAGATGGGACGACGAGATCCATCCACATCCTCTACTATTCCGTCCTGTATGTTCATCCTCTTCCTTTCATCTCTCATCACCATTCTCACCTTCTCAAGTAGTTCCTTCAATCTTTGAGTGACGGCTTTCGCTCCTTTTCCCACTGCTTCCCATTGGCTGAGCATCGTGATCCCTTCTGCTATTGGCATTGCACACGCTTCAGTCCATCCGAGATCGAGAACCTGATTGCAAGAAGGATTATAGAAGACTGAAGATAGAGTAAGGAAGGGAAGAAAGAACTCACTAGCGCAGTGTTGGTGTTGAATGGGATGGTGGCCATGAGATGGGAAGGAGCGAAGAGAATCGAAGGAGCTTCCAGCATCTCGAGGACGACGACTGTGATTGCACGACGAATATGAGAAGGAACGAGAAGAGATTCAATGATGACAACTCGACGTTCACGAGGAACTGTGAGGAGATGTCTGAAGAGATGAAAGGATGAGGAGTGACAGAAGATCACTTACGTGAAATAGATGTGCTTGAAGAAGTGGAAGAGACGGGATAGAGAAGATCTTTTTGTCTCATCGACTCCCTTGAAGAGATCACGCTGGAAAGGAGTGATTTCAATGAGAACGGAAAATGAAACTGAATTGACAAGACGATTCAACAAAGAAATACCTGAACGATGAGAGCCTCATCCATGTATTCTGTGCGAATGATGTTGCGAGGGCTGAACTCTCCCGCGAAGCCAATCCTAGAACAGTCAAATTGAACACAAGAACATTGGCCAATTGTGAAATAAGCTACCGCATTAACCAGTGTCTTACTTTGTTAGTTGAGCACCGATCTCGATGATGACGGCAGGCTTGTTTCCGTCAATGATAGCGTGCTGGAGACTGAGAGGGGTCACCGACATGGAAGACAATGATCGACGCGCCGATCCAGCTCCTACTCCCGTCGATGAACGGGAATACGTTCGAGTTGACTCAGTACCCGACTGAGCCATCGTAGAAACGTCACGGATCCCTGCTGCGCTTATTTATTTACATGTTTTACAAAAAAAAATGGGTTGCAAAACAGATTAAACAGAAAAAATACGTCAATAAAAAATTTTGGTTAGAATCTGCAGGAGACATGAGTGTGACACTGCGCCCTTTTTTGGTTACGGTGGTGTTATTTGAGTTCCCGGGAATTTCGACGTTTCTCCGTGGCACAGACCTTTCCCCGGCTCTCTTTTCCAAATTTACGGTCTTGTTGTCCCTTTTTGCATAAAGGAATTTTCATAGCGATTTTTCTCGAAATTGTGGGCATTGTGAGGCTCATTTTGATTTTTCAGGTTCCAGATGGGGCGGTCGACGTCGGACGAGCGGTTCGTCGCCGTCTGTGTCGCCAAGGGCCGACTTTATCGAGTGGGAAACGCCGAAGAAGTGAAGTACAGTTGAGTGCATTCGCGTTTTTGTTCACTCTTAAACTGTTTTAGGTGATGACGAGGTCGATCGGCCTCTCCGAATCGGTCAATGGGTAATGGTTGAGGCTGAGCTAGGCGAAATCACCAAGATCACAGAGGTGTCTGATTACGTGCCCACAGAAGTTCGCAACGGTGTTTTGTTTGTGAGTCCTTCTTTGTTGCTGGTGTCGGTTATACGAGTCTGAATCTCTTTATTCAATACAATCTCTCGCAACTCGGACTGGCGAGAGACAATATTGAATGAAAAGACGAGAACAGTGTTCCTATCTTTTGTTTTCAGCTCGACGTCAAAATCGAATTCCGTCGATCGCCCCATGATTGTACGCTCAATCTGGCTCGTTGCTCTGAACTGTCTGAGGATATTCTTGTTCCAACGAGTATTGATATCACAGCATTCAACTTTGAGGATGAATACGGAATGATCATTACACCGTGAGTTGATGATCAGCTGATCAGATCAATTTTGAGGACATCCGTGTATTGCAGAGCTACACAATCTGAAATAAACTTCTACCATTATGAGACTGGCGGAGAGACTCGTTGGAAACTCTTCCTTGAACATGAGGAAACATTTGAGGAGGTTCAAAGGCCTCAATACCAGAAGAAAAGTACGATCAACAGTGAAGAAGCGGCGTCTGGCGTAAGCTTATTTCATTATTCTATCAAGTACACGCGTTTATCTTCCTTCTCCCAACCATTACGAATAACCCGTTGTAGATAGTCCGTCGAACGGGTATCATTGTGGGAGTGTCGGCATCTGGTCAAAGGCAGTTCGTGTACACTCCGGAAGAGCCAGTTGGCAAGGATGGAATGATCACTACTGGACAAGGAGAACATCTCGAGATGGGAGACTGGATCAAATTCGATGTCAGGTCAGTATTTGCTTTATTTGATTTTGTCTAGATTTGTCTTGAAAACTAAAATACATAGTATATGTGTTTGCAGTTTGGAAGAGGCTCAACGTATTTTTGTACGCAAGGAGAAAGTTAATTTCACTGTATTGGACTACCGAAAGACTGATCCTCTCCTTCCCACTACGGTCAACGATAAGAAGGGGTCGATTGAGGTATGTGCAGTCAGTCATATAACTGATTTGGTCGCGTTGTGGAAGTTATGATCAATGGAAGATTGAGTGAATAATTTCAGTTGGTCCTTGAAAATTTCACGTTTTCTCAAGAGTGCCGCTCAGTGTCGAACAAAGGAGGAAATATGATTCGCCATCGCGAACTCGGTCTTATTGCGGATATCGAAAGAAGTCTGGACAAGTTCAGGATTGACAGGTCCGTCGTTATCTTATCATTCATGCATTCACGACGCAATCCTTGCTTGACCATTACCGATTACAGTAAACTGGACATTCGAATTGCGCGTACTCTGCATGTAAGAATGCACGATACGATTTGGGCTGTGATCGGAGCTAAGCTAAACAAAGAAGGGACTGTGACGAGGAAGCCTGTGGTGGAAATGAAGAGAACTGAGTGAGGAGAATAGATAGAGAGGATGAACATGATGATATCTCCTTCAGAACTACTCTCCTTCCTCCACCACCTCGCCCCGCCATCCCTGTTGCATCTAAAGACAATGTTCTTGATTGGAGAAACTTCAAAGAAAGGTTTGTTGTCGTCACGATTTACAAAATATGAACGTTAGAATTCAGTGAGAAACATGAAGCAATTATTTCGTACAAGGACATTTGTGTTGCTAATCTGAGGTGATTTTGTTCGAACAAAGAAACTGGTCTTCGAACGAAAAAAATACCTGTGTTCGGCAAAAACGTGTGTTTCCTTTTTCAGTGACGACAAGGAGAAGACTCTTAAAATGGCGCCTCCTCGAAATAGGCCCAACACTCACAAAACGACTGATACTGATAAACGACAGAAGAAGAAATATGAGTGAGTTATATTATCGTTTCAAATGATTGTGAATTTCATGCTGATTGGATACTGATTGGTTTCCTAAAAAAATGTGTTCGTATTGCAGTCTCAATAATAATTATGATTCTGGAGAAGTGAGAAGGGTTGATATGAGAAATACGCGTAATGAGATTGCTAAGAGAGTAAGCGAGACGTATTGAATATAATTTTTTAATTATTGAATGGGCAAGAAAATATTAAAATGTCTTCAAATGTATACTGTAAAATGGCGAGGGCATATTATTTCAGCATCGTGCGTTCGTCACTGGGATCTCGCCCATCAAGACATATCTTTGGGTGTGTGATGAGACTAATCCGAGAAGATCTACCATGTACATCCTCGGAGACGAGAATCCCCTCAAACTGGGTCAATGGATCGAGGGTACGATTTATCGTTCCGTTGTCTCTTTATCTAGGAGCAATTAGATATCGTCAATGCTTGAGGTGACTTCAAACGAGTGTACATAATGCATGAGAGACGTGCTCAATTTGTGTGTGTGGAGAATACGTGGGAGTCGATTGAGAGTCCTTCTGATATCGATACGAGAAGAAGTAGAGATGCCGATGGATTCCAGATGGTCGTGGTTAGTCAAATGATTACTATCATAGAATTAAATTGCTCCGAACATAGAACTTTTACGGTTGTGGGCGGAGCTTCCAAAGTGCAAGTGCGTGAAAAGTGCGCGCCTGCGCGTGAAATGGCGAATTTAGCTAATTTTCGCTTTTAACCCTTTTGTGCTAGCGCTATAGATACCTATTATAGCTTTGGAAATCATAAAAATAACCTAGAACTCGGGAAAAACAATGACAAAGTACGTGGTGTGGTGCGGGTGTGCATTGCACTTATGTCGTTTCCCACAGCATAATTTCGTGGTGTACGACAAACTTTTGAACTTCTATGATAGTCATGCGTTGATACTATCGTGATGTCTTCCAAATGAGATTATAACACTAGCTTACTATAGGTACGTGTCAATGTGTCGTATTCGGTTGAAAAGAAATGCATGATCAACAAGTATATTGGGGAGATCACTGATCCGCGGTGAGTCTGAGTCTGAGGTATTGAAATCAAAGGCGTATAATGATCCATTGCAGATCGTTGATTCCTCGGGATGCAATCGATCGAGAAGTGTTCAGTGCAGTGATCACTCTCTCTAGACGGGAAGGTGCGTCTCTCTACGATTGGACCATCGAACGATTGGTGAGTGAGGGAAAGGTATTAGATATGGGCAAGGAGTATCTGTTTCACAATCACTACGATTCTTTGCTTGCAATTATGAAATACTCTTTCTTGCTTTCATAACTAGCAATCTTGGTCTCTCGCTGTTATGTTACATTCTCAATCCGTCTCCTTTTTCGTCCAATTAGAGACACGTGTCTGAAATTGATAGCACTAATAAGGGTGAATCCTCTCATTCTGCAGGGTTTCGACACTTTAAAATCCTTCCCAATGCTTAATAGTCAAGCACATTTTGTTAATTAATTAGTTGTTGTGTGCAGGAAGTAGCCGCATCTTTCGAGTTGCAATGTCGATCGGAATTGGAAAAGAAAGTGAAGAATGTGATGGAATCGAGAGCTAGGAAGGAAAGGAAGGGGAAGAATGAAGAAGATGTTGTAGAAAAGATGAAGTCTATGAGAGTGGTAAGTGAGCCAAGGGGGGGGGGGGGGGATCAAGGGAACCTGGGGATCATTTACCGATTTGCTCATGCGATCCTTTGGGCGCTTTTTCCATATAGATAATGAATCGATGCTACTCATTGCAGAAAGCTCAACCGTCGAAAAGCAAGAGTACCTCGGATAAGTCAGGAAGAAGAGAGTTCTACGGCAGAAGAAAAGATCACTAATATTAATTTATAGATTACTCTTGTTTCATTTATTTCTTCGCGCTGTATTCACTAGAAGTGTTGTGTGTAACACTAGTTTTTTTCGTTTAGTTGTAACTCCCTATCAACTGTGCGATTCCTACCCGTTTCATCCCGTATAGTCATCGAATTGCATACTAAACAACCCGATGCTAAAACCCATTACTTGTCCTGTTAACCATATCCCAGTTTTAATCTCATGTTAGGGTACGTGAAATATACGCGTTCTGCTTAAATCTGCGGGGTAGCAATACCGGTGCATAATCTGCCACCCGATGTCTGTATATCTCCCGGTTCCCTTATTTCCCTCTTTCAAACTAATATTCTTCTGATAAAGATTCTTTTTTAGGGCGGCATGTATTGGATGATTCAGACGTTCAAATCGTCTTTGATACCTCTTCCTCTTCCGAGGCACTTCCACTTCTCATTCACTCAAATTTCAGATGCCTTGTTAGCAGCCGTGGATAATCATCCATCCCATTATTGAGCTAAAATGAGCGAAACTGAAGCGTTATTTATATGCGTGGCCCCCGGCCGATTTTACGGCGGGAGGGAATACCCCACAGATGTCAAATATGGTAAGCTACCATTCTTATCCCCCCCCCCTTTTTCTCATCTCAAATCTCTCTACATCTCAAGCATCGTATATTTCAGAGGACCGTACGCGAAAGGAACCTCCGATCGTTCCCGGAGATTGGGTCAATCTCAAAATGCGAATGCAGAATGGAATTCAATCGGCGGTGTCATCGTCACGGAGTGAACCGGCTCTCACGACGATCATCCACGAAGGAAAGATATATGTCAGTCTCTTCTCCCATCTATCATTCCTCGTCTTTGTGCAGGTCCAACCAAAGAGACTCCTCATTTCAGCTCGATGTTACGGTGGCCTTCACGAAAAATGATTTGTACTCTGAAGATATGGACGATTACGTGAGTATCGAGAACATTTATTCCTATCCAATTTAGTCAATGTGATTATGCTCAGATCTTCGTCCCTTCAATAGCAAACGTAGACGATTTTGAATTCGACGTCACTTACGCCCTCCTAGTCACTTGGTAAGCGAATATTCCTTGATATTTGATTAGTTGTGCCAAGGTGGAATGGATCTCATAACCTCCTTCCCTCACAGGATGGACCCAGCCGAGCGAAATTTCTGCGCTTCGAAAACTGGCAGCGGCTCAAAAGCGAGATGGAAACTAGCAGTGAACAATCGACAAGATGGATCCACTGCCGGATTACCCATTGTATCGTTGTTACTCTGATATTCCAGACGAAGACTGTGATCTTCGTCCGACTGATTGGTGACTTGCAGAGTCGATTGGGCTACTCGTTCGTCCCAATGAAACCAACGATGAACCTGATGGGACTGATTGTGGGACAGGTAAGAGGAGAGCTGTTGATGTGACAGGAGATCAATGAATATGATTTCAGGATTCGAATGACAAGCGCCGTTTCTATGTGTGGTGTCCAGGCTGTCCACTCCATTATGATGGAATAGTAGTGGAAGATCCCAAGTGTTTACTCAAGATTGGAAAGTTCATCCATTTCAAAATTGAGTGCGTTTGACTTTTGATTATCTACTGTAATCCCTGTTCACTTGCAGTAAACGTGAGTACAACGACGTGTTCGTCCATCGAGAGGCCCGTCACTTCTACATTCTCTGCTATGAAGGAGTGGAGAAACCCCCTTGCGAAGTGTACGTCACCAATGTAAATGGAGACGATAGAAGGAGCAAGTGTATTATCAAGGTGAGATCGTTCAGTCTGACATTTTGTCATTTATTTCACTTTTTTGTGAGCGAGTAACCGATTGAACGGTTCAGATGCTCGTCGTTGACTTCACTCGTCGAAATAAAGACATGGATCGAGTGAATGACAATGGCATAACTGGGTTCATCTTCACTCATCTCAAAATAGCCATATCCGATGACAAGGGACTGCTGCACAAAGTGCCAGAGGGACAGTGAGTACTTCTCATTGTATCTGGGGGAGGAAATGGACTCATTCCAGTATGTGCAACTTCATGCTCATTCGTCAGAAGCCGACGGAGCCATGGATGACTCAATGGTGAGAGAGATTGGCTGTCCATTCCCTCGTCGATGACGACTGTCTGATTAAGGCGAGTGCACGAAGTGCACGCCATTCGACGGCCTCCTCCACCCAAGAGAATCGAGCCGAAACCGGAGAATGGATTGGCCAACGGAACGGCCACCAGACTGTCAGTTGGTTCAAGAAACAAACTTGAAATGCTATTTAAAAATTAGATCAATCGATTTTCAAACTAGTTAATAAGTATGACTATTGTTGAGGAGCGTCGACACGAGCGATCGACCGTCTACCACTCAGGTACGGGAATCACGCAGAGAGTGAATTGAAACGGATATTGATGGCAATGGCTTATTATTGCAGGCTGTCCGATCGAAGAGTGTAGAATTGGATCGGCCGATAGAGAGACGAGTGGAGAGTGCACCCGTGACTCCTCCCTCTCCTCCTGCCATTCCTTCTACTCCATCCACTCCTTCCACTCCCTCTGTTGCTCCTCCTTCTCAAGGTCTATTCGACGATCTGGATGATGATGAACACGTGAGTTCATTGAAGATGTGATGTTCTAGAAGAGAGGTTTTGAACCACAAACAATAGGGAATAACGCCGACAAACTTTTTTCCTCCTCTTCTCTCACTCCCCCAGTAGCCTCCTTCTCTCCCTTACAGATAGCATTCGTGGAAGCGTATTGCAATCGGAACGATGCTGTCTATCTGTGGATAGTGGACGATCCCCAACAGGCAGTGATATGGGGATGCAAGGGAAAGAGGAAGCCGCTAGTCGGATCATTCCTCAGAGGTGAGTAGAGGGGAGAAGAGGAATGAGTAGAGACTGATCCCTCCCCTCCTCTTGCAGGCTACTTCAAGATACAGGCCGATGGTCGTCTCTACTGCAATATGGAAGACTACGAATCGTGTGGCGCCCCTGCTAATATAAAAGTGAGAGAAGGGGGGATTGATGTGTGATCTCCGTCTGATCTCTGGCCTCTCTGCAGGTCTTCGATCGGAGTGGCCACGCCATCGTACGGACGGATGTGCTGTCGGAGAAGAACTCGAAGGGAGAGAGTGTGTGGATGAGCAAGTATCTCGGATTGGTCGAGGACGTACAGTGAGTAGACATCCTTCAAGGAAGGGGTGGCATAACTGACTGCAGACGTCACATGCCTCGCAATGTACTCGATCGAGAGAGATTCACTGTGCAGATTGGAAAGAGAAAGCAGGATAAGGACTTCGTGTGGACCATAGAAATGGTGAGGAGAGAAGGAGAGGGGGGGGGGGGGGAGGAAGGGAGTGAGCATCTCTCGGTTCAGGACGTGAGCAAGGAGCAGTGTCATGGTAGTCCTCTGAATGGAAGTGCAGCCAGAGCAGCGAGGAAGACATCTGCACCCATGAGGAGTCCCCCCGGTAGAGGGAATGGAGTGAATGGAGGAGAAAGTATGAATGGAGGGAGCGGATACTCATCCAATGGAATCAGTGCTGATACTTCTCTCAATGATCACTCTGGATCCAGTTCACTCAACGTCACTGCTGATGTAGAAGATGACGAGCTGTCACTCACTCCCAGGTACGGTACTCTCACTGTGGATTGGGTCTGTCTGATATGGTAGCATCCTGATTGAGGATATTGATTGCAGACGCGAGCCCTCTCCGACGGAGACTCTCTCTCCTCCCTCCGATCTTCCCTCTCCTGGATTCGATTCGAGGAAGACTTCAGTTGATGAATACGAGCATGAACACTATCCATCTCGACCCCTGAGTAGAGAGAGTGGACGGAATCCATTTAATGAGAGTAGACACGATGATGAAGGTGAGAGGAGTGAGAGAAGGAGGAGGAGAGGGGACGATTGCAGATCATCCATCTGGTAATCATTACTATCAAGTGCACGACGATGAATGGAATGAGGATACGATGAGAGCGAGAGAAGAACCTGATCCCGAGATGGAGATTATTGAGACATTGGCTAATGGTAAGAATTCATTTATATTTTTACTCTTGAAAAAATAGAATGTCAAACTATGATTATACGGTTTGTATGAGCATGGACAATGATTTGTATAGATTCAGGTTTCGACGGTCTCTTCAATGACAGCCAGGTGGTGGACATCTTCTACGCGAACATGGATAAGGCCAGATTCGATCGATTGATGCAACTATCGAACAAGTATCGAGATCCATCGAGGGACAATGGAGTACCCTTCTTTAGCTAATTGGTTGATACCATCCATGTGGTAGAAGGAAGGATGCACCATCCATCTCTAAGTACTCTCTCCACTCTCCACTCCTGTCTAGGTACTGCATCCTAACACCACCATCCACCCCAATTGTTCATCCGTGAACGCGCGCCTTTTTGAAAAGTGTTGTCATACGGTCTACCGTAGTCAGCCGCCCCCTTTTTATCCGCAATCAGCGACTTGCCAAATGTCATCCAGCTTTAGGCAATCCTATCTTCTTTTATTAGATGGTTTTTTTCTGCATGAATATAATAATATCTTTTTTTGTTTTAAAGTTGAAGATTGTTTCAGAGCGATGTTTTTGTTTATTATCGAAATGATATTACGTGATTCATAGAGTCATTCTTTCTAGAAGAATATTTTTTCGCTGATAAGTGTAGATTGGCATTAATTGATTGCTAGTTAACTGGTCATTTGATCAGAGAGTTATCCTAAAATGGAGCTGACTTGTGATCCCAATCCACATCGTTTCTCGCTCTGCCCCCCCCCCCTTCTCTCTTTAGTTAATTGTTTGTTACCGCTTTCTCCTTTTTTAACTATAAACCTGCAAGTGGTTAGTATTTCCCCTTTCGATCTACCCCTTTCCCTTACCTTGCATGAAGCATTGATTGAGTATCTACAAAGTATGCCTTGAATCATCCCTGTTAATTGTGAGATCGAGTACTCCTCCATTGTGCTTTGATTGCTTGTATTCGAGAGAGACCCCACATATTACAGTCGCCCGATTCAGTGTGCTCATCAAATTGTCGATTATACTTGCAAAGATCAATAGTCGTCGTTTGGATACACGAAATGCACCAGAATAAAGAGCAGTGTTGTTCTCCCCTCGATTGAGTTGTAGCGAAGAGATGTTGGATGCATCCACAGTACCTCTGCTGTCCCGATTGGAATCAATCGATACCGTCTCTCTTTCAGGGATCATCGTGATTTAGTGGCGGTATATTAGTATCCGGTCGATGGCTCGTCCCTCTTCGTCGGGTCGAGAATCGACCGGAGAACAGAAGGATGAGGCTGTTCAATTGATGGGAATCGTCGTCGAATCGGATGGTCAGTTGAATGCATATCTTAAAGTGCTGATATAAATTATTGAAATTCAGGAATGAAAGTGGGCATCTATAATTCGTGGATCCACCAAGGGAACGGGAAGGACGTTATCGTGTGGGGTTAGTATTTCAAAATTAACAAGCTGTGCATTATCGCAATAACTAGAGTCGAACCATATTCAATCGATGTGCTTGCAGACAATCGCGATGCTTACGAGAAGTTGCTGTATCTTGGTGATTGGGTGACGATGGTTTGGAGAAGGGAAATGGTGAGTGGACAAGATGGCTTAAGAGAGACACATTCTGGTTGAGGTAACAAGGGTGACTCGATGGGATGGAGAATCGCCGATGAAAGTGAGACAATGCCCACGGACTGGCGATGTTCTGGTAAGGGAGAGAGAGATTGGAAGAATGACTCCTGAGTGAAAGTGAAGGTGAATCGATGATAGCCTCCATTGCAGCTTCTGACTCCCCTCTCACTCAAAAGTCCGGATGCGGGAAAGCACGAGAAACAATTGTGGAGTGAGGATTTCCATTCTGTCGGACTGCTCCCATATGTGTTCATCAAGGATATGAAAGTGGGAGGAGGAACGAAGGATATGTGGATTGCATGGTGAGAAGAGAGAGAAGGGAGAGAGAGAGAGAGAGAGGTACTCATTCCCTATCCGCATTGCAGGGTGAAGGATAGAACAGAACGAGACAAGCACTTGCAACGGACGGGATATGATGTGGTGTGGAAGGTAAGAAGGTGTGAGGGAGGAAGGAATCAATCGATGTCTTGCAGGTGGCCATTGATCAGGGAGAGAAGATGTATGCGAATGGACGGGCGGAAGCTCCGATTGGAGCAGAGGATAGTGGAGTGGCCAGTCAAGTTGCCAGTCAGAGTCAGACAACACCCTTGACGCCTCCCCAATCTGATTCGAGCGGAGGAGAGAGTAAGGTGAGAAGAGAGAGAGAGAGGAAGGATAGGGTGGAGGGCGGGAGAGGGACGGTACGATAAGGCAATGGGTTACAGGTTGAATCGAAGTTTGAACGAACGCGCAAGAGGGGATCTTTCCCCGATGAGAGACTCAATAGAGTCGGAATTATCACTGGTGAGTAAACAATGTTAGTGTCTGTAGAATAGTAGAGACAAATGATTGTCCTAATTAGCAATTACTGTAACTGAAAAGAAAAATCATAGATGATTTTTGTATCAGGTCACAAAGAGAACACTCCGTTCTACTACGTATGGACTCCTGGAGCTCCTCCGAGGATGGAAGGGAGAGTACTCGTGAGGAAGGTAGAAGGAGAAGAACTAATTCATGTGTGCGACTGGATTCACTTCAGAGTCAGGTTAGACAGCCAGCCAGGGTTATGAGTCGATTGAATAAGAGTGATTACATTAATTAAAACGCGTTCTATGTAAGAGCGGGACGATCTCCTACAGGAGGTGGCACAATGCTTTAAAATGGTCGGATTGAGCTCAAATTCGAAATGGGTGGTCCCTATGGGTCGTACATGCATTCTACAACTTTGCATGATGATCATGCAAAATTTTTACCTTTCATGATACCCCATCATGTGACCCCTCATTCGATAGAGCATCGAAAGTTATGCCTACGTTTCGATTTTCATCCTGTTTCATGCATTTTTGACAAAGTTAGAGCATGAAACATGATGTTTCATGCAGTTTTTCAAAACGGAAGCTATAAAGGGGCCGTTAGTCCAGAATGATTTTATGCTCATTCGATGCGCCTTGGAATTTTCCATCGGATAGAGTTTTTAAATAGGCGGATTTCGTTCCCCAAAGTAGTCATGCAGCGTGTTTTCTGTCATGCAATCGAAGGGTTGGTTCGAATCCGCCTGACCTCATACGTTTTTGCAAGACGATTATGCATGATTTTATGATTTCATATATATATATCGTATATCGTGACGGACCTTAAAACTGTCAAATGTAGTTTTCTGTGAAAAAGGAAGGTTGTAAAAACTTGGCAAAAACGTATGAGGTCAGGCGGATTCGAACCAACCCTTCGATTGCATGACAGAAAACACGCTGCATGACTACTTTGGGGAACGAAATCCGCCTATTTAAAAACTCTATCCGATGGAAAATTCCAAGGCGCATCGAATGAGCATAAAATCATTCTGGACTAACGGCCCCTTTATAGCTTCCGTATTGAAAAACTGCATGAAACATCATGTTTCATGCTCTAACTTTGTCAAAAATGCATGAAACAGGATGAAAATCGAAAAGCAGGCAAAAATTTCGATGCTCTATCGAATGAGGGGTCACATGATGGGGTATCATGAAAGGTAAAATTTTTGCATGAACCATGCATGATTATCATGCAAAGTGGTAGAATGCATGTACGACCCATAAGGACCACCCATTTCGAATTTGAGCTCAATCCGACCACTTTGAAGCATTGTGCCACCCCTGTCCCGTTCTTACAGAGAACGCGTTTTAAGAGTGATTACAGTAAAAAGCATGAAGAAATGATCTTCATAAACGGAAGTGAGGATGAAAGATTCGAGGTTGCGGATTATAAATTGGTCGATCGATATTTCCCCACTCAAACGTCACCCAACAAGTTGACTATCGAGGTAGGCATTGGCAACCCCCAAGAGAGAAAGAGAGAGAGAGAGAAAGAGAGAGAGAGAGAGAGAGAGGTAGAGAGAGAGATGATCATTGTTCTCTTGATCTCAGATTGCGATACGTAAAATGGCTATGTCTTCGGAGAATACGAAATTGGTGGAAGGTGAACTATTCTATGAAGATGAAGATTTCGGATGGATCGGAGACAGGAATAATAACTTTATCAACGATTATCCCCTGCAAGAAGGAACTGTGATGTGAGTAATGAGTGGAATAGAGCATTGATGGGCTAATAACATGCAAGGTGCCGAATCCTGAAAGAAAAAAATACAATTTTGCGGACTTCCGAAGTAGCATACATTAAACATTTGTATTTTCTGATTTTTGCGGTGCTTCCATCCCCCTAGCGGAAGTTAGCCCACCATTGGAGTAGAGGGTTGATATGGACAGATCTAGAAGCGATCTTTCAGTGAATTCGAAGGAGTGATCAGAAGAGTGAAACCAAAGCACGCGACCGATTCTGCTTGGATGATATTGACATACAAAGTGAATTATAGAGGACCGAAGAAAGATACGAAAAAGGTTGGTTGAAAGAGGTCGAAGAGAAGTGAGATAATGTTCACAGATAGAGAAGAAACCACCAGCGAGAGAAAATAGAAGGGAAGACAATCGATCGAATGGAAGAGAGGAGAGAAGGGACGAATATCGATCGAATGGAAGAGAGGAGAGAAGGGAGGAATATCGATCGAACGGAAGGGAAGATCAGAGAGACGACTATCCACAGAATGGAAAAGGGGCGAAGAAGGGACGAAGAGACCACTTCTTACTGCAATTGCCGAAGTTTGTGGGACGAGAAGAGGGAGATGTGATCGAGTCGGTCAGTGAAATACGGTAGGAGTACGGTAGACGAGATATCGATTGCAGACTGGAATTGTGGAGGGAATGGGGAATAATGGACCAGAAGTATTCGTGTGGTTGGTGGATGTGGCAGCATCGGGAGTAGTGAATGGAGGAGCGAAGTATCTCAAGATTGGAGATGTCGTCTATGGTGAGAGGAGAGGGAGAGGGTCAGTCAAGAGAGAGAGACGATTGCAGGCAAATTCCGTCTGCAGAGGAACAGCAAATGGGGATCGCAGGGAACGATGAATCCGGGTGAATTGCCAAGGGAGATGAGCATCGCTGTGAGGAAAGACAAAGTCTTCGTGAGTCTCTCCCTTGTTGAGCGATTTTCGAAAAGATAGAAGATCCCTCGATAGAAGTGTGATGAAGGATGTTCAGGTGACAACTCAGATAATCTACGATGCAGAGAGGGATGAGTATCGTAATCCATGGTTTGAGACTGTATTCGATACCGAGTACGTTTACCCTTTATTGGTTGAATGCGTATCCATAATATGGAATAGAAGTCGAACAATATACAATTGCAGAAGAAAGATGCCTCGCGATCCCGTTGACAAGGAAGTTTACCATGTCGAATTGAACAAGATGCGCAATGGATTCAACATCCACAAACTACTGAATTGATGGAAGAACCCTACCTTCCATTTCCTTCCTATCTTCCACTCACCCCCCCCCCCCCTCGTCTCCTTTCCCGCTATAGAAATTCGTGCTGATAGAGTTATCTAGAGCTTCTACTTATGTAATAATCAGATTATCTTCCTCATAATCACTTTAAGAAGGATATCTCAAGATCCTCCTATGGTCGATAATCAAACTGACATGTTGTTGATAATGGTCTGATACTAGAATGTGTCCCCAACTGGGATGCATGATTTGATTCGTTGTTCTATATATACAAACCCTTGTGCCTTTCTTTCTGTGCTCCAACTGCATTTGCAACTTTGCCTCTCGGTTCAAATTTCCATTCATTTGCGACGGGGCCCTCTTTGAACCATGAAGAAGAGATGATATCTCTAGTATTCGTCTATCCAAAAGAAAATGTGTATTATCAAGACACTGTATTGTATCTTCACTTGAATTGACTAAAGGCCACTTCTTCTCATGTAATAAATATCGTTCGAAGGAACTTATGAATTGTAAGTATGTCTGTGTATATTTCACTGTTGATATCTGGTAACAATGCTAAAATATCTCAAATTTGGGGAATAATTTTTTTTCTGAAGAAACATTGGACGTGGTCGAGTCCAAGATGAAAATCTTCTATGTCCGTCACACAATTTGAAGAGGTATGCTTTTTTTCGAAGTTCTGCGCTAAGATCTTTACAATCTTTACATAATATTTGTCCTATCTCTCTCTCAATTCATCAGCCTGAGATTTCTCTTGCTCTCCATTCTTTCGCTATTTGATAGATCGTTATCTCACTCTGGCCGCTTCGCTGCCTCCCCCCCCCTCCCTCGCTCCTCCCTCCCTCTTTCTCTCAATCTCTTGTCTCTCTCTCTCTCTCTCTCTATTCTCCATTCTCACACCACCTCTCATCCATCTCCTTGGATGCCTTGAAGGCCTACCAACACTAGCCTCCATCAATAAAGAAGGCATCGCAGCCTCCCCCTCCCCCTCCTCGCATACGCACACACTACACTCTGCTAGTACTGTGATAGCGATCGAAAATTGAATGGCCGCGGGGAACATAAAGTGAGAAGGAAACTATTGTTTCACTCGAATTCGTCATCTCTCTCTCTCCCTTTCCTTCCATTAAAAATATATAATTGCTTAGGATATTGCACTATTGTGAAAGTAATTTCACTCGAATCTTGATACTCTGTGAATGGAGAGATGGAGACAGTGAGTAGGGCGGCAGTTTCCCGTGACAAAATCTCTACCCTTATGGAGTAATGAGGGTGAGATGAAGGGAGGAGGGACAAAGTGCAAGGCACATGACCTCGCTTCGTGTCTCTCTCTCCTCTCTCCTCCGCGAAGCGTATCTCTTCCAATTCATTCCTCCTCCTCTTCTCCTTTCAATCAACGACAGTCAGATTGGCAGCCCTCCCCATCTCCTTCTCTTATCTCCATCGCCCTCTCCTTATCTCTCTCATTCATTTGTCCTCCTCCGTCGTAGGCAGTCGATATACCGGGGGAAAGGAGGATCCTCTTTATTAGTCTCCATTGACGCCATTCTCACTCTTATTGTAAGTTGAGATGATGGAGGGAATTTGTAGTGCGAGAAGAGAGAGGAAGAGGGGAAGAGTAATGGGAAGGCGGGTGAAGAGTTTCGGAGGAGAGAATAGGAGGAGGAAGAGAGGAGAGAGATGATAGCGAAACACTTTCTCCCTACCAGATAGAGAGGGAGCAGTCACACAAGCTGTTATGGGGTAGAGTGAATGGATGGTGACTCGATGAGGGAGAGAGTGAGAGGGGAGAGCAGAGTGATCATTCTTTGTGTGCGCAAGTATGATGTGATCAAAAGGGATGTCCAATCTAATGAGATAGCGGGGTGGCCCTCTTGATTGGATTCCACTGAATGGATGGGAAGGAAGAGAATTAAAAATCAATCGAAACTCTCCTCTACCTAGTCTTAACCTCCCCCCCCCCCTCTTCTTCATCTTTTTGTATCGCTAAATCTATTCCATGTGAGGAATCCTTTCCAAATCATCACTTCACGACCTTTACTATTTGGACCCCTCCCTTCCTCTTCCCTCGCTTACGCACTCTCTCTCTCCACCCCCTTCCCTTCTCGAATCCATTGTTTTGATCCTCCGTTCTTCTTAGTGCGCGTAAGCTTTTCTCTTTCTCTTCCTTTCTTTTCCCTATTTTCTCTTTTCTTCCCTTCTCTCTTTGTACTACCATCCATAACGTACTCTATCAGTTCACAAGATCAACGATATCGAATAAGAGAAGGTGAGAGAGGGAGGTGGGAATGGGTTGCACGCTTCCTTCCTGTCTCGTCTCGTATCATCTCTCTCCAATGGCAAATAGTCTACTAGAGGCAAAGCGTTCGTTCACTCTCAGAAGACTAAAAGTCGGAGTATCCCTCTTCCGTTCTCTCTCTCTCTCGCATGCTTTGTCTGCACTTTACCATTCATCTCTTGCTGCTTTCGCATTGATTCCGTATTCGCTTGTTTCTCTACTTCCTCTTAGTTCCTCCCATCTTTCTTCCCTTGCCCCTTCTAGATTAAGTAAAGGAGTCGCAACATCTCTCTTTCTCTTCTCCTCTTTGACCTTTGATGAGCGTGGCGATAAACTTGCTACCAGATTCCTTTTCACTTTCATTCTCTATTTTGAGTGTAATCCTTTTTTTCTCATTGGTAACAATCTATCGTTTACCTTCGCTGCTCTTCTCCCCCCCCCCCCGTCCCCGCTTACTTTTTGCAATTTCTCTCTCCCCCTCTCGCTCTAACATTCAATTGGCATTCACTGCCACGATTGTATGCTTTCATGATTTATGTGAATGCAGTACACGAATGGAGATCATCGTTGCAGGTCTGGCAGGTCAGGTCACTGCCATCAATATCTACTAATGTCTCATTTCCCTCACCACCCTCCGTCTTCTCAACCGAATTATTATGTGAGTTGCCCCTCCTTCTCCATCCTCCTATCTCACTCTTCCCTCTTTCAGTCTCAACATGGCTATTCCTACTCGACTTCTGGGACGTTTCTCTTGGGAGGAACTCCTCCTCATCAGTCGATGGCACGCAGCCAGGTTAGTTGTCTCACTTGCTCAGTCCGTAATCGCTCATTCCGTCCACTGCAGGATCCACTCGGTCAACAGACCAATTCATTCGGCCAGTATCGGCCAGCAGTCTCTCTTCAACAGCAGTCTACTCACTTCAGTGCTCATCAATCTGCTCCCACTCATCAGGTTGGTCGCTATGACTAGTCAGGAAGATGAAAGGGGGAGATTGCAGATGGATCAGTACTCTCATGGCCATCCTCATCCCAACTCCCATGGCGACCAACAAGGACGCAACCACCATCAATATCCCGTAAGTTGTCCTATGTTGACTGCTCTCACTGCATGATACTCATCCAGTCTATTGGATAGTCCACGCATTGGATGGCTGAGAATAAGGGTTGGAAGAGGAATGATCCCCTCCCTCTCAGATGCATGAGATGCATCATTCTTCTCCCCCCAATTATCGCCCCTCCGTGAATGAGATGGAACAGAGAAGAGAGAAGCAGTGGAAGGAAGAGAGTGAGAGAGGCCAGACGAAGGCCCTTCCTCGTTCAACCCAACCCATGGTGAGCATCTCTCTCTCTCTCTCTCTCTCGTTGTGGAGTCGTATGCTGGGGAGACCGTCTTTCTAACCAATGTAATTGCAGTACGATGGATCGAAGATTGGGAAGGAGAAGGGAGATGCGGAGGAATGGAGGGAGAACCCAAGGAGAAGGATCGACTCCGTGAGTTGATCCCATCGCTGTAGCGAGTGATGATTCATCCATTTGAGAGAGGAGCCTCCTCTTCATCCTCTTCGGACGAGCTCGTCTCTTCGGTAAGTCCATCCACCCCCCCCCCCTCTCTTCCCCTCTCTCCCGGCACTCGTGTACCTCCTCGTCCTGGTCTAGGCTCTGAACTCTGAACTAGTGTTGGCTATTCGACTGTTGCGGCGCCGCAAAGATGAAGAAGATGATTGCGGAATGCAATGGGAGTGCGGCGCCGCAATGAGAGACCTCATCATTTCACACGCTCTCTTTTCTCTGACATAATTCATTGCGAGCCGCAGTTTTCCTCTCCCTCGTGCCCTTCTTTGCGGCGGCGCAATTCCGTAAACATTTAGTCGGCCCTACTCTGAACTACTCATTTATAGCGTATTCTTCCTACACTTTCCACACGCCCCCCCCCCCCCCTTCTCTGCCGATCATTGAGAGAGGGCCCAGACCAAAAGATACAAGAGTTGCCACTTCCCCTCCCCTTCTCCCATGAATTCCTTCTTCTCTGCAGAGAGGACGTCTCTCGGTGGGGGAGAAGAAGGAGTTCACTGCTCTCATTCAAGATCTTTGGTCCGCTTCGCGATTTACCCAAGAATTCAAGTGAGTTATTTCCTCTTCTTTCTTCTTTCTTTTCTAAGTAGATGCAATCAGATCGTTCATTGCAGGAAGTACTCCATATCTGACTATCAGAAGGTGCGAAATCTGCTGGAGAAGGTGGAAGAGAAGAATGAGAGCAGAAGATTCATTAGAAAGTGAGAAGGGTTCTCTCTCCTCTCCCATCGTCCTTCCATCGTCCACTCTGTCTCCTCTCTCTCTTCCATGGTGTCCATCCACTCGATATTGGTATTCATGTACCAAGACTCCTTTCCCTTCTCCCTTCTCCTTCTCTCCCTTCCAATCGTCCTCTCTCTTCTTCCCTTATCTTCCTTCATCTGGTCTTCTTTCGTCTATTGTCGTTCTCTGCTGATTATGTACATCGTTCTCTCATTGTGTCCAATCACTATTGTTCGACTGGGGATTATTGGCTGGATTTGGGAATCGGAACATTTCGAAGCGTTTGAGAAACAAGATTTTGTGTATTTTGCTAGAATCAGTGAGTTTGAGTACTCACATGCTTATTCGATTGTTGTAAATTTTTTTGATATATCTCCGTTCGATGTGTTTCACCTTGTAACATGTTATTGTTCCATGCATCAGCCGAATCAGATAAATGGCTGCATCACTCAATAGAGGAAGTCGATGATTGAAGTGAAAGTACAGTACCCTCAAGGGCTGTTTGAGATACCTGCCAGTCGAGAGGAGGAAACCCATCTAGTTGGAGTGATTGAAGAGATGGAAGCTGGAGTTATTGTTGATGAGTCGGAGACTGAAGTACTGGTAAGTCAATCCAGTCTCTTCCATTCTCGAATACACGAATGAATCTCTCTCGCAGGTATGGATCAATCGACTCTGTCGACCAATTCCCGTCACACGGGAGATCAGTAAGAGTACATTGAAGGTGATCTATCTTATTAATATCCCGTTACAATCTCCCATTCCGAGTCAATTGCACAATCTGATTCAGACTGGCACACGAGTCGATGTAACAGTCCAGCAAGGAACGAAGATCTATAGATTGAACATCAAAGAACATAATACCCGGTATAAATTCATAGCCTCTGTGAACGGAACGTTGAAGGTGAGAGGAAGGGGTCGAAGTAATGGGAGAAAGTATTTACTTTCCAGATTCAAACTCATGTCATCTTCCCTCCACTGAAATTGGTGTCTAAGATCGGGCTGAAGGTTCGGTAGATTGTTGATTGATGACTGACTGTATTCCTCCTTGCAGCTCTTCTCATATTCCGTTGGTGTTATCGCAGTGAATGAGGAACTTCGCTGTCTTTTCACTGAGGCAGAAGATAGACGACGAGTTCTGTATGGAGCCACCGTCGAATGGTGAGTCCATCAAGTGAGGGGAGGAGGATTACTGTAATCTCTTCCGTGCAGGAATCGTCCCTCTTGTGAGTTCGTATTGGCAGAGGACGGCCAGCAGTTGACTGAGATTCAAAGTGCCATGCACACTCCCACATATCTCGAAATGCTCAAGGATTCTGTGAGTGTCTTCCATTTCTCATAGAGGGAAAGGTGTAGAAGGAGATTGAAGCGAGTGAGTGAAAGAGATGGGGAGAAGAATGAGGATGATTCAGCCATGGGCAGAGTTGATCGAACCTCCGAAGACTGCTGAAGACGCCCTTCATCATCTTGTTGTGAGTGGAAGACGGCATTGATCAATCGATATGTGATTACAGTACTCTAATTGTTCCTTTCAGGATCGTGAGATTCCGTCGTCATCTTCATCAGACGATGAGCACGATGCGAGACCGTCGGACTACATGAGGACAGGAATTCTGATGGAAAGAATCCAGCTGGACGAGTGGAAAGTATTGATTCTCGACGAGAGAGAGAAGAGGTATCTTGTCTTCCATTGAATGGCTTTCATATTTCATCTGATAGGAATCAATGGACTACTCTCTCCGATCGTAGACGGAATCGAGTCGGCCCGAGAGGAAGAGTGGGAGATACGGTAGAGATCGATTTGAAGTATGAATGAGATGATTATCGAGAGAAATCAATTATATTTTCAGTCCAAACGTCAACTTCAAAGTGGTTGATTGGACAGTGGTTGATCCAGACCCCTCAGTGGTTACGATTAGACCTCAGGAGGGTGGAGTAGTGGTGAGTGGGGAGGGGAGGGGAGGGGAGTGGGGATGGAGGGAGGAGGCCTTCTTGAGTTGGTCATTGCAGTTGGATGTGGCAGTTCGTGCAGAGAAGATCGTCAGAATTGGGAAGAGAGATGTTACGAAGTAGGTCTTCCAAGATTTCATCCCAAACACCTGCGTGCATCTAATCCCCCCTCACAACAATATCTTTCAGATTGTACAGCAAGCGAGTTCTGGACGTGTACGACTACTACAATCGACTGGGTAGATTGGAGATGGGAGACGTCGTGAGAGTGATCATCAAATGGAGTAAACTAGAAGGAGATCTGTAAGATCTGATATTCATCGTTATACATTAATGCTTATTGGTTTAGTATCCGAGGCCGAGAGGAGTGGGTAGTGATGGAATACGGCCATGGAGATCCGGTATTTCCCGAATCGAAGAATGAAATCAGAAGAGTGAGTACGGTAGGAAGTGGATATTGACTAAATGGATGCTGATCAGAGACAAGAGCTTGCTCGAGCATTGGAGGAATATCGATATGCTGAGTATGCAACGGATAGAGATTGGTCAGACAACGCAATACTCAGGAAGTACAAGGTGAATACGTTATGTCTTTCCATTCAATTTCATCATGCTGTGTAATAGCAGCATTGCAAGTATTGGCGTATTCTAAATAAAGTCAAAAGAGAAGGTTTCATCTTGCAGAAAATTCTGACTGACGAGCTAATGGAAAAGGAACGAAGAGAACAAGAAAAACTGAGAAAGATAGAAGATGAGAAAAAGGAAGAAGAAGAAAAAGAGGTTAGCTAACATATTATTGAGTAGTTCCACTTCCATCGAGATGCCCATTCATTTTCAACGCGCTTCTGTTGTCTTTTCTCTCATATTATGTCTTCCTATTGTCATATCATCTCGTTACGTTAGTGCGCGTTCTTCTTTTCGGGTTTAGTTGATTGATTCCTGTAGCTAATCGTTCTCTTTGCAGGCAGTGGCTCGTCACAAGAATTCGGTACTGGATGAGGAGGGGAGCGAAGAGACGAGGGAGAGTCAGAGGGAAGGAGAAGAGAAGAGGGAGAGACAAGATCTGATCAGCCATAAGAACTCGTTGTATGAGGATCCTGTCGCTGCTTATCAGTATCGACAAGACTACTCCCTCAATACACGGAACTCTCGTCCAAATGTGAAAGTGCACCCTCGATTGGAAAGATACCTCGACAGTGGGAGTGGACTGCCAATGAAGCTGGACACTGTGAGAGGGCCATGGGAGACTGAATCAGAAGATGAACAATCTGTGGAGACGGAGTCCCCTCCCATTGAGAGAGAGCCGTCTCCTATTCAGCAGATTCCTCTCTCCGTCACGGAATCTCCCTCCAATTCAACTACCTCTTCGACTACCTATCATACTGCCGCCAGTTCGACCCCCAATTCCACTTCAATTTCCCTCTCGAACACTTCTCAATCTTCGGCAGTCACTCAGACGACAGTGATACGACGTTGTCTGCCGCCATTCGGAGGACCGAATCTCAACAATTCGCAGAGTGCCAACCAGTCACAGAATTTGGATGTGACGGGAGTTTCGTCGATTCCCTCTCGAGATTCTGGAAAGGGAAGTTCCAATCCACATCGTCCTGTCGTCGATAGAGAGGTTAGATCGCTTTTTGTCTTTCTATCTTCCGTGTTTCGACTACCTTCTCTAGGACGACCTCATCGGTTTTGATTAGACTTGTAGGAACGCAGTGGTCGCACGTTCAGCCAATATTGGTTCGCTAATGAGCTTCATTCATTTCAGAGTCGCGCACTCATACTGTTAAGGAGGATGAGGAACCTGACCGAGTCGAATTCGACTATCCGATCGATGATTGGAATAGAAGACAAGGAATGGATCGACGACTTATATTATGTTCTTGATGAGTATAGACGATCATGAGATATATTTTATAATAAGTTTATTCTGTGAATAGGAATTATCCTGTAAATAATTTGCATGTTAATATATTCTGATAACTTAAGATATATATTACATGTTTTCTCGTTGTTTGTTGTTACATATCTTTCATTTGTTTGCTTGTTTTTGAAGTTTTACCTATCATCATTCCATGATCATGTCTCTAGACTCTCTTCGTGCAACGCATGACTGATCCTATTTCGGTGCTATTTTTAGATTTTGTCATGTACTATCAAAGATTGTTACATTAGAGATTGTTGAATTGTTCTTTCTGTGTTATCAATGGAATTCCAGTCTGGAGGCATGGATAAATCATGTTGTGGAGACTACTCGTATTCACAAACTGGTTGATCATCCGATGAGTATCTGTCGTCCATTCCCCCATTCGATCCCTTCCTTGCAGGTCTCTTCCCTCTCGCAGTCTGCTCTCGTCGTTCGATGTGATGGAGAGACATTCAAGGTATTCGAGAGAAGAAAGAGTAGATGGATGGACTCCCTTCTCAGATATGGATTGCATCACTCGGAATGGCACTCGACCAAACGAAAGACGAAGTGCCCGAAGGAACGAGAGAAGGAGATTGGCTTTCCATCGAGTATGTCACCATTCTGTTATGGAGTATGGATTTATCATAATAGATGCTAGGAGACTTCCCTTTCAGAATGGACGAACGAGGAATGATGACCCAAATCCATGAGAGATCTTCACTCCTTCCATCTTATCAACCAGAGGAGGAAGGAGAAGTATTGAAGGTGAGATGAATGAGTGTATGTGATTGGTGTATGGGAGAGGGACTCAGGTATGGGACTGGTTCATCCTCTCGTCGCGATACAGAAAGGCCTACTCTCACACTCTCGGATTCCTCGATTTATGGGCTGACTTCGATCTGCCTCCATGTAATCAAGTCGACTCTTTCGCATTCAATCTATTCACTGTCATGTGAGTTCAAAGTGGACATAATTGCCTTTCCTTCACAATGTTCAAGGTGTCCGGCTAACGAGATTTCTGGCGCGCCAAGTTGAGGCTTCCCTGGGTTTACCGTCGCTAAACATAGAAAGAACTGGTCAGAGCCCCCTCGAGCCGCAACGGTTTAGGCGAGCTTGTGAAGGTTCTGATCTCGGTCCTTTCCAAGCGATAAAGGTAAACCCAGAGCCAGGATTTTCCACCATCTGCTCCGTGTTCCAATCACTTGTATATTCAATCAAAGCTTTTATCAATTATCAACATTAAACGCGAAGGCGTATAGGGCACAGCAAGACTATTTTTCAAGTCTCTGCCTCCCCCATCCGCTCAACGGTTACAAACACTTTATGCAAAAAGAAACACGAAAAAGCGGGGCATGCAGGGCTATTATCGCCCTATGAATGGCGGTGGTGACTTCTTTAGCGGTTTCTACTTCAATTCCGGCGTGCCCGTTGTAGTTTCAAATGGCGATAAAGGTCTTGTAGCGGGCTCGTTGTTCGGATCTGCAATCCAGGATTCTCTTCAAGAACGAATATAATGGATATGCGTATCTTTTTACAAGAAGGCACTTCATTCTATCGACAATCGCAATGGAAAGAACAATATTTTCCTGGTGTTTCAATAGCGATTGCTGGTGTTTTTGCCTATTTTGCTCTTGTCGATAGAAGAGGGGCCGTGCGCGAATCAAAAACTGTTTTTCGTTAGTTTCCGCACGAAACTAACGACAGCAAACGCAAAAGACCGAAAACCTAAGAAAAGCTATATAGAGAACTGACTATAGAGAGTCCTATCCACTAAAGAAATTGAATCAAATTGGAAAAGGATCAAACCTTGATGGGCAGACAGGTCAGGTAGATCTCCTCGAGAATGGTGATATTTCTGTCCTTAATAAGGCGTCCATGCTTGATAACGGGCTTTCATTCCTTATCGCCTTCCTTTCTTCCGCATTCGTCACTAGAAGAAGCAGCAAAATTAAAAATAGTTTATGAAACGTCAAAATCAGCATTTTCGAAAATACGCGAAAGTGAAACAGAGGCCTAGTCCTTATGGGAAGGGCTTCAGATCATGATCATTACGCTAGCGAGCGATTTATGGATCCCAACTAACACAAATAATTATAATTACGAAGCCAATTTAATTAAATACACGTAATAAATCGAGAAAATCATGACAAAACCACTGGAAATCTCGCAGTTGCGCCGCAGCTGGCTCGCGCAGTTTCCGGTGGCGGGAAAAATTCAAACATTTCTCGTTAGCCGGACAAACAAGCCAGGGGTAGAACATTGTGCCTTTCGAATAGTGAGACCACTGAAACGAAGTATTTCCAACTGGACTGTGAGCCTTATTTACTTACAGCGGTGTATGGAAATGGGGCAATCGAATCTCGGAAATCCGATTTGCATAATGAGAGAGTGAGTTAGAATATGATCAATGAGATTGAAGGAGGAGCGAACGACTAGTTATTCCGAAGCAGTCGATTAGCGAGAGGACGGGAGACGAAGAGAGGAGAAAACGAATATCCCGCGATTTGAGAATAGAGGCCAGTTACTGTTACAGAACCACTCTTCCATATGAATTCAGTTCTATTTTTCAGGTTGAGAAATCACCGGAAATGAAGAACTTGGAACACGAATTCAGCATACGGAATGGAAGGGAGATTATTGATTGCATCGCGGTAAGTCGATCGTCTTCTTTCCACTCTATTGTCGTCTCTAATCTTCTCTTACTCTTCAGATTCTGATTACTGGATCTTACCAGAATCTTTACTTCTTCTCTTCGAGAGTCGGAGATGGAATAATTCTCCCTTCCCTTCACAAAGATAATGCAAACATCAAGATTGGGACTGTATTCGAGGCCAAGATCGAGTTTGTTTCCATCCATAATCTATCTAATCTAATCTATGATAATGGTATTGATTCAGATATTCTTCAGGAAGGTGGCAGCGACTGCTCAACACCCGCGGGTTCGCTATCAGGCGTTCACTCTGAGTCCCAATCCAATCGAAACGCCAACAGAAGTGGCCATCGAGACGAAGGGAGACGAGATACAGGTTGGGAAGGGCTACTAGAGGCTGCCTTGATGGCATAGAGACTTGCTATCTTATCGCTCATCTCTGTGTTAGCCGTGTG
>LS504175.1:839787-852782 GCA_900490845.1 Pristionchus japonicus | reverse complement strand
AAAGTGGTCTGTCGAATATTCCATTGTAGTATCGAGTGGTTAGTGGTGAATCGATTGCAGATCAGCCATCTCACTGGAAAGTATTCCGATACGCACTGTCCGGAGGAATCGAGAATGAAGAAGAGAATAGAGAGGAGGAGAAGAAGGAAGTTAAGAAGGAGATAAAGGTGAATCGAGTACCATTCTAGTTATCTATCTGTCAATTGTAGCCCGAACCTCCATTGGTGAAGGAAGTATCCACTCGTGAAGAAGGAAGTCCCTCCATTCAGGGAAGACCAGCACGAGATGTACGCTTACATTGCACTGTTTACGTATGAAGTTAATCTCAAATGTGTGATATTCAGCCCCGTAGTCTTCCTCTCTTCGGAAGTACGATGAGGATGAATTCATCTAGAAGTGATACGAATAGCTCAATTGGTAGTGAGGTGAGGAATGAATGCGAGTGTTCGGGATATGAATTGTATTCCAGAGACGTTCCCTTCCCTCAATGAACAGTCGATTGAGTGGAGTACAAGAGGGAATGAATAGAGAGAGGGAATCGAGTTCTATCGATGCATTGACTATGAATGCGAGAAGAGAAGAAGTGAGGAGGATTGGAAGACTGTCAGAGGGAATAATGAATATCTTCCAGAGGAATGGATCTGCGAGTGAACAGAACACGAGGAGACCTCGATCCAAGTCTGTCTCATTTTTGTTTTCTATGTATTTCTGATGCTGTGCGCAATGGAGTGCAATTGCAGATCCGCTACTTCTGATCGAGTCACTACAATAATGCGACGATTGATTATGAATCCAGGAGTGATTTCAGCCATTCAAAACCATGATATTCGGAAAGGAACCAGATCGTATGAGAGAATAGTCGAATTATTGAAGTAGTAGAGTATTGAAGATAAACTCACTGATTTGTTACATAGTACCTCGTGATAGAGTTTTTGTTTTTGTTTTGCTAGATATTAATATGTTCTGCAATATTGACTTATTTTTTGAATCTCGTATGATCTCAATTTGTCACTTTGCTTTTTGGTTCCGTACGAGTATCTCTCTGAGACTAGTTTACTCGATTTGTGACTGACGATCAATGTTTGACCCGGTCAGTCAGATAAACATGCTTTATTCACATGATATTCTTTCCGTGATTGGATGAGTTTGTAGTCTCATTGAATACCTCTGATGATATCTCCATTGATTTCAAGCGATACTGACGACCCCTTCGTTTCCAGACTACGAATTCAGAAGGAAGAAGAATGAACGAACGATGGTTCGAGGTATGAATCAGCCCTAATAGGCATTGACCCATTCATTTGCAGGGTGTGGTTACTTCAGTCTTAAGTAATCGAGTCTTCATCACATTCAAACACGGCAGCACTATCTCTTGTAAGATGGGGCTCTCACTCGGAGAGGTTGTCGATATCTGTGTGACGTGAGTATATCCTGATTATTGTTCGAGAAGATGGATATAATTGTAGTCCGACGAGAGACGAAGAGTGCTTCAATTTGGTAGAGATGGGCAGAAGTGTCAGAAGGAGGGACGATCTGAAAGTAGAACCATTCCAAACTACTAAATGTGTCAGTTTATTTCCTTTTCTTTTCAATTTTGTAGGTTTGATGGAAAAGATATGATTTTACAGTAAGCTTCACTGTACAAGACCATTTTGCAACAAAAACAAATCGCCCGAACATTCCAATGAATGAAATTTTCAAAATTCAAATCAATTTAATCTAATCCAACGTGGAGTTTATCGATGCACTGAAATCGTGTCAGGATCAGTATATTACGAGTACGGTATCAGCTAGTATCTCTCTAATCGATTCTCTCTGCAGACAGTATATTGCACGGCAGAAGTGGTGGATCGACGTGGAGGATACTTCCTCCTCGATACTCCCATTATCGGACTGGCTATATTCCCATTCAAAGATGCACCACGAACCATGGAAGTGGGAGATATCTGGAGAGTGAAGATGCTAAGGAGGAAGGAGAAGCAGGGTGAGCAAACTATATGTTCATCCTTGAGAATACACCATCTTTGACGTAACTGGACGAAATTATTATGCTATCTGTATCGGAATGTGGATACTCATCTGCATCAATTCACTCCATTTTTCAGGTTTTCCATCATTTTGGTCGGCGATGGGAGTGTGTGGAAGTCCTCCTCGAGTGGCAACTGGATTGAGTAGAAAGAAGGAGATTGAGGAAAGGAAGGAGAAGGAAAGGAGGGAGGAAGAAAGTAGAGAGAAAGAGATGGTTGATCAATCGAATACGAGTGGATACTCCTCATTTGATTCACTTCCTTCTACCCCCAATCACTCCCAAGTTTCCGAATGGACTACTGTGAGTTCTGTTGCACATTTCTTTTGGGATTCTTCTCTCATCTATATAGTACTCAATAAACTGTTGCTCTCAACCGGTCTCTCACAGGTCATCATCACTGGATCTGATACTACGCTATGGTACGGTGCTTGTGCCCAAGCAGATCCTATTCGAATCGCAAAAAAGAAATTGAATCGATTTGGGAAGAATCTGGAATTTGGTTCATTCTATCGAGTCAAGATATCGAAATCAAAGGACGGAGCTTCGAAAGCTGATGATATCGATCTTAATCCAGTCTATCCCAAAAGTATCGAAGTTGACACGACGAGGAATCAACTCCAGGTTTAGTCCATCCTCTGATCATCGCATTAAACTGATATCGCGATCGCAATTACGATTAGTGTAATATGATTGCTGATCTAGTGATTGCAGCTGTGGTGCTACTCTCAAATCGTGGATGAGCAGAAATCCTCTTTTGTCGTTCACAATTCATTGATTGGAGACGCCATTCTTCCCTTCGAAAGAGCGGATAGAGAAATGAGAGTGGGAGATAAGTTGGAGACTCTCTATTACAGAGTCAGACTACCTGGTGAGTAGTTTAATTGGTTGATTACGAGAATCTTTGTTTATGCAGGTCAACCAATTAAATGGAGAGTGGACAGATCACGATTCGCAAGATCGAATAATCACTGTGAGGACGAAAGGGAAGTGGAAGAAGATGCTAATGTGAACAATGAAGTATTGGATGAAGGAAAGACTATGATGGAGGAAAAGTCGGTTCTAGATTGTTAAGCTTTTGGAGAGAAAAACTCTGTTAAGACCAGCGAAAGACGGACGCATGCTTGACATAATGAATCATCTAATGTCTTTCCCCGATGTGAGAAGAGTTTTCGTGAAGGAGAATCCGAAGAGTTTAGAAATTGTCGATCGAATCTTGAAGAAACATTAGATACTTATATTTTAGAGATTAGATGATTGCGAAATCATGTCGAAGAAGTTCAATTAGAAGGATTATGTGCATAATAACTTTGTCTAAATAATTGTACAATCTATTATATTCCTTTAGCCAAATACTTGTGACGGTTTCAGATAGAAGGGGATACACTAACTTGTCTATTAATTCTGTGTATGTTTTATCCTTACGGTTTCTTTGAAGATGCGTTTTTGTTTATATTGCGAACCTGTGTATACTGATAAATGCTACTAATATTTTGATTGAATAACTCATTTCAATCATTGGTCATTGGCCAGATCTCAGATATCTCATCATCTTGGTTATATAATTTATATTTCTTTTCAATTATTCCCAGGTTTATGTGGATTAATTTTATAATCATCTAATACATCAACTAATCTTAAATTTACTGGAAGATGAATGGTCTCATAGTACAACTCACTGCAGAATTTGCAAAGGTGAGAATCATCGAATTTATTGGAACTGTCTCTTTCCCTTCGGAAAGATCTTGCACGAATACATGTTTTGTCATAACTCGTTCGCTCGATTGAGCTCATTGATAGGGTCTAGTAAGAGAATGAATTCAGATTTGGTCCGTCTCCTCACGTCGTCTGATCACCTTCAGTAGAGATGACCTCCCTGATCAAAGTCACGAAGGAGATTGGATTACCATCGAGTGAGTTCAGGGGGAATGGATCTTGTAGCGGCTTAATGTTTGCCAATTGATCATTGAAGACTCGACTCGAATGGTGTGCTGCAAGGAATGAGAGAGAGGAAGGAATTGTGTGGAACGAGAAGAGACGAAAGAGGAAAGATGCAGGTGAGGAATGCATAAAACAGTCGCCTATATGCTGGTAGAAGAACAAAGTAGCTGCAAGCCTCTCTAGGGACTCTCAATAATTTAGTGTCAATTCCAGGTGCTCGACGTATTTCTACTGGATTCTCGTCGGGATAAAGCATTCAGTGAGATATTCGGAGTGATTGAATTGGAGAGAGGAGAGGAAGGAGGAGAATGGGTGAATGAAGAATTGACCAAAGACAAGTGTTTTATGCTGTGGATGACTGTGTGAGTTTATCAATACTTTATTGACCTCAGATTGAACATGCCACTACAATGGGAGTTGTAGATCTTCTCGGGCTCAATTTTCGATCGAGAAACAATCGTTGGAAAGAGCTTATTCAAAAGACGGGAAATATTCGACGACTTACAAGAGTTTGTTGGAGGAAGTTTGTTTAAAGTTTGGTATGTTACACCAAAATATCCTCCATTTTAGGCACGTAAAGCGAAGTTTGATGTCGACGAAAGAAAAGATCCGGAATCGTTCAGTGAAACGGTTAGTGAGTAAGTTGAATATTTTATGAAATAGATGGTTAAGGTATTGATTGTGGGCTATGATCCCAAATGCCGCCGTTATTTTACTTCGTCTCAAAGTGGAGAGGCTTTCATTGACCATTCCGTGTGGAAGAAACACGGTGAATTGCAACGAGGAGAAGTTTATCGAGCCACCTTACGGTAAGTTTTAGGGTACCTTCAGTTTTGTGAATCTCGGTAGTATGTTGATTCATTTCGACACTATTCTGCAGTACGGATGATCAATCGATGAAAGGAGTGGAATTCAAAGTGATTGCAATCGAGAAGAAGGTTAATGTTTGGGAAGGAGTGGAAGTGGAAGTACATGAGAAGGATGTGAGAGTGAGTTGTAATACACGCTCAATGTTTTCCTTATTATTCTTTGCAATCAGGTCGATCTGGACGGGAAGATAGTCGAACGACGGAAGTTTTGCTATGCAATGGATACCATTCCATTCGGCCTTGTGACTTATCCGTTGGGCCTCGGTCTCAAGTTAGTTACTTTCTTATATATATATTTTCAAGTGATCAAGTTTTACGATTTTGATTAGTCGCATCTATCCTTTCTACTTTATTTGTTCAATAGTTTTGTGCATTCATCAACCACAGATCGATTCCGGAAGATGTGGAGATTGGAGATTATTTAAGAGTACGAATTAATCGATTCAAGACAAATAAACGTAAGTTAAAATGTCAGTGTAAGATGTCGGCAGATGAACATGTTTAGCCTGTTTTCCATCTAAATGGCAAGTGACTATAATGAAACGAAGATTGCCGCCACTCGTGAAGAAGAAAGGCGAATGGTTCGAGGTTCGTCACAATCTGGAATCAAAGGGAACCAATGAATTTGTCCAGGGAATCGTCACATTCATCGACGGAACTCGTGTATTCATCTCTTTCAAGCACGGAAATGCGCTGTATCACAAAGATTTGAACGCCCATATCAATCTTTCTTTGGGCACCGTAGTCGATATCTGTGTGATGTAAGATTTAGATATTATATCACACGACAAAGTATAGTAGTTACTGAGCAAGTAATGGAGCGTTGACTGCCGCTTTATCAGAGACTCGGGTGTGGATAGCTTCTTCAAAGTGATCGATGTCAATTCTCGAACGAGGACCAGAGAAGATGTGAAAGTGGAGAAGGATGAGACATCAGGAAGAGCGGTGAGTAATTACCAATTATGGCTGTCATAAATACACATTCACAGAAGTTGACTGTAAGCTGTCCAGCAGAAGTGATTGAGCGACGAGATGGATTCTTCCTAGTCGATACTCCCATCATTGGAGTGGCGCAATTGTTCTTCAACGAATGTCCACCAAACATAAAAGTAGGAGAGATCTGGAATGTGAAGATGCACAGGAGAAGAGAGAAACGAGGTGAGCTTCTTTCTAGTTTTAATGTATTGAGATAGTCATGATTTTGTATGAGTACTCGAAACGGCTCTAATTTAGATCTTGCATCTTACTGGGTGATCCACTCTGTTGTCGGAAGATCTCCTCGTTCCATTTCATCAGAGAGTTCTAATACGAAGGAAGGAAGAAGATGCGGACAAGAAGAGAAAGAAGAACCCGCGAGATCGACTGATCTATTGGAGGAAGATGGACAGTGGGGAACGGTGAAATAACTCTGAGTGATACAATTCGTAACTAACGATGGTTGAGGTGATCATAACGGGAGTGAATGACGGTGACTGGTTTGCAGCCTGTTATCTGGCTGATACAATCACCATTCCCCATTCACTCGTTCGAGATCTGAAAACCCCGGAGAAAGGAGAATTCTACCGTATCAAATGTTCACTGGAGAGGGGTCGTTGGAAGGCGTATGAGTTGAATCCCGATCCAGTTTATCACAAGGACTTCCAAGTTGTCAAAGATCGTAGTCTACAGGTGGAAAGACCATAATGATACTTTGAGATGAACCCATTTTAGGTTTGGTGCTACGCGAAGATCGAGAGAATGGAAGGCAATGCATTCACTCTATTCAATGATATCCTTGGATGGGCAACTCTTCCCCTCAAATCAGCCCATCGTGATATGAAAGTGGGAGATGAAATTGAGACACTCTACTATCGAGTCAAGAATACGAGTGAGTCGTCCATTTGGCACGATGGTCTTCAATGGTTCGTACTCTCAGCCAACCGTATATCAATTATTAAGGTAATCCCACTCATTGGATGGTGCAACAAGCAGGATTCATCGCTTGTGGATCGAAGAGGAATCGAGATACTGAGAGAAGCGAAGATGTGACGACAGAGGATAATAGAATGAATATGGAGACGAGAGACGAATATTCTGAGGTGCAAACATACTACTGTGTTTATGCTATGACATGTTCCTTTTAGAAGAATAGTGCCTCTCGAATGAGTGATGAAACGAGGGAATCATCTCAACGCGAGAGGTCAGTATAGTAATCATAGTTTGTATGCTACGATTCCTCTCTTCAGAAAGGTTGTGGATCGCCGAGTGCTCGATAGAATGAGCCAATTAATCCAATATCCAAATATTCGGGAGATTCTCAAAAAGGGAAATCCGAAAGAATTAGAAATGATTGAGAAGATCCTGCATAGAGATAGTAAACGAGTTAATCAATAGGCTATTATCTTAACTTACAGTGCCAGTTCTACTTTGATCTAGATCTGACCAGACCTACCCAAATAACATGATAATAGATTCTTCCCTAACGGATTGCCAGGGTGCCCGTTCAACTTTTGCTTTATGTTGATTCGACTTAAAATAATTACTCACATCTGATCTGATCTAACCCTACCATTGCTGAATTTGAAATGTTTTCATCGTTGTTATAAAGTTTCAAAACTTTTTCCTTGATTTAAACTGTGAGACTATCGGTTTATTAACCGTTCAACTTATCTTCTTCTCCTTCGAATGTGACCCATTTCCTTCCCAATATCCTTCTCTGAGTGATGGACGATGGATTGGTTGATGGAGTGGTCATCTCTTCCAATAATTCCCAATCTAATCTCGTCTTCTTCATCCAAACACCCAAAGGAGGCGCGGTCAGTCACACTCCCACTTTTAATGGCATTTTTGAAGTTGCATGACGTCACTGTGTGCAATCCAAAGGTTCTCTAATATTTTCTTTTTTTGAGGTAGTCTTTCCACGTGTACACATCTACGATCCCGAAGTTAAATTGGGAACCTACGTGAGAGTGAGAACCATGTATGTAGAAACTATTCAGTGTTTCGTTAATTTTGAATATTTCAGTCCTCCTAAGAAAGAAGGGGAGAACTTTGAAGTGGAGAGTTTAACAATTCGGCAGAAACCAATGGATCACGGAGTAAGAGTAGTCAGAGGAGAAGCTCAAGTGAGAAATATCTTGCTAATAAGGGAATACACAGACTCCGACGTTTTCAATATTTCAGATTTCTTGTGAGGGGAGTCTGATTGAATCGATGAATGGAGTTCATATCTTCGAGAATAGTTATTTGGGTCGATTGATGGGACGAAATCTAGATAGAAAAGTGAATGGATTCAAAAGAGGATCTGTGTTTAGAATGTGGGTCAGAAGGACAACGTCAATTGAAAGTGAGCACTCTGATTCATTAGTTTTGAGATCTTTGAGATAACAGGTGAAACACTGTATTGCATGCAAATTAAATCATTTTATTTTCAGGGCAGAATCTGAGTTTGATGGAAGTTCACTGGATCGTAATGTACATAGATCTCTCGAACGTCCGATCTCCAATTGAATCTCCTTCCAATTCAACCGTTAATTCAACGGCAGAGGAGTGGACTACTGTGAGCTTTCTAGTTTAATTGTAAGGGACGGTATTGATTGTCGTTTTGTGCACTTAGTGAGAGTGACCTTTCTTACTTTCTTCTTTGATTGACGAATGAAGATAATGATGTTTAAGATCGTTGTGACTGGGAGCGATGGAGGAACGTGGCAAGGGACGGGATCGATGGTGGATACGGTAGTCATCCCTATGGGAGACGATCGATCGATAGTCAAGGGATCCATCTATCGAATCAAGTATTTCACCGATTCTGATGGACTGAATACAGCGTATGAGATGGAATTAGTGGCATCTCCCAATTCGAATATCCAACTCATCGATGGATCCTCTTCCAAAGTGAGGATTGTTCCCTATTGACTCAATGACTGTGTAGTTTCATAGATGAATCCTTTCCAGATGTGGTGCACTTCTCGAATCAATGCAGTAGGAGAGAACTACTGGACTGTTAGCAATAAGATACTGGGGAAAGCGAGACTTCCTCTGGAGAGAGTCAATTCGAGTATGAAGATTGGAGATGAAGTGAGAACGATGTATGAAAAGAGCGTGAACAATGGAGGTGCGGCCAACAGTTTTATTTCGTATGATGTTTATATTTGCAGAAGGACTGAGATGGACAGTGGTTGAAGTGGAGATCTCAGAAGTTGAAAAGGGACGACTTCAATCACTCAACAGTTTCTCGAATAAATCGACTGATATTATGGCGAGCACTAATAATACTCGTCTTGTAAGTTCTCTGCGAATTCTAAATTACTTTCGATGTTTAATTTTCGAATTGATCTTCACAATGTGTAATTTCAGAATAGATCAACGACACAATCGGAGACTGATAAACCCATCTCTGAAACGAAGAAGTGAACGATCCTCATTCTAAATGAAATCTCTCTTCTTCCTTTCAGAGATCGACGTATTCTCGATTGGATGAAAGAGAATATGAAATCCCCCGATGTTGTTTCTTCCTTCCACAAACATAATATGGACGCATTTAAAAGAATTCAGTCTATTCTAGATAGAGATGAACATAGATAGAGAGGAACAGATTTTAATTAAGTTGTATAGACAAGTTTTATCTCCAACACGTGTTTCAAACGAACGGGTGCAATACTCTGCAATACTTGTATAATGATGATATTTTTTTGTGATGAAGTTAATTTATAATGTAATGGATCGTTCGGAATTCGTTCCGTCTTTTAAGAGGTTTATCACCTCGATCGTATCTTGTAGAGAAACTGTTAAAATATTTAAATGAGTGTTTTACAGAAATGCATAGAAGATGGTCAGACGGAGTTATTTGCGGCTCTAGTGAAATTAGGATTGGAATTATATATACTGTGAGCACGCCTGATGGAGTCGTGGTATAGTAGTTAATCTATTCTTCATTGACCGACTAACAAATGAAGGTGATGTATCCCCGAGCTCACGAGAAGATTCATGGACTGAAGTTGGGATCGTATGTGAGAGTGACCTGCGAGTCAGTTTATTAATTAAATATATTCAAATCTAGTATCAAAAAGAATATAATATTTGGCAGACCTTCGCGATCGGATGCAATATATTCACAGAGTGAAGAAGTGCAAGTTGTCGAGTGGAATGAACAACCAACGGATCATGATGTCAAAGTTAATGGAAAAGAAGTTGTGGTGAGAAATGCTAATGGATTCGAGCTGATTTCTAGGGTATTTCAGATCAAATGCAATTCCAGTTTCTTGGGGCAAGAGCATGGGTCAGTTGATGTTCCTATCAAAATGAAACATACACAGTTTCTTCCAGCTTATTCATTTTCGAGAATTCATATCTCGGTCGATTGGGGCTGAGAGATAACGGAGTGTTGAATGAGAAGAATTTGAACATCGGTCGTGTCTACCGTAGCACCTGTCGATTCTCGAAGGAACGGAATGGTCTGTTTTACTCAGTTAATCAATAATATTTGACCGTATATCGCAGGAGTGTCTACACACTTCAAGCCGATTGTCTGGATTATGGAGGATATTGACTACGCAGATAGAGTGAGATCTGCTCTCTAGTTGCCATCTCAGTCCATCAATCAGCATCTGCACACTGGTCGATGGTTCGAAGGAGTCGTCACGAAGAGTAGCGACAATCTCATTATAATCACTGCTCCCGATCTACCCGAAGATGTGTTCCTTTATGATTGGAAGAAGGATGTTATGATCAAGTAAGCCTTTTATATTTATTTTAGGGTAAAGCTAAATTTACGTTGATTTAGACACGAGTCGACTCTCGGTCGATGGATTCGATTCCAAGTGGATGCTCGTAGTCGCCATGATCACGGTCTTCGATATCGGGCCATTAACAACTTCAGTGAGATCGAGTCGGTTTACAAGACGCGAGTGAGCAATGGATACACAGAGGTATTTGATCTTGACTACAATCAAGGAATTTTGGTGAATTAAGCGTATATTTTGTTTGGTGAATCAATCATTTCCAGTTGCTGGTTCGATGCAAATGGAATGGGGAAATGGAGGATTCGAGAGCTCTTCTCAACTCTGAAATTGGACCGATTCGAGATGTCAATGGAATATTGGATACGTCGAATGAAGAGATGAAAGGGGAGTATAACTTCTGGGTTGTCACTTATTTCAGGTGAGGAGTTGAGTTATAAGACTATTTGGCTTGGCAAGATATCGAAGCGATTGATTATGTGCATATTTCTAGACAGCATCACTCAGCTCGATGGAGACTATCAATCTATGATAATGATCCAATAAAGATCAATGGAACGAATTCGATGGAAGTGGAGAGAGGGGAACGGTGAATTATTCGTTGTCTTGAAATATAATTAATTCTACCAGATACTATGATGACATTTCAGATCGGAGGAACATTCTGCCTTCGTGCAGTCTATCCCAGATGGACAGTCAAATGCGTAAGTTCATTTATGTTGCTTATTATGTTGTAACAATGAGAACATTTAGACCCAAGAAGGATGCAAGAATTATCGAAATGATGCAACATTTCATGAAATTCGAATCTGTTCGAGATAGTTTCATAGAGAATGATAGAGAATCAGTGATGAAAATCAAAGCTATTCTGGATAGATATGGCAAGAAATAGAGTTTTAGTAGACTAATTCCTCTAATAGTAATTATTTGTTACATTCAATGGTTAATTGTTCAACATTAATTTATGTTTTCTTTGTAACTGCGCTAACTATTTAACAATGATACATATCTAGTTATTTAATAGTAGCTTGTTTTACGGGTGGATACTGAAGGTAGATGATTCAACGAGTGGCCACTTTTTGCGATATGTGAATGTATAAATGTTTTATCTTCTCAAGGAATTTAGTTCTGGCTGTAGAGGTTTGCAACCTCCTGTGTACTTGGAGTATAAACTCTGTTAAAACGCGGTTAAAATATGAATGATTCTCAATTCAATAGGAATGAAAAGTGGATGGATGGATGGTATTATTTGCGGTTCGAATGAAGTAAACTCGGGACTTCAGTATATAGTAAGCACACCTCATGGAATCGTGGTATGCTTATTTATCTGTTCAATTAACTAAGATGACTTGTAAGATATATTATCGGTTCTAGGTAATGTTTCCCAGAGCTCACAAGAAGATTCAAGGAGTGGAAGTGGGATCATACGTGAGAGTGACCACGGAGTAAGCTATTCCGTTATAATTATTCCTTGATGAGATCTCTTTGGAATTTCACTTTAAAACCATGCAATTAGCATCCAGTATTCAATGGTTTAATTACAGACCTTCTCGAACAGTGACTTCAAATAATGAGGAAGTTCAATGTGTAGAGTGGAATGAACAACCGAAGGATCATGAAGTGGAAGTGAACTCTAATAGAGTCATGGTGAGAAACAGTTGTTTATGGTTTGATCGAATCACTCTTATGTTGCTAGATCAAGTGTAACGCCTATTTCGCCGGTCAAGAGAACGGGTGTGTAAACCATGGTAGATTTGACGATGAATGGCCAATTTCAGGTGGTTCATCTTCGAAAATGACTATCTCGGTCGATTGGGAATGAAAGAGAATGGATCAGCTCAAGAGCGGAATATTAGGGTTGGTTGTCCCTATCGCGTTCTCCTTCGCAGAGCCACTCCGAGGGATGGTAAGTTTTTCATAGAACGATTTGTTGTCTATTAGCACTATATTTGAGGAGTATCTACAATTCGTGATCCAGTTGTCTGGTTAGTTGAGGATATCAGCTTTACCGATCGAGTAAGTTTTTTTTTTCTTTTGGTTAATGCTTCATTTTCCCCTCATCATCCAGGAATATCACACCCGTCGCTGGTTTGAAGGAGTAACCACGAAAGCAAGTGATGTCAATATTCTGGTGACATCTCCCGATTTACCGTCAGATGTTTTCATATTCGATTGGCAGAGAGGAAGTCAAAGGAAGTAAGCGATCTACTCTTGTTGTTATGTGCTCACTTTTTGTGTCTTTATATATATATATATTTATGCGATTTCACGAGTAGAAACGCGGTACAATAGGAAATATTAATATTAAGTTCAATGAAACGTCGTAGAATAACAGGTAATGAGGGGATGTGGGATCACTCAGGGAAACTGGTCAGTATTCCGGATTTTACTACTAGCCTTGCCGCTCTGGGGAAGAAACTGTGGTGTCTGTAGTTAGAGGGG